>VZTJ01000269.1:809402-834796 GCA_013397795.1 Orthonyx spaldingii
AAGAGGCGGGTAAACATTTGCATATATTTTCCACTGCAATCACATTACACATCTCTGTGACAAGCAAATTCTTGGCAGAGCTCAGGAAGAACACGCTGCCTGTGCAGGAGCATCGCAGCACAGCCTGCTCAGCCAAATAGCCTTAGGTCTCCCCTTCCTTAGGTAAGAAATGGAACCAGGAGGATTTCCTGGCACATGGACTAACGCCATCAAATGCTTCTTTTATTTGTTGTTGACACATGTATAACAGTAGAAGAATCACTAAATAGCCTTGTAATATCTTGATTTATGGATTATTCTTCCCTACGAACAGCACATGGCAAGGACAACATGCCTTCATGCTGTATCTCTGCTAGCACAGGAGCACTGGATTCCTGCTATTAGCACCCACAAATCCCGGGTGGCACAGGGCTGAGCCAGGCGCAGATGGGATGCCCAATCCCCTGCTATCTGAGCGGGTGAAGGCACAAAGCACTGCGTGGGCGTTTAGGCACAAATCTTTTTCCTTTTTGTAAGCCTTCTTGAGCTGGATTTTCCCTGAGTGACTCCTGCATGCAGTTTTAAAGCTGTGCCCTGTGATGTGCAGCTGTTTCCAGAGGCCAAAGGCCTGGGGAGCGCTCTGTGGCACTGCCAGCCTGACAGCCCCAGCCAGAGCATGGCCTGGGCTGGGAGGGGTGAGATCCTGCACAGAACCTCCCTTCTCCTCCACTTCACACTCAACTCTTCCTTAATATACAGGGGATTTGTCTTAATTGATTTAACTGGCACTTGCAGTGCTCTGACAAAAGTTAATTTATATCCGAGAAGCATAAGAAAGAGAAGGGCCTTTGGGACAGCATCACTGCACTGCTTCACACCAAGGGCCAGGTCCCAAACGGACCAGGCAGGGCTCAGTGTGGGTCACACCACCTCTGCCTCCATCACAGTCAGAAACACATCCAGCACTGCTCTCTGAAAGCTCTGGAAAGGAGCAGGAGCGTGTCCAGGGCATGTGCTCCAGCACCCCTGTGCTGCACCTGACTAGTTCTGGTGACTAAGTGACAATTCCCCGGGATTCACTGCTGGTGATAGATTATCAATGGCATATGACTTTGCATTTTAACAGCCACTGATCTGCCTGCTAAACCCAGAATATCAGGTTAAATCACCTAATGTGATCTTTTGAGTATGGCAAAGCAGAGGTCTGTTGATAGTGATTTAAACACAGTTTCTGGTAAAAGCATCCAAAGCAGCTCAGCTGCAATATCCCAACACGGATGTTCAGGCTTTGGGCAAAGGGGATGCCTGTATGGGAGAGGAGATAAACTTTCCTCTAAAAGTACCTTTTACGTTGTGAATGCGTTCAGAAGATCCAAAGCTCTTCATAACAACAGGCTTTAGGAAAAGGGCAAGAGCCCCCAAGAGAGATGGCACAAAGGTTTCTCTGGGACACATAAGCAAGATGCAGGTAAAAGGGTCTTGGAGTACACATTAAACAAAGATTCATTTATTCATTTTTATGAATGACTGAATTTCTTCCACTTCTCCTCTCCATCTGTGGTACAACATCCTCACGCAGACAACAGGCAATCTACCAGATATGTGCACATCCATGTTCATGTGACAACAATGTGATCAGGAGCTGCGTGACTGAACCCAACACAGGCTTCAGCTCCAAATTAGCATTCAAACACAAACTGAGCTGTGTCAGTGCTCCCGTGCAAACCAAACCAGTCTAAGATTATCTCTGTTCTCAGCCCATTTACCAAATAGGTCTCGTAGTGAACATGTGCTGACTCTTGATCTGGGGAATGCATCCAAGGAAAACAGCTGCCAGAGGCTTCACTGCGAATGAACACTGTGTGCTAAAGGAGTCCCGTGCCTGACACGGAGCTGGAAAGCCGGCTGGAGGTTGAAGTGGGGACAGACAAAAAGTTCACTCCCTCAAGTGCCATCTCTGAAGAAAGCCACACACGGACACGAAGGGCGGGGCAGTCATTTGCAGCAACCCCCAACCTAGAACAGTCCTCTACAGGAGCACAAACTCCTGCTCTCTCTCTGCAGAAGTCCCCCCCAGCCCAGACACACGGGCCTGTCGGACACTGAATCCCACCAGGTGCCTGCACGAGCTGTGCAGAGCTGCCTCTGCTTCTGTGCCTTCCCTCAGCTCCATGGGAGGGTAGGTCATCCCACCAGCAGCTGGCCCGACCAAAGACCCCTCCAACAGTGTTACTCCCACCCCAGACACAGCTCCAGGCCAGCACTGCTCCCCTCTGCAGGGGGAGGAATGGCAGTCTGAACCAGCACTAACAAACCTGCTAATTAAAACCTTGGGAAGGGCTTAAAATTCACTTTCCTGAGGAACAGGAACAATTTGAAAAAAACAAAACAAACTTCTTTCTTTGACAAACAGGCAGTGGAGCCAGGATCTCAGCATGCTGCCACCGAGAACAGTGGCTGAGAACAGGCTAATGCCCATCTCTGCCCCACCGGCTGCTCCCCATTGCTGCCCTGCAAAGCTTCTTCACCAAAGCCAGAAACACCGAGAGAAACAGGCTGGCTGCTGCTCTGTCAGTTAAACAAGATATTTCACATGTTGTGAAATTAGCATCTGACTTCACTGCTTCCTCCTTCCCTCATCCATTGAAAATGCATTTTCTCCAAGATTTTGAGAACCTACAGCAAGGAAGACGGAAACCAGTTCAAGGTGCAAAAATGAAAGGTCAGCAAGTGCATCTGGATAACTTTTAAAGATAATTACTCATTTTCCCACCCTCTTTCCATTCTTCTGGCTGGAAGCACCAGCTACGATGCAAACAGCCTTCCTTGGAGCATTTCCTTGGCACGCCAGGGTGCTTAGGGTCTTCAGAGGGAACTCCGCAAACATTCAGACCTGCGCTGTGACACCCTTGCATCTCATCAACAGGCACATCCCAGTCAAAAGCGAACGTCTGGTGTGGAGGATGTCCGTCCATTTCCCACTGAGCCCACAGCAGGATTACTCTGGGCCTGGTTAGTGAAGTCCCAGCACAATAGTGCTGCAAGGCCCTTCATCACACTGTGCTTCAGCAGCATTCCTTGGCCCCGCAGAGCACACCAGCAGTACGAGACGTGAACAATGGCCAAGCTTTGTTTCCATGTTACTGTCTCCTGAGCCCATGAGGAACATCTGGTTGCCTTCCTTGCACTGCAGAGGGTGGGCATGGGTGGGTCCCCACTGACAGCAGCAGGGCTACAGTGAGCAGCACACCCCGAGCAGCCTATTGATCGACACAAGATGAGGCAAGACGAAGGACGTGCTTGGAGAGGCGCCCGCAAGACTTTTGCCACGCTGGCAGCAGAAATTAGAATCTGTGTGAATGTCAGCACTGCAGACAAAACCAGGATGAAAGACTTGACCATGGCCTGCAGAGAAAGTGGCCACTCGTTTCATCATCTCCGGAGACTGGAGCAGGAATCAGGGCACCACCCTGGACAACACTTCCTGGTTCCTGCCAGGACATGGGCATCTGCTCCGAGGGCTTTAACCACATCAGAGGCAGCGCAGGAACGCGCTCAGGCTCACGGCCAGTTTCAGTGGCAATGCAGGACCAAGAACCAGGAGTCAGCAGCCCAGCACCCCACAATCTGTGCTTGGTCTTAGAAGGGTTCAGGAAATCTCTTCCAAAGAAGTTCCACAAGAAGGCTGCCTGGGCAAAGCGGAGACACAGTCCTGTTTCTGACGTTCATGATGTAGGACTCCTGTTACCCAAGACAGGTGAGGATACCATACCATTCTTTCACCCAGGAACACAGGAACAGCCTCACTCCCTGCTTCAAAGGGGTTCAAGTTCCAGGTACGTTCAAGAAATGACTGAATGTAGCACTGAGTGCCATGGTCTGGTTGACAAGGTGGTGTTTGGTCAAAGGTTGAATCCAATGACCTCAGGTCTTTTCCAACTGAATTGATTATGTGTGTCCCTCCTCTTAGGGGTGTTTGGTGGGTGTTCCTTAGGATAGGCAGACAGCAAGAGTGCACACACTGCTGTGCCTCTGGAAGAAAAAGACTTTTCGAAAATAAAAAAATCTTGATTCTGGATTGTTCCACAAATAATTCATATAAAGTAACTCCATAGAGTCAGCTTGTCTCATTTGAAAGCCAAGGCATAACTCAGAGAGAGGTTGGGGGGCTGTGAGATCTTGGCAGGAGACACCAAGTCCCCAAGAGGTTTCAGGCACATTCCTGCCGCACAGTTCCCTGCTGAGGAACTCAGGCAGATCCCCAGCAACCTGGCTCCCACATGCCACATCTGCAGAGGCCCCTGAGTGCAGAGCCACTGGGACCAGGGCTGTGATGGCACAGGCAGAAGCCTGGCCTTGAACTGTGCCATGCTCAGAACAGAGCTCTCGCCACTGGTGCAGGGCAGTGATGGAGGCACTGCCTGCTGTGTGTCTGTCCACTGATGTGACCCAGCAGTCTGTCCTGGGTCCTCAGGGCAAAGGCCCAGCCAGCAAGTGACACGCTGGCTGAAGGCTCAGCAGCTCCATACAGCTGAGAGCCCAGCACAGAGGGAAGCCTGGATTAGCTCCTGGCACTGTAGGAAGTGCTATAATAGCAGAAGCAGAGCAGCAGGCAGCAATTGTGGAGCCTGAGCAAAAATCCCTTGTTTTCACTGGCTAGTTCTGGTTTCATGTTTCTGATCTTTTAAACATCAGGCACTCCCCGAGCCCGGCCAACAGCTCCCTAAAGCAGCACTCTGCTCTGCCAGCAGCCTGACCTGTGCCAATGGGTTTCCTCCAAACTGCCAGCTCCAGGCTGGAGACGGAGCTCCAGCCCCACTGCATATGGGCTGGCAGCAACCCCCAGCAGCAGGAGCAGCTGAGCTCCCTCCCTGGAGGAGAGCAGCACCACCCACTCGCCTCCAGCCAAGGCTCACAACTCCAAGCCACTTTTCCCAGCCTGTCTCTGCAGGCGAACCCATGAGTGCCCCAAACCGAGGCAGCAGAGGCACGGGGAGCAGTCTGCAGTGGCACGGTGCAAGCCCAGTACAAACCAGTGCCAGCTGCCACTGACACATGCTCTGCTGTCAGCCCAGCCGCTTAACCACACTGTTTGTTCCCTGGCTGCAAGGCAGCCAACAGCAGACCTGCCTGTTTCCCCTTCCAAAGGGGAGAGAGAGAAGGGAGCTTGTGGAAAATAAAATCACTCTCAACAGCCTGGAAAAAGCTGCATGTTATGAGAGCACAGAAGCGATGAGAGGTCGTGTGGGCAGGTGAAGGGTTAACAGGTGGAAGCCAATGCCCCTCTACCAGGCAGCCAATATTTCTATCAATAAATTATGCATCAGCATCTAGTAATAATGACCTAGCAGCCAACGCTATTTAAAACAAACCAATCGATGGTATTAACGTAATCCCCAGGAGAAAACAAGACACCACACACAGAGCTGGGGCCAGAGCAGATCAGGCCAAGGAGAAAGGGACCTTTGGGACAGCAGTCAGCTGGCGGGGACAGAGAGGTCCCCGAGCTGAAAGGCCAGGTAGGCTCCGGGTCAGCCAAGAGCAGAGAATAAAAATCATCTCCACAGCCACCACAGCCTTGGGAAGGGCTGGCACCAAGACCACCCACCTGGCTCACCCATGTGGCAGCTGCTGCAGCCCAGCTCGATCCCCCAGGCCAGACCCTGCCCGAGCACAGAGGCGAATGGCTGCTGCCCAAGTGTCTGGGCCATGCCACACTGGCCCTCACTGCAGGGCAGGGGCCACAGCCCACCCACAGCAGGCACCATGTACTTAACCCTACTTATCCCCAGTGCTGCTCCCTGTGCAGAGCCACCAGAACCTGGAGGGGAGCAGGGATTTGGGAGCTGTTCCACCCCAGCAGCCATGGCCAGGCCCCAGGAGCACGGTCCCAGTGCACAGATACAGGGCTCACCAGCCCACACATATAACACACTTCATGTGCATTCTCCATATTAATAAATGGGGAAAGAAGGAACCATCAATCTACGAACTGCCAATTTGCACAGGACTAGCTCTTTTACTGGCTACGCACTAGCACCTTTTACAGCCCATTAATTACTTTCTCTAATAAAGTTTGACAAAATGATAACTTGCCCATGAAAAGTGTTGTAATAAATACATTTTCTCTAACTTTGGACCATTCTTGCATGTCTGGCTCATAAACCCCTCCCACGGTTCAGTAACTTAGAGCCTACCTATACTTTTCAGGCAAGGAGGGGGCCCTGGCGTGGTGGCTGCTGCACAGCAGCACAGTGGCACTGGTGCCACAGCCAGCAGGCAGGGACCTCTGCACACTGGCAGGAGCTGGCCCCACTCCAGCTCAGGCTGAGCAGGGCAGAGCACAGCCCACACTGTGCCCTGGGGTTCCTGCTTGCCTGGTGGGTCCTGGAGACCCCACAAAGCCTGTGCTCAGGGCACCCCCTCAGTTCCCACTCCTTGGGTCACACACAGACCTCTCAGCTCAACCCCCTGGCAGTGCCCATGACAGGGTTAGCCAGCTGCATCCACAGCAGCTCTGGGATGAGGAGGATCAGGGTCTCTGTGACTCTGAGTGCCATCACCACCTCCAAGAAGCCAGATAACTGTCTCCCACGCATGCAGCCTGCACTGCCTTCACACCTCCTGTCATTTCACTTCCCATACCAGGCACCAAGACACATCATGTTTCCTAGACCGATGCTGACAGCTTGGGATGCCCACTGCTTCCACTATTTCTTTATCTACATAAGGCCACAGCTGAGCTCGGTAGACAATACAGTGGCTGATCTTTCTTAACACAGAAACAGGAGGCAATTGGTATGTTTTAGTGTCAATTCCAAATTACAAGCTGTTTAAAGACTTTTATTACACTGCTTAGGAGCACTAGGAGTCCTGACTCATCTGAGACAGAAATTCAGAACTCATCTTTCCCAGCCAGCCCTGTAAACAGGAGCGTTGGAGACTGGCTCCAGAGCTAATGGTCAGCACGGCCGGGCATCACTGCAGATAAAGCACGAGGCACATCTGCCCTCGCTTCCCCTACCAACCTCCTACCCTCTCCTGAGGCTGGCTGGACATTTGCTTTGGTCCAGGCTCAGGCAGAGCCCACAGAGCCACCACTGTCACCTCTGCAGAGGAGCACAGCGAGTGCAGCAACTTTGACTGAAGGCCTGAGTGGGCTGGCACAACGATGGCTCACCCTGGCCCCTGCTGTGAGCCAGTCCCACATTCCCTGTGCAGGCTGTGCTGCTCCCCCAGCAGCCGAAGGCTCCTTCCCTGTTTAATTAGTTGAGTGACTCTGCTCTGCCCAATAAAATCATCACCCCCCTCGGCAGTGCCATGCCGTGGAAATTTATGATCATAATTTAGAGGCTGAATTACCACTGTCGGTACCTGTGCCATATGAATTACTCAGTCATATTAAATTCAACTGTTGATTTTGCAGGGTTATGTGAAGCAGGAACACTTAGAGCCAATGAAATAATGGAGGAGAAAGAATTATGGCCAGGGAAGTTACATTAGCTGTTCAAAGCACCCTGCACAGAGCCCACCTGCCCATCCCCAGCCATGCTGGGCTCCCAGGATCATGCAAGCTGGGAGCTTCAGCTGGTCCTCTCCCTGCTCCCCATGGCCACAGTCCTGGCCATGCAGAGCTCTGCTGTCAGAAGATCTGAAGGAGTATCTGTCCTTAGCAAAGAGTTAGGGAACTCCATCAGACACCTGCACTGGTCTGAAAGAATCCTTCCATTTCTGAATCCAGCAGTCCCCAGGGCACATGCTGTGGTAAGACTTTTGTGTCCATATACACGCAGAATTTGCTGGTCTGTTGAGTCACAGACAGAAGCTCAGGGACACTCAGCACAGCACCAGGGGCTTCAAATCCCAACGTGATGATCTGAACCCAGCACTGACCTAACTTTCACATGGAGATATTTGTGAACACTACCCTACAAAGTCAGAGCAATGAACTTGAATTCCTGCCAGCCTAGACACACTTGGTCCAAGACTTCACATCCCAGCAGCCTGCTCTGACATAGAAAAGACAAAACCTGGAGCCCTGCAATGCTGCAAACTGGAAACAAAAAGCCCTTTGACTGGAAAGCCTAAGTCTCAAGCAAGCTGATTTTGGAGTGATGGCTTTAACAGCTTACATGCAGGCAGGATTTCTAATGCACAAAGAGCAAAGTGCATTTGTATATGGAACAAGTATTAATCAACTAATGCAGAAAGAAGGTCCATCAACAAAAAAGAAAGCCTGGGATACTTTATTACAATGTTGAGGTTTTTGGTATTAGCAGAATAATTTCCTCAAAAAAAGTTACAAACCCTCATTTTATACAGATCTCCTCATGTCCATCCCAGACCTCTCTAATCATGAAAAAAGTGCATATAAAAATTCTCATGCACGGTTTCAATCAAGTGCATTTATCTATACAGATTGCCCTTTTTATGCCAAGATAATGTCAGAAACTCTACACAAATCATCACAATTTACACTCTCCTCCTCTTTAGTATAAGGCAGACTCTGCCAAATCAAGGGCTAATATATCACATTATTTCTAGTAATCCAAGGGCTGCCTCCTACCACCTGCTTTATGAAATACCTATGTCTTTGATTCATTGATCCCTGCCTAACCTTGTAGGTAGAAAAGCTTTTCTCCCTCCTTAAAGAACTTTGTTTAACATGTTGTGTACTGTGCTGCTTGGCTGACACCAGCCTCTGCCCCTCAAGCCAAGATTAACCCTCCCCTGCTAACAGAGGACCACATGTATTCTGTCAGCCTGCCAAGGATTTATTTTTTAGACAATAAATACAGGGGTTTTTCCTTTCAAGGGAGAACACAAACATTTCCCACAACTATTGCAGTCAGTTGCATGTCTGAGGAAATGCAGAGGTGAGCAGAGCTGGAAGGTGCCCCACTACCACAGAGTCTCCCTTGTCACAGCCTGACCTGCCCAGCACCTCACTTTTTCCCTAGTAGGAGCAAATGGACCTCAGGACAGAGATCCCCTCTCTTCTGGCCATACAACACTGAGCATGGCAACAGCAGCTGTCACCAGAAACTCAGTTTTTTGTAATAAACCTTCTCCTCTTTACACAGAGGCAGTCATTTGAGTTGCCTACATGACCTCAAAGAAAAGCACCAAGTAAAAGCAAATTCCAAAGGGCCAAGAACCAAATCCAGCTGACGTGAGCACCTAAATCCCTTTGCAAAGGGTACCCAATGCCAGTGGCAATGCAGGGCAGGGTGCAGGACCGCGGCCACACGCCGAGGGCATCGCTGCCAGACACTCCTTCTGTGCACCCAACTCCATCTCCTGGGGAGAGGATGGAGACCACAGGGAATCTCAGTCACTCAGCAAGAGATCCCGAGGCCTCCCACAGCCACGGGGTGGGTGGCCATCCCCCAAAAGCATTTGGGAACGGATTTCACAGGCTCTGCAGCAGCAGTGCTCATGCTGCTATGGAACTGGGCCTCCTGCAAGAGCCTGCCATGCTCTCTCTCTGTTCCTTAGTATTCCAGCTGTGCATCCCAGCATCACACAGCAGATCGAATATGCATTGGTAAATACTGCTTTTGCTGCAAGAGTCCACAGAGAAGTTATCAAGAGGAAAAGCAAATGTGTACAGCAAACAGTGTGTGGAGAACACAACTGCAATACAAAGCATGTCCTTCTCTTCCGATGCCAGCTCTGGGATGACTAATTCTGTGCGAGGATGCCAGTCACTGAAAGACCTCAGATGCCCTTCTTCCACAACACTGAAAACTGAAATAAAAGTGTGAGACTGTCTTTCTTGCAAAGCTGGTGCCTGCAGACCCAGGTGCTCCTGTGTACCCCCTCTTCACATGAACAGGCCTGGCACTGCTCTTCACATTAACTCAGCAGTCCCTCTTCCTCCACAGATCAGGCTGCAATCTGGAACAGGGCTCCTACTCTCGCAGGCAGAGAACATCCAGCACACCCAGCACAGATATCTCCCCAAGAAACAATGTTAAAAACCCTCAGCAGCTTCCAAACCCCTTCCAAAGCCCCCACAGGAGGTCTCTCCTGGCTGTTAAGGACTTCACTGGAAGGAGCCCTGCCATGCAGAACCAGCTTTCCCAGCTCCTGCTCTTTCACAGATGTCTCTGGTCCTTTCAGATAAAAATTTTTAAGCGCAGGGTCTTCTCTGGTCTTTCTAAAAGGCCTAAGAGCTTGCCTGCAAGCTTCTTCCTTGTGATTTTTGGTCCAAATGCACTCTCCCAGACGTGGCGACGCAGCTCCCTGGGGAGTGAGGGTGGCTGCTCACACGCTGAGCCCAACAGGAAGGCATGCCACGGCCAGGAGAGCACAGGCAGGATGCACTTTGTCCACTTACAGGCTTACCAAGGGCATAATTTCAGACATTTTCTGTAGATTAGAAAAATGGGGGTTGTTTTTTTTTTTACAGGAAGCAAATCCAGGGCTAAAATCTTCCCCTGCATCTCATGTCCAGTAGCGAGGTCTCCTCTGTTCATTATAATCTTCAGTGTAACTTCTGCTCTGCAGCTCCTTTAATCACATCAGATATGGGAACAGAAAAATGTCATTGTTCCTTGGCCATGAACAATACCATCCGTGGAGCCATGAGAAAGTGCAAGATGGATATAAAAAAGGCGGGCTCTTGTCTCCCCATAATCTCTTCTACAAACTGACAAAAGAGGGTTTTGTATAGAGAAAATTGCCACATACAGAAACAAAACAAAAATAGAGCATGCGAGCTGGGACCACTTTTATCTGGAGAGGCACCACAGGGAGATATGCCAAATGTGATTCATTTTAACAAGTTTAGCCCTTGAGAGACAAGAGCAGAGCCCCCTGTAAAGAATGAGGAGGTTAGCCAGGAGGGTCAGGGGGGGAGCAAGACCTGGCACAGCCAGGGAGGGTAAGTGACCCTGAAGAGTGCTGCTTCCCTTATTACAGTGGCAAGTGGTTCTGGCTCAGTACAAATGTCTGGAAAAAACAGCCTGGTCTGGGGTGGGGATGTTCAGGGTATTTTACCCCTGTTAGGTTTGTTAGGTTAGCCTGTGCATTAGCTCAACTACAGTGGAGTAATTAAAGTCTATAAACAGATACAGAGGTTCTTGCTCTCCCATCCATTATGGGCAGCTAGCAATGATTAACTGCACGACCCTTTGGGGAGACTCTTCCCCTACACAGGCACCTGAGCAAACACCCCAGAGCTGCTCAGCAACTGGGTGCAAAGCACCAAAAGGCTTTGGTGAAACATCATACAGGCACCCATGTGTGCTTGGGACCAGCCTGCCCACTCCCCAGGCTCTGCAGGTACAGAAAGACCCAGATCAATACAACCGCCAGGCCCTTTGAATGAAATCGATGCAGCTCAACAAGCACCTGAGTCCGGTGTCATCACATTATTTATTGCCCAAAGTCCCCATCCCACATCAGTCAGGGGAAGAGCTCGAGTACATTCCCCCCTCTGCTCTGCAGCACACATCTCAGGCTCAGGTTCTGCTTCCCAATGTACAGTGGGATCACAAACAACATTGGCACGACACACCACCAATTTGGAGTGGGTGAGGTCACAGGGCACGGCAGCACTGGAGCTCTCACCACACAGAACCGTTCTGTGAGCAGCTCTGTGCCCACCCTCCTCACAGGTTCTCCTCCTCCAGCTCTTCACTGCCTCCCTGGGATGTCACTCTGTTCACTGCCTCCTTTCAAGCCATTGTTAGTTTATTAAGTGCTTTAAGAGATGCAATTTGTGCCCCAGGAGAACAAGCTGCAGAGAAAGAGCTCCGCAGTCCTGGTGGCCTGGCAGCACCAGCCAAATGTCACATCCAGGCCCAGCAGGCAGCGGCATGGAAGCAACCAGTGCCATCCCCCACGGTGTCTGCAAAGAATGGGCGAGATGGGCACAGCCCCACCGCGGCGCTGCCCACCCTCTGCGAGCGGCCACGGCCGAGCTGCAGCACCAATAAAACTGTGGGCATGGCAGCAGACAGCCACGGGGCCGGGCTCCGAGCCTCTGCCCGAGCAGGCGGCGCGGACAGGAAGGCCCAGCACGGCCAGGCTGCCCAGCAGGCGAGTGGGGCTCGGGCAGGGCCAAAGCAGCACCTTCTCCGCAACCATCAGCCCCACGCAAGGAAAGGCCTCCCCCAGGCTCACACGTCCACAGCGCTAACCAGCTCTGGCCTTCCCTGCTCTCAGCATGGACACACTGCACACCCCAGGGAAGCACTGAGCAGGCTGTGGTGTGTCACAGGAGCAGACACACACCCCAGCCCTGCTCTGAGCACTGCACCCACCAGCCCCCACAGCGGTGTAAGAGCCAAGGAGATCCTCCACAACATCGGCCCCATGGCAGGGATGGGGAGCTCAAACACTCCCAGCCTGGCGATGCAGCAGGATCCTCCCTTGCTCTGCTTTCACACATGTGAAAATGCAGGTTAAGTGACTTGTCATACAGTGGGGACAACCCAACTGCAGACATTTTCCAGGTCCAGCAATGCTGGGCAGCTGGCTCTCCTCAGCTGTGGGCTGTCTCCTGAAAGCCCTTCCAGAAGGTCAGGGCTTTCCCACAGCTGTCTAAAGGAAGTGCCAGGCAGGGGCAGTGCAGGAGACCTCTGCACAGGCTGCTGTCCCCAAACCCACATCGGCCAGTGGCTCTGCTCCCTGCTGCAGTCCAGCATCCTCACAACAGGGAAAGCAAACTGCCCTCCCAGCACATTCTCACAGCCCTCCACTTTGCTCCAGTGCCAGCTGGGACCCTCCTCACTCACCCTCCTGACGGACCTCCGGCCTCAACATGTGACTTGGTGCCAAGGATCATCATCACATCAATAAATAATCAACAGCTTGCACAAAATACCCCCACATTCTGCCTTCTGCTATGCCAGTTTTTAACCTGAAGGCTCTGAAAGTAACTCATGTCTCAGAGGCCCTCCCTGTACCACCAACACCTCACACACCCTTCACAGGTGTTTGCTTTTTTCAGATTAATCCATATTCCCACCCATGAACAAGTGACAGGTGTCTTGCTTGACACCTGGTTACGTCAGCCAAATCCCCAGCCAAAAGCCATGTCACAAATTAGGTCGTTTAGGATTCCTAACCAACACTGTTAGCTAAATCCTTAACACTGTTAATTATGTTTCCTATCACCAATTTACAAAGCGACTCTATTGATCTTGCCCCTACTCTGCAAATTACAAAGAAATGACCAGAATTAAAAACGCAACATCCAAGTGGGAGCTTGCCCCCAACAGAGAGGAGGGCTGGGACCCTGGGACCCACAGAGAACCTGTGGGTCTGTCTGCAGACACCAGCTCCTGGGAAGCCAAGGAGGAGAGCAGGAAACTGAGTCAGGGAAGTCAAAAGGACCAATGAGAAAAAAACACAGCAAAAACACCCACTCCATCAAGGCAGCTGCCACAATCCTCCAGCCACATTGCATTCCCGACTCACCTCAGCACTGCACTCCCCTGATGTAAGTCTTCCTGGAAGATGATCTGCATGTTGCCATTTTTTGTGGAGGGCAATGAACCGGAGGTCTAAGGAGCAATATATTTTTCAGCTGTGGTTATAGCTCGGAATTAATGATCTTCCTACAAGCACAAAGCCAACCTGAGGTAGCAGCGGCATTTTACATTATCTCATTGAGAAAAATACCACAGAAAACATGGTCATAAGTACATGGTGTAGGCAGGTAGCCTGGGAATACCACAGAAACTATAGCTAATTGTTGAGAAAAGTGTAAAAATCTCACTTGAAACTGAGACATTTTCTCCTTCCTCAACAGGGCAAATCCCCAGTGCAATCCCCCTGTGACCCCTGGGGATGCAGCAGCACCCCGGGGACAGGCAGATGGGCCACTGAAGTCAGCACTGCCCTTGCTCTGCTCTCCAGCAGTCGTGGCTCCATGCAGCACCAGGGCTGCAAACCTGGCTCTCACCTGCCAGGAGCTGAGCTCAGCCCTAAAACCTGACACTCATTTTCATGTCGTTTGCTCTGGCAGGAAGAGGCGTTCTTTGAGATGAGCTCCATCAAAGCTTGTGCACATCGATCTCTCTACAGTCAGAAAGCTCAATTAGACCTTCAACAACAAGGGGAAATAAATGGTGATTCTGCCCACCAGCAGATCACAAATCCTCTTACTCAGAGGATACAGTTCATATTACACCCAAGCAAGAAATCTATCAAGTCATTTTAATTAATTCCCCTCCTCTAAAACACTTGACTGCAGACTGGAGAGGGGACACACTCCTGTGAGGAAGTGCTGTGTGCTCGCATGCCAGGGGCAGAGAATGTCATCCTGAAGAACACTTGTGGAGGATCCCTTCTACCTTTACCAAACTGCACAGAAATTTGACTCCACTATTTTCACATTTTTATTGTTTTTAATATTTCCTCATCTCCTTTCAGCTGCAAGTAACCAAACCTGCAAACCTCCAGAGGCCACTCACCCAGGCTTGGGGAAAATGAGGCCAACTAGAACAGGGGCAAGGCAACCAGGACCGACAAAGCACTGCAGAGCCAACCCCATGAGAGATGCTAGCATTGCTCAGGCTCAGAAATAAGTGTGTTTGGATGCTTCACTGACAGTACAGAGAAAGAAAACCACTGGGAGAGAGAAGTCCTATGGAAACTGAAGGGATGGGAAGCTGTCATGGGAACACAGAAGAAGGCATAGGCCAAGAATAAACCCAGGCTAGAGATCAGCAGGAAGCTTCTAGCAACCAGAATGAGAATGTTCCAGACAGAATATAATTTTTGTCCCTTCTTTCCACAGCCTGGAAGAGGAATTAATCTCCACCACTTCCTCCTCAAAAAATCCTACCCCTTCGTTAGCACATCTGTCTCATGGGCATCCACTGAATGACACTCCAAGCAGACAGACAGGGCAGACAGAAACACCCGTGATTCCAGCAGGAGAACATACGCAGTGAATCTGTCTGTCTGGCCACACAAACTGTGTTCAGCACCATCATATCCAAACAAATTCCCAAGGGTCTCAAATTCATATTGACTGATCCCAAAAGGCTGACAGATACTGTACAGGAGGGAGCCTGGGAGATGTTTTACCAGATTTTAGAAACACAACTTCCTTAAATATCATAAAACATTAAAAAATCCTCATAGCTGCTAGTGTTTGCAAAACGAGAGATGACAGCAGCCGCTGTCCTGTTGCCCTGCATGTGCAGCCAGTTGGGTTTTCATTGCAAATCCACTCAGCATCTCATTACTGTCCATCACAGGGGCTCCAGTACCAGCACCAGATTCACTTCCGCAGTGTGAGCCTCGCACTGCGCTTCCTAATGCAGCTGGATTAATGGGAACACATCTTAGGGAACATCCTCACCAACCAGAGGAAAACAGTAACATCCTCTGACAGTTCTTAGGCAGCAAAGCACAGATCCCCAAAGGGAGAGAAGTTCAAAGAATCTCAAGACCTGACGGGGCAGGGACCTTGCGAAAGGCTGTGCATGACGTGCCTTCCTCTGCAAAGAGCTCTCACAGCTTGAGCTGCAAGAACAGGAGCTACATTTCCACTTGCAGACATGATTCCACATGAAAAGAAGATGGTACGATGTCAAACTCTCAGCACTGCACAACAAGAAGAAAAGTAAGATAGAAAAAATACAAGTGTAAAATACACATACAGAAACTCAGTTACAGTAAGCTAGAAATTTTTAAGAAAATAAACTCCTGTTAGCTGAAGGACAAATATTTACTGTCATTAAGAAAAGCATTCAAAATACAGACAAAAGAGGCAGCCTGCTATCGTTATGTTACTGCTACTGTTTTGTCACAATCTACCTTTATATTGTGCTTCCTCAGAGCCATGAAAAAGACTTGGAGGGCTCAAAACAGCTGGCTTATCCAAAGGAATCCAATTTTTAAAGTTATTGTCTTGCTTCACTAGGCACCTTCTCATAAACACAAAAAGAGATAATTAGCTGCTAAAGCATGGGGTTTGAAGCCAGAGCTTCCAGCTCCCAGTTCACCACCAAGGCTCTGAGTAAATACCTTAGATTTTGATGGCCACTGATGACAAGGTACGTCACACTCGCACCTCACTGCCTCATCGGTGGCAAGAACAGGGGGTGAAGAGGCAAAAGATTTGCTCCACTGCTCTTTGCTCTTCCCATGCCATTTGCAGGACAGTCTGGCTTTTAAGAAGACACGTGTCCCACTCTGGGAAACATCCAGCTCTGATCCCCCCTGTTCCTGAAGGCACTGTTCAGCTCAGAGACAGTCCCTCTCTCCATGCCTGCAAGATCCTTCTTTCCAAACAGAAAGCAGCAATGCTGTGCACAGACCAGCCACCCCCGAGAGCCACCACAGCCATTCCTGTGCTGTTTCCTTAGATCTGGGTGCAGCCTTTAGCCATGTGCCTCCCACATTGTCCCAGATAAGTCTCCTCTGCACTTTTCGGTCATTCTTATCACCCTGATCAACTGGGTCTGTCTTGCAGGATGTGAGCCAGACCACCTGCAGATTCCCATCCCAGGGAAGACACGACCCTGCCCGACGGATGCAAAGCAGAGCAGTCAGCCACACACAGTGGAAGTGCACCGAGTCTGCTCCCAGGGTGGCAGCTCTGAAGGTGCATTTCCATAGCTCGCATTTCCATAGTGTCACACTGGCAAAGAAAGGAGAGCGCCGGGGAAAGACTGGCTTGGCGAGTTTGAGAAGAAGGCTCTTCTCCACCAGCCTTTAGATACAAAGGTCGAGGGCTTGCAAGGGTCAGCAACCCCTCTTAATATTCACCAAAGCAGCAACAACAAAGGCAAGCTGGGGAAAGGGAAACGTTCCTGTGGAGTCCCATCTTCACTCTGGATACCACTCCACAATGAAGTTATTTCAAACCGCCCATAGGTTAAGCTCCGGCTTTCATCCCAATAGCACAGTTCCCGCTGAGCTCTGCCTGCAAAGGCACATCAAGCAGAGACACTCAGATGACATCTAACCTCACCCAGCTCGCTGCAGCAGCACCTTTCTCAGCCAGGCTGGAAATTCAGATAACAGGAGAGAATGTGTCAATTGCCTAACATTTAATGAGACCAGAAGGAGGTCACAGCTCTGTCTGAGCAGCACTGTAAAAGCTCCCATCTGTTACAAATGCTATGCTGGACACTGGCAGTGGTTGGTAAATAAAGAGACAAGTTCCACCTTCCAAAGCAAACCACATGAATGATGCTTGGCTTTGATGATGATTCCTAGGAGGCAAGTCTCACATTTCACCTTCACACACCTGGGCATTAACCACAAAGTCAAGGGCACTTACCGCTTTCTCATTCAAACGATCTGGATCATGTCTCCCTGAAATTATCACCGTGCTGTGACAGCAGTAGGAAGCCTGTCACTGTGAATGGAGCAGTCTGGGACGCTCCTGTGAGCCCAGGAATAGCATGCCTGGCTGCAGTCACTGACACCATGGTTGGGAGCAGTGGCAAACACAGTGTCTGACTGCCCCAGCAAAATGATTGAATTCTCCCTTTCAGGTTTGTTGTCTGAAGGCCTTCCAGGTCTTGAGACCATGTAACACCTGCACATCAAATCCTGGGCATCAACAAAACTATAAAGGATTGACACCACCGCCAAGTATTCCCTTCCCAATCTGTATTTCTCTAGAACAGAAGACGTGGCTCTTACTACAACAGGTCACCTACCAGTTTCTTTCCCTTGTGACACCCAGGCAGAGAGCAGGAAGGGGGCAGAGCTCCTGTGCCCACCGTGCCTCTTGTCACCCACCTGGGCACTGCAAAGGCAGCAAGGTCTGCTCAGAAGCAAGCACTTTGTATCCTCCTTGTGCCTGGCTGCACAGGCAGAGCTGTGAAAGAACATGAGGAGTTAAGCTTTTTCTTAAAAAATGTGTAAAGATTTGGTCTGCACACTTGGTGAGCTGCAGCAGTTGTGGGCCAAAACATTTTGCTGCATATTTCTGAAATTATTTGTCAGAAAAGAACGTCAATGACATAGAAAATGAGTTGCAGATGTAACCTTTTCAAGCATCAATAATAACTTAAGACATTTGAAACAAAATCTTAACTCACAAGTGACTCCATCACATGGGGCAGTTTCTGAGGCAGGAACTCTCAGAGCAGAGGCAGGACTGTAACACATCCCAGCAATGGTGCCCCCTCCAGCTCCTCCACTTAGCAAAGAACAATTCAGTTCTTGCATCTGCCAAAGCTGCTTCCCTTTCTGAGACCCTTTTTCCTGATTTCCAGGCTATTCCTGGACCCAGTGGGCACTCCTGGCTGGAAAAGGAGGCTTCCAGACCAGGTCCAATAGCCAAGTCCCAAAATACACTGACATTAGGACAGGCAGAGTGATTTTTTTGAGGTTCAGCACAAAGACAAAGGTGCTACACAAGAAAGCTTCATGTTTTAACATTTCCTCATCCATACACACACACACACAGAGCCCCTGCTCCCGTGGCCAATGTGGCTCCTCCAGCACAGGAAGGATGAGGCCCCCGTGGGAGAGCAGGGATGTGCATGCTGCAGCAGCACTGCAGACAGCATGGATGTCCTGTGTGTGCCACAGTGTCCAGAGCTCCGTGGACCCCTGGCTCATTAACAGCCTGTGGAGGGTTCCCACTGGCTCAGGGTTCGGTGGGGCCATCACTGCTACAGGTCTGGCATAGCCAGAGAGCCAGCACTGCCACCACCCCGGTATTTCTGTAATGAATATCACCACTGTCATCTCAGAGGCACATGCTTAAGGAAATTTAACTACTTTAATACAATGGGCTCAAATTGCCAAAGAATGTTTGTGCATCAGTGTGAAATCAGAAATTCGGGGAGGGGGTGCTTTATCTGTCAAAGGCCAACCTCAGGGGGCTGCCAGAGCAGACAGTGGGAAGCTGGATTGCATTTGACACGCATCAGCCCATCAAACACAAACAGCCTTCAAAGTGCTGGGAGGCTGAGCCAACCCCATCACAGGCTGTACTGGCCCCACTGGGCTCCGACCCAGGTCATGCCCCATGGGCTGTGCAGGACCCACCTGGGCCTCCCAGCCTGATCTTACTCCATAAATCACAGGGAAAGAGATACTTCTTAACAGCTCAAATTAAGATAAAATGCCTTCATTTTCAGGCCAGGAGCTACCTGTGCCGTTCCCTGGCCGTGTGTCACTGCTGAGATGCGCCAGCCACACGGACGGCAGATCTGCTGCAGCCACAGTGGACAGACCAGCAAGCCAGGATGCAGCATCCAGGCTGTCCTCCCATCCAACCAGGCCAGCAGCTGAGCCAGGTATGATCAGCTAATGACTGCCCAACAACAGCCTGCCCAGGATGGAGAGAAAACATCCCAGCCCTCAGCATGGGCACGTGCTGCCAGTGCTCGAGTGAGGGCCAAACTGAAACAGAAATCCTGCTGGGATGGTCAGACCTCAGCCAAGCATGGCCACTACTCACACAGCCCCACTCCTGGGGCTCAGTGGGACTGGGGGTCCTGGGCCTGGCTTGGGGCACCGTGAGCACGCTCCCTCTGCCCCACAGCCTCCAAGTTTTGCTGGAGGGTTTCCAGTGCCTGGAAAGAGCCAAACTTAAATTATTCCACGGGAAAAGAAACGCAAAACCTTGTCTTCAGATTAATCCCCGGACCTCCATCGTGAATAAACCCCTTCTGCAGCCCCCATTGCCAAGCCCAGCCCCGGCATCTGGGCCCCGGCTCTTCAGCACAGGCTGCCCGTGGAGCTCTTCCAAGGGGCTCCACAGCCCTCTGCAAGCATGAGCACAGCTGAGGGGAATAAATAACAGCCCCAACGTAAAAACCAGCTTTTTCTTACAAAGCAAAGTCTCAAACAGTACATGAAGGGAAAGGAAGAGGAGGAAATGTGCCTGAGCAACCCCTCTTCACCACTTCCAGCATGCACAGTGTCACTCAGCCGAGCAGGGTGCACAGCAAATAATATCCACTGCACTGTCCCCCCTGCCCGGCACCGAGACCCCACACACCAGGGAATGCAGGGGAACAGATGGATTTTCCATGGGAAGGAGCTGTGACTGCTCCTTCCAGTTGAACATGTCAGCCCAGCAGAGCCATGTGTTCAAACCATTAAACTGCTGCCTTTGCTCCGCCAGCAGTGAGAGGAGAGAGGGCTTTGAGGAGGGATATTCAGAGGGAAGTGCTCCTCAGCCTGGCACAAGGCAGACAGGCCACAGACACCCACGGCCAGAGCCTGAACCCATCGTTTGTATGTACTCAAACAATGAGGTTTTCCTCTTCCAGGTACTTCTTGTCAATGAGCTGAAGTGACAGTAAAATATGAAATTGCATTAATGCAGCAGTAATCTCACGCAAGGGGCTGCCTTCACCTGGGCTCCTATGCAAGAGTCTTGATAAGGAGTATCAGGCTTATAAGGCCAGCATATTTCAGAGATTGTTCACACATGGGTTAGGGTTAGGGGTTATTCCAGGGATTAGGAATTACACTGGGGTTATTTCAGGCCAAAACCCACGCACAGCAATGAGTCAGACACAGAGGGCTCTCGAAGATGAGGGTGTGGACCATTAATTAGGGAAACTGACAACGTTTAATCTCACTGCATCAAGAATAAGGGACATTGAGGGTCCATGAATTGAGATAATTTGATTTTAATACAAATACAATATTTCTCTATCTTTATAAACCTGGGAAATGTAAATAGTTTAACATAGCCTGCAAAGGAGCCCCTGCCATGTTTGCTGCTGGGGGAGAAGGCCACAGCAGACATGGTGTTTGTTTACAAGGGATTGCAGGTTTAAATTGTCAACCACTTCCCAACATCACCAGAGAGCTGCCAGCAGAGCAGGCCAAGAGCTCAGCACGGAGTGGAGGCTGCACCAGACATGTTCCAAGAGATCAAATCCAGCACCTGCCCTTGCATTTAGGAGAGGAGACACAATGCTGATGAGGCCAGGAGCACAGTCAGCTGGAACACTTCAGTTGCCCTAAAAGAGAGGAATTATTTTCCATGGAAATTAACAGAAAGCTTCTGTTAGCAGCAATGGGAAATAATTTAAAATCATATCTTGCAGGTAGATGAAACTGCACACCAAAAGCACAGCAGTGGAAGAAGGCTGGGCCTGCAGAGTTCAGGTGGGAGGTGGCAGGGCTGATGCTGCCCGCAGCCCCCAGCCCCACCACCCAGCCCTCGTGAAGGTGCTTTCCAGCAGGATGTGCATGTCCACAGGAGGGGTGTGCTACAACCCACCTGCCTCTGGGTGCAGGGGCCTGTGCAGCAGTCCCTAGTTTATTCCCAAAGGATAGGATTCACTTCGCCTGGGCATGAGATGCTCTGTGAAAGGCTTGGAGTCCACCACCAGATGTTACCTCCTGAGGGGGTGGGCAGAATGGGAAAAGCACAGCGTCATCACTGGCAGGCAGCAGGAACCTGAGACAAACTCGTGATTTTTCTGCGATTCATCCCAAAACACTTTTCTTTGGGCTGAGTGATACTCTGAGTTGCTTGGCTGGCCAAGACTTGGGAGCACAAGGCACAGAATTCAGATAATTTAAAAATGTAGATATTCTATAAACAACCCAGAAGACCTCCCTAAAATGGGAGGGAAGCATTCTGGGGATAGGTTTCCACAGCAGCAAAATATTTCCCAGAGCAGGCTTTCCACCAGAGAAACAAATAAAGTTTCAAAGGCTGAAACCTTGGACAAGGTGCAGCTCACACCACAGACGTGGTGCACGTGTCCCTCCAAGGCCTCTCTCCAGCCGTGCCCTGCTGTGCTGGGTGCTGTGCACAGGTTCTTGCAGGGCTCCCACACAGGTTCATGTCTCTGAGCATCCCCTCATGCCACAGAAGAACCACGAGGACCATGTCCAGCTTTGTTGTTTCAGCCATACTGTTGAGGCGCCTGTTTACTTGGGAATCATATGTTTTCTGCCCTGGTCTTCACTGTATTCAGAACAGTTACTTAGCTTCAATAAGCCCCTTGTTAAAGCCTTTTCCTTTCTGTAATCTCATCAAACTAACCAAAAGGAGTTTGTTCTGAAATAGAGTCCCATTTTGTAACCTGGCTTCCTGGAGGAGCGCTCCCCATGCTCACCCGGCCCCTCCACCACAAAAGGGCTCTGCTTGTCCTAGCGCTGACAAAACACTCCGTCTGTTTGGGTTAGTCAGCAGGGGGTTAATGAAAAGCCCGGCCCTGGGGACTCCCACCTTATCTGCAATCATGAATTTATTGAAGAATGTGTTAATGTGCTGGATTTTATTCATCAGGGGTCAGGGCTTTTCAAATTCTTCCTCCCAGCTCCCCCTCTTTCCATCCCTCCCCAGCAAGCTCACAATGCTGTTTAAACAAAGGACTCCCAACACAAAGAGCAAATTTACACAGTAAAGTTTTCTTGCAAGCCCAGAGCAGAGTCTGGAAGAATTCCAGCTTTATAAAGAGAAAAGGGGGTGGGGGGAAGAAAGGGGGAAGGGAGACAGGGGCATTTTGCAGAGGATAAAAGGAAATTGAGAAAAGTTCCCACCTCCTGAAGCTCAGCGCTGAATATTCTCCATCAGTTAACCCCGAAGCAGGAGGGTGTTTTGGCAGAACATGAGCCCTCATAGCATCAAACTCCTCAGCCTCCTTCGAGATGGAGGCTGAAATGAATGTTTCAACATCACGTTTAGGGTGACACTTCAACAGCTCCTTTGTCTCTGGACTGCTAACAGAAGCCCCTAAGAGGACACAGCAACCATTCACCAGGGCTCCTCCTCTGTTCCTTGTTTCACAGGTGTGACACAAGCACGGTCTAAAAGGAAATAAGGAGGCTCAGCAATGGTGACACGGTGACACGTGTCCAAGGCCAAGTGAGAATGCAGAGGAGTCACCGATCCCACCTCCCTCATCCCACCCATGGGCCACAAGCTGTCCCAAGACCAGGGACCCCCAGGATCCTGTCAGAGCATCCCTGGCACCTCCCACCCAGGCTTGGCAAGGGCCCAAAGCCACTGCTACCTGCCAGTGCTGGAACTAAGCAGCCAGGGATCCCCTTCCATCACCTTGAACATCATCTCCCCTCCACAGCTGGAATAAAGGGATGTTTGGTTGGTGGCTTTTATTCTTTTTCACTAAAAGGTGAAGGCTCCCCAGTACTTTGTCCATTTTGGTTGTGCTGGTCGGAGCTCTGGGTGTTAGAGAACAGGGCACAATCCTGCACTACTGAACCAAAGATGACCAAAATTATTTTCTTCAGGTCTTGTCACCTCCACTTCCTGCACTGTCATTAATGATCTCTGGCAACATCTCAGAAAGGAGAGCTTAGAAGAGACATTACCCCCAACCACACCTCAGCTCTCTAGGACAGCCTTACAGAACTCACCTGAGCAAAGAGTTTTCAAGCATTTCACAAGCAAAATACATGTGATATTGTCCATAATGCTAAAACTGCTGGGGGGGGGGGCTACAAACTGGTCCCCAGGCAGGGGAATAACCACTTTAGGCATATGACCTAGGCATTTTTGGAAATACTCAATTAATATTAAAAGAAACCCATCATAATTCTAGTTTCTAACAACTTTCTCAGCCAAAAGGATGTCATTGATCCAAACTTTCATTCCTGTGTTTATTTACCTTGGTTTTTATGGAGAGAGATGCTTCCTGCCATACTCTCATAGCACCAGCAGCGATCTGCAAGCAGCTCACCCAAACATCCTGGGAAAAGGGGGTTTAAACGACTCTGGAGTCACACACAGGAGCCCCCAGACAGCACTGCAGGAATGTTGGCAGGCACTGCAGGGGCAGAGCTTCCCCACTGCCACACGGCTTCACGGCGGGGCCCAGCAGATCTCAGCACATGGGATCCAGCTGCGCTGCCGGTGGATTCCTGACTGCTGAACATACAATACATATTTACAGAGTCTCCTCCGTGACAGGAATTCCAAAGCCTCATGCAGAAAGTAACTCAAAGGACATAATTAAATCAGTTAAATGGCTCGGGCAGAGAGACGCAGCTACAGATTTCAACTCTCGGCACAGTCACAGGCCACAGGAAACGATTAGGAGAGCAAGAACTGTAAAAGTCTCAGGACCAATCACTTGCTTTTCTTTACTTAATAAACTATAACCCATGCTTAACACTGACACAGACCAGGTGAGCCTCTGAGCACAGTGCCCAGGGATGAAGGCGAGTGTTTGAGATAGGCAGGCATCATGCCAGCATCAGCAGAGGTGACATTACCAGGTGACAAGTAAAGCCAGTGTCAAGAGCAGAAATCAAAGACCAGTCAGTTGATTTTCATCTGTTAATGTGATGTGCAGTGAACAGCGAGCTCCTGCTGCCTTTTTGGAAGCAGGAGCTTGGGGTGGAGCGTCGCTGGAGCAGGAGGGGCTGCTCCAGCAGCTGCTGGCAGAAGCAAAGGAGCCTTTGCACAGTGGGAGATCTGGGAGCCAAGAAATGGCCTCGTGTGCTGGAGGAGCCGTGTGAATCCAACCATTAACAGAGCTCGTGGTCAGTTTTACTGAACAACTAGCACAAAGCAGGAGCAGTGCTGTGCAGGGCTGGGGGCTTGGGGAGCTGCCTGGAGGCTGCTCCCTCTGCCCAGCTCCAGGCAAGGTCCGGCCCCTCTGGACAAGCTCCAGTAACAAGAGGAGAAAGAGAGATGCTGCAGCACAGAGAGGGCACACAGAGGAAAGCAAGACAGCCCCAACGATCCCACAGCAGCATCTGGGCAGAGCTGCACGGCCGTCTCAAGCACCCAGTAGCAAAGAGGGCACAAGGACTCAGTGTACAGACGGGGCCACAATTCTGCCGTGCCTCTGAGGCCAGGCTGGGGGGTGGTCAGGGCTGCCAGTGGGAACGAGGAACACCAGAAACTCTTGCTGCCCAACCAGTCCTCAGTCTCATTGGGGAACTGCCTGGGCAGAGGGGAAGGTCTTATCTTCCGTGAGCTTTCCTGCAGAGCAGGGACTGCACAGCTGCCACGAACGCTGCCTTTCTTCCTCCCTCAGGGTAACAAAGAAGTAAAACTTAAAAACCACCAATCCTGCTGGGCAGAGGGTCACCACTGATAGCAGAGAGGAATCAGCAAAGCAAAGTGCACCCTAAACCTCCAGGGAGCCGCAGGCACAGTGCCCTCAGGTGAGGGTTTCCCCAGATCACGGCCAAATTTGTACCAAATATCAGAAGGCCCAGAGCTTACCTGAATATGAACAGCATCAGTTCACCTCTTCACATCCCTGGGGAAAAAGGACTTACTACAAAAATCAACAAACCTGGTATGAAATATAGAGTAGCCACCATTAACATCATATTTATTGTTATTTAGTTGCTCAGTAAAACATATACAGATATGTACAATATGCAGGAATACAGAAGACTGCACTTTACATATTTAAAAAAAAAGAAAGAAAAATAACACTCAATTTCATGAGCTATTGTCACAGTCTTCCAACCAAGCATTTAGGAAATGAATTTAACAAGAATAAAAAAAAAAAAAAAAAAAAAAA
>VZTJ01000269.1:834826-867239 GCA_013397795.1 Orthonyx spaldingii
AAAAAAAAAGAAAAAAAAAGATTACAGGATTGCCTAACACACAGCAGAGTCAAGTCTTCATATTTTACATGTGCAATAACATTTTTCAGAAGAGTTTGCTAATGCAGTACGGATTACCAGTGTTTTGAGGTTTGTTTTTTTCCTTTTCCATGAACCAAATTTAGTACAAAGAAATAACATCCTTTTGCTTAAGGCTGTTTTAAAGCTGTAATATTCTTGGGTAGTGAATAGTGATAAAGTTATAACTGCCGGAAATCAGAGCCTGCAGTTTCATCAGTCAGAACCTATGAGCGGATGGACTCAAAGCAACAATTTTAATAGAGAATTTCTAAGACAAAATTAGACTATTTCCTCCATTAGCCTTAAGCATTAAAGAAGAAACAATTCTATAAAAATGGGTTATGCTCTTACACACCATCCCTTGAACAGCTGTGAATCCAGTAGCTGACAAAACCTTACACTGCAGTTCAACAAAAATTAGCCAAATGTACCAGTTTGGTTTCTGTTGCCCCCACCCTCTCAGTGCCCGTCCCGCTGCTGTGCTCACCTCACCCCTTCCACCTCCCAAAACTGGAACTTTGTGCCTTTCTGGTGGTGTCTGGAAGTTCAGTCCTGATCCAGGTTCTGAAGGGTCAGCCAGCCCCAGAGTGACCACGGAGACCACAGGATCTGCACAACTCCCCAGGTGATCCAGGTGACAGACTTCTGGTGCTCATCCCCTTCCACCCTCAGGCACTGTGGAAACCTTAACCAAATACCAAGCCTAAAGCCCCTTACTGATGCTGAAACAGCAGAGAGCAGGCAAACCCAAGAGAATGCGATCTGGAGAAAATTCCCCGGAGTATTTAAAAAATGAGGCCTATTCTGTCCTTTTTTGGCAAAGAGGTATTTTATCACTCCTCCCAATTGAAATGCAAGAGAAATTTTGCTCAGTTTGCTACGACATTGCAACGTGCAGACTAAGCACGGGGTTTCTTCTAAGAAACACAGAGGGAGCCAGGGCACAGGGCCAGGAGATGGGGGATGTCCTGGCTCCCCCGACCCAGCCCCGAGGCTGCGTGGGAGCCTCTGGCGCCAGGCCGGCCAGGGAGAATCCCCACGGCAAAAGGCAAAGCCACATTTCAGCTGTTGTTCACAATCCAAAGCAGATTGTGGATCGTACCACCGGTCTTTGGCTTCTTGTACAACTGGCCCCCATCTGGAAGCCGTGTAGGACACACGGGCGGGAGGTTTCACCCTGGCATTTGGGGAACATGTATCTGATAAAATTCTCCCTGCTGACCCAACTCGGCCCCTGAAGGAAGCAAGCCTTGGGCATGGGGCTCTGCAGCAAGCAGAGGTCAGACCTCAGTGCAGCTCAGCCCTGCCACTGTTCCCTCAGTCTCCCCCTGCTTGCTATCTGTGCCTCAGTTTCCCTCTCCACAGGAGTACAACTTACCTCTTTCAAAACTGGCTTGTACCTACAGCTCCCTAACATGCTTCAGCTGGAATATTATTATTCAGAAAATGACATAATTTCCATTCTTACCATGTCAGGCCATGCTGACACTTCACGTGTGTTAAAAAAACTGATCAGTGCATTCAGTGTAAAATTAATGGAGAAAATGGGTATAATGAATTTACTGCAGGTACCACCAGCTCCGTGACACAGCTTGAGCCTTCTGTATATGCGGTCAGTACCACATCCCCAGGTGATGAGCAGGACATGATGCCTGTGCTAGTCAGAATGTAGAGTTTCTGTTCTGATCTTTGGCAAAAAGCAACAAAACCCTAAAAGCGCCAGTTTGGTTGGTCCTGGCATCGCCAACAGCTGCCTCAAGCAGAGCTCGTTCAGCAAAGATGAAATGGACAGGAGGTTAGCGAGAGGACTGCATGTGACTGCAGGATTCAGTAAAACTCCACGGCCAGTGAGCCCAGCACACAGCCAGCCACTGCCTTGACTCCTCACTCTCTGACAGCCCTGACCCTGCAGTGCGCCCACTGCCCGGAGCGGAGCCAGCGGTGGCCAAGTGCCACAGCTCCCACAGCTCGGCACCTGCCGACACAGCCCCTGGCCTCAGGACACCCCAGCCTCCTCATTTCACAGGATTACACTGATTTTTAAGGAATTGCTTACGCTCTGCATTTCCACAAGCAAGTGAGAAAGCAAGTTCCAAGTGGATTAGAACAACACACCAGGAGAGAAGCGTGAGCCGCTGAGAATGAGCCAGCAGAACTGGGTGGTGAGACCAAGTCACCACAGTTCCACTCAAACGGGGATTTCTCTTTAAAAGCATCTGAACTCGGTGTTCCCTGACAGGTTCCTCCCTGTGGCACAGGGTGTGCATCCCTGACCTCAGGAAGCCTGAAAAACCTGTTCTCTTCAGTGCAGCAGGAAAAACTAAAAACAAAGCAGCAAGGCAAGGGGCTGCACTCTGAGCAGGAATGCCACCAGACCATGAACTTGGCCGAAATTTTCAGCTGTAAGTGATGGAACACAGCAAGTACTGTACCAGTGTCACCCCAGGGCCCCCTGCTGCAGACTGAGCTCCCCACAGCAGCACGTGTGCTCTGGCAGGCACAGAACGCCCGTGCTCTGCTGACAGGATTTAAAATCAAACACGTACTTAGGTAAGCCAGGGTTTGAGGAATCACAGGCAAAGAGGCACCTTCCAGAAGGGGTCTGACAGTGATTACTAGGAGATACTTTACTGGGGATGGTGACATTTTATTGCAGGTGCAGGAGGAGCTCCGTGCTCCTGGTCGCACACCCTGACAGAGGTACAAACCATCCCAGCTTTTTGATCCAAACCAAGTGGGTGTGTGGCAGCTCCACAGCCAGTTGCTCCAGGATGGGCAAAAATCCTCATCCTCGTGGAAGCTCCAGCTTTAATACAAAGTAAAATAATATTGAAAACCAAAATTAAAAACTATCCAAATTTATCCAAAGTCAATTCATTGACCAGACCCATAAATCAATCCATGCATGGTTAATAAGAGCACATTCAAATCACATTTCCAAACACTGCGAGTCTCTCTGAAGCCAGTATGACCGAGAGTGAGGATTCCAGACCACCCTTGGCTTTTTAGGCAGAATTTCCTCTCTGTTGGTGTCTACTGAGAATATTACGTCAAAGTAATTAAAGACCCAGCATAATCATCAAAGATAAAATACAAAGCAGTCTTCAACTCTGCCCCTTCAGCAGGGACACATTTGTAAAATTATGAATAAATAACCCTAGAGAGGCCAACCTTTATTTCAAAACCAAGCCCTCCAGTGCTGTTCCTGAGCTGCAGGAGCTGCGGGAGGCGAGCTGCCAGCGCGGGGCAGGATGGGGCCGCTCCTGGGCGCAGGGACACACAAATAATGGACAGTGTTACGTAAAACCACCGGAGAATCAGTCCATCGTGTCAGTCGTGGCTTTATCTGGTTTGCTTCCAACTTTCATCTCGAATGAGCATTATCTAGCCCGAGCAGGAAAGTATGGCTTTCCTTTTATTGTGTGCATCCAGCAATGCTGTTCTCCAGTGCGTGGCAGAAACGGGGCCTTGAATGAGTTTGGGGGGTTCTAACACGAGGTCTCCCTGCCCTGGCAGATTAGGAAATGCCACCCCTGGGCACACAGTCCCCTGCACCCTCCAACCTGGGCTGTCCCTGACCCCTACCACTGCACTGGGACCTGTTGTGGCAGGGGCTGGGGCACTCCCAGAAAAGTGCAGGGGACACTGGACCCGCTGCCAATCAACAGCATCTTTCTGCAGCTTAAAATGGGAAAAAAATGGGCAGGGTGCAGGGGATTTTATTCTCCAGTATCAATAATGTGGGAACTGCAGGAACACCACCAGGCCCAGGCAAGCAAGATGGAGCCTGGGCCTTTGGAGGAGGAGATAACGACTCTTGACCATTAAGCAAACTTACTATTAGACTTATTTAGAGGAACCTCTCCATACCTTCCCCGCTGTGCCTGAACCAGCCCGTTCATGACAGAGCTCCATCCCAGGGCTGCACCCAGGTACACAGAGGAAGGAGCATCCTGGCCTCCCCAGGAGGCACGGAGCAAAACGAGGCTGAACCTTGCAAACAGCAGAGCCTCATTCTCTCAGGAAAGGGCAGATCCATGCCTGAATACTCAACAGAGCATCAGCTGCTTGGTTTGGATGAGACTGGCAAAGGCTGGGTGTCACTATAACATATGATTTAATTTAATGCTGACCATTTTGCTTTCACTGGTGTTTATTCCTGAACTGCTGCTCCTCAGGATCACCACCCTAATAAGCACTGAACAAAGCAAAACAAAAAAAACCAAAAAAAAAGGAAAACAAAGCAAATGAGGAAGAAAAGGAGGAGGAGGAGGAGGAGGAAGAGGAGAATCTTTGTCTTATTATGACATACGTGACTTGGACACACACTGAGATGAAAAAGGAAAAGGCCTCATCTATAAATGTATGCCAAGGTTACAGAATAATGGGAAAAAGTGGTCTAGCAGGAAAATCTTAAGCAAAAGTGTGCTAACTGCAGAAGGGTTAACACTGGTAACATACTGTGGCAGAAGATTAAAAAAAAGTTGAGGTTTACTTTAAATTAACCCTTTCCAGTCCATATGCCACTAAGCAGGTACCAACCTAGAAAAATAGTCCACCTAGCAGTAGCGGCCCTTTGAAATTAAAAAAAGAAAAAAAATAATAATTTCTTTTGTTCAAGTCAGGGCAGCCACAAAAGTCCCGAATCTGTTGGAGATGTCCGAGTGCAGGGACCTCCACGTCGGCACCGCAGTCCGGCCCTTCGCCTCGCCCACGTCGTCCGTGCAGTGGACCGAGAGGCACTGCAGGTGGGTGCCCGTCTGCGCCGCCGCCGCCGAGGTCTTGCTCGGGGGAAGATCGTGGGCTGGAAAGGGTTCACAGAGACAAGTTAGGAGACCCGTGACACGCAACCCCATCCGCTCCGCTCGCAGCCCGCCGGCGGCGTTGCCACACCCTCTCCCCACCGGGCGCGCCCCTCTCCTGCATCCCCGGCTCGGGGGATGCCGAGCCACCACCGCCGGTGTGGCTCCCCCGCCCCACCTCGAAGCGAGCTCCTATGGCTGGCTTTTCACCGGGCCAGAACGCCACCTGAGAGAAACCAGCGATGTGTCTGAGCATGGGACCCGGGACAGATGAGTGTGTCCTAGACCGCAGCACAACCGGGAGCTTTCCTTCCCCGTGCACCCTCCGCTGTCGGAAACGGATGCTGAAACATCTCCAAGCAGGAAGCCAGCCCCGAACCCTCCGTGCCCTCGTGCTCAGTCCCAGCATCGGTCTCCCTGTTCCCCTCTTTTAATGGAGCACCATGACAACATTTTTCTCAAAATTTCTTTCATTTTAGGACTTTGTATGATCTTTAGCTATCATTAGTCTCTGTTAACCACAGAAATATAAGACTTTAACTGAAGCATCCTAAACAATGTCCCTAGGCACTTTTCCTCTGGATTTTACAGCTAATGGGAAGAGTAGCTAAAATGGGTGCAACATGACTAAGATGCTAAAAACCAGCTGTGAATGTTTCACATCTCAGGACTTTTCCTCCCATAACCTTCCTCCTGTGCCACAAAGCCAAGCAGTGTAGGGATACCACACTTCATGGGGCAACTCATATTGCTGTCATTGAACCTGCTGCTATACCAGATACAAAACCATAACCGAACAGCTTGTTACACAATCACAATGATATTAAAAATTAATGCTAAACTAGCCTGGAAGTCCCTGGTTTAAACTGGAAAGGGCTTTTTAATGCTTGATTATAACAGGATGTCAGAGATGCTCATACCTAAAACAGTATAATGACACCACACAGGAACTACCAAGAACCTGGGGACATGATGCTGTGAACACTAGGAGAAGGAACCAGGCTCCAGAGCAGTGCTGCTGCCTGCTCAGCCCTGTGCTGTGTTAGTGCTGCCACGTGCAAAATCCACACAGAGCTCTGCTGCACACCTCGGCTGGGTCCCGCGCTGGACACCCTTGTGCACTGCTCCAGTCAAGAACCCAGCAGCAGCAGGACAAAGGTGCTCACATGATCTACACTCAAATGGATTCCAGCTCCCTGCAGTTGGTGTTGGGTGTTTTTAGTCAGTTTTGATAAATAGGCAGCACCAAGGGGCTGAGCAGAAGCATGGAGCAGAGGACACCACTTTGATACCCGAAGTTCCAGCAGGCAGAGAGGTGTTGGCGCAATGCCTTCCCAGCCTGCAGAGCTTCTACTCTTCTTTCCTGTCACCCCTGAGTCCCCTCTCTTAGGGAAAACCACAGGGCAAAAAACCCAGACTCCCTGAATAACCGCTATTTGATCAAGTGTTCAATTTAACTTACTGTCCCAAATGCAAATATACCTGAGACATTTTTTATTTATAAAATATTCAAAACTCAGATGGGATTGTGCAGAAAATTGTGAACAGGAAATGTTTTCCTCACTTGTATTTGTTCACAAGACACACAGTACCCACTGGTTTTATTCTTAGGTCTCCCTGACTGCACAGGACATGCTGGGCTCGGCACAGGAAGAGCCAGCGCCTCGAGATTAGTCCTTGTGACAGCAGCTCTCTTCCTCTCCTGCAGAGAAAGAGGAAAGAGTCCCACAGCTGAACTGCTGCCACAAGGGGCCCAGGGGTCCCAGCGGTGTTTCTACAAGGGCTGCAGGAGGCTCCCCACAGCTGAGGACTCCAACAGCCAAGGCAGAGGTGGCACATTCCCAGGCTGGGATCGGAGCCAGAGCTCTGCTGCACCAGCTGTGCAGGCACCCCAACACCTAGAATAGAGCTGGTCCTCAGCAATGATTGTGTGAACAAGTTCATGTGCCACAAGCAATTAGAGAATAAAAAATCAGGCTTATTTGCTTGTAAATCAGCAAATTCTTTCTAAGCCATTTGCTGTAGATAAAATTCATAAGCAAACTACTGATAAACAAATCAAAGCAAAATCTATCCCATAGGGATGAACAGGATTCGTCGCCTTGAGAGGAAAACCCAAGTAAAAGAGGTGAGCAGGAACTGAGCCTCAGTTTGCAAAGCCAGTACTGACTACCACTGTCCACACGAGCCGTGCTCACCATGGGACACCACTGTGGGAGTTCCAGCTCTCCTGTCTATCGTTAACGAGCACAGAAAATGACGTATTCAAATCCAAAACAAAGAGAGCTCGCAGCAAAGCTTGCACTGGCACAAGAATTCTCAAAGCCAATCTGGAGGGAAATTTTCAGTGCCATTCGCTTTTTTCCAGTATTCCTGTCTGGACAAAGGTATGATGCTTTCCAATAAAAAACCTTTGCAGCAAAAAATTAAAGTTGTGCTGATCCATCTGATGAGAACTATGTTCTTAAGCATGAGATACTGCCTGATGCTTGTCCAGAATAGTAACACTCTCCCAGAAGACCTATTTCACCAGCCATCCTCTCTGCCTGCTCCCTCACAGCCACAGTGTCCTGGCACTTCCCAGCCACAGTGTCCACGGTCCAGAACAGTTCTGTTAGCTGAGATGGACGTGACTCGGCGCGTTAAAATTAGTCAGGTAATGCAAGATGGTGTCACCACATCATTGCCTTGTGGCTGCCAAGTTCCAGATAAATCACTGTCAGTCATGAAGTACCTCACTGAAAGCACGGAATTTTCAAACAAATTATCTTTAAACTGCACAGCTGCCTCTATTAGCAACTACTGCAAGAAATTTGTGTTATTAAAAAAAGCAGTATGCTTCTAATAAGGGCCGTCCTCCACACCCAAGATCTTGAGATGGTCTGGGTGGAGACTTCCCCTCCAAACCAGAGGACATGACACAGAACCCAGGACCGAGAGAAGTACAACCACCCTGCGCAAAGGACAGCGCGTGCCGCTTGGAAACAACAAATGCTGAAGCAGAGATAAGAGATAAAACATCATCTATAAGCTCATGTCGTGTTCACATGAAAGGCATCAAACTCAAAGCAGCAAAGTGACCAAAAGAAGTCTGGAAACGGCTCACCCATGATGGTGCCCTTCCTTCCCCAGCGCTGTTGGTGACACTGTGGTGGTCCCAAGGGCCAGTCTGCCTTTAGGTAAAAGCTTCTGAGCAAGCTTTACCCAGCCAAACACGTTCCAGCCATTCAGCCCCAGACAAACAGCGAGAAGAGAGCGCCCGGCCAGGCTCCCCAGCCTCCCTCCAGGCCCGACCCTCTGCTCTGACCTTGCACATTTAGGAAGCTGCTCTTTCGTTCTGCTCTACTTTGCAAAGGCACACAGCCTTCGAAAAGAAAAGGTTGCTGTTTGTTTGTTTACACAGCATTAATGGCAGCGTGGTGACTAACCCAGGAGCCTGGCCAGCAATGTTGGAGCCTGCAGCTGGGACACAGGAAGAGAACCATGAGTTCTGCTCCACGAAAAAATTCAACACACACACTACAGACTGCTTTTCCATATCAGCTCAGGAAAAACACACTTCTCTAGGGAAGTTAGACCCTGGCATTCACCTTGCTCTTCAGACACCATGTGCACATCTTCAGTCCCTCCAGTTTCCTTCTCCCTTTATCATGAGCCCCTGAGCAGTTTCACTGCTCTGTAAAGCCTCTTTCGTCATGTAGCATCTTCTTATGCATTATTAAAAAATAAACGTGTTCTCTTAATAGTGACAACCCCACCGAGCACTGTGCAAACCCAGAGGTGTCCCAATTTTTAGGTAAACTAATCCCATTAAAAACTAGTTCACCTGCATGACCACCACACGTTGCGTGCATGCATCTTCTCGTCAGAGAGGGGGCTAGTTGAGGGAGGGCTGGTGTAGCCAAGGCAACTGCAGATGCTACACTGAGGCACCGGGAGCTGATGCTGCTCTTCAGGTGCTGCTCACACCATCCCTCTCATTTTTGCCAAAATCACCACCAACAAAGGGACAGAAAGCAGTGAGACACGGGAGTGAGAGCACAGACACAGTCTGGTAGGGGTCTGGTTGGGAGTGGGTTCCACTCCACATTTCAGCGCTCCTGCGAGATTGAAGTGACAAACAGGAGGTGAAGATCCCTAGAATGGCTCCTTGCCCCAGGGCTCATCCCTTACACTTCTTCACCGCTCTGACACAGCCTGAGCCGCCCGCGCTGCCCAGGGTCCGGCTGCCCGGCACAGCACGGCCCCGCCGCCGCCCTCGATGGCCAGCCAAGCGTGAAGGCCCTGGATTGCTACTGATCTTGTTAAGGCTGAATCTGAGGATTTGGCCAATAACACTATATTCCCTGATCAGAGATCTGTTTCCTCTCTACCATCTGATAACCACTCTTAAAGGACGCGTTAATGGGCTTCCGTTCACTCTGTGCCGTTAAGCAGAGGCCAAGCTACCATAAGAGGGAATAGATTTGAGTAATGATCCCTTATGAGGCAGCAAACCTACATATAGTGTTTAAAATTATTCCCTTAGGACAAGATGTTTTTCACCAAATCTCCCACATGACAGTTTGACATATTGGTTCAGGCACATAGCTCTGCATTTGTACACAGCACAGAATCATCTTTTTTCAGTTTTCGAGAAAAATAAGGTCTGAAAACATTTCATGTCTCCCTGGACACTGGACCTAGTCTCCACAGATTAATTTATTCCTGAAATTGTATTTTTAAACACTCCCAAAATTTTATTTTTAAACACAACTAGTTCATTTGTGTTGATAAACAAACGAGCAATCTCCTTTCTCATCTCTGCAGCACTGACACAGCCCTAGACAAAGGCATTTTCTTGACCCTGGAATACAAGAAGGCAACGGCTTGCATTTGTTCATAGACACAAACATGGCACGTGCCACCTGCTTACACCATAAACTTGCCCCACTTTCAGATGCCTTCACCCCTGGCAACCTGTGCCCACTTCGGGCTGGATGTCTCTGCTGTTCCCAGTGCTTGGAGGGCACAGGCTGCCCCCAGCCCTGGACCGGCAGCACCCAGCTCTGCTGGCACTCGAGGAAAAGCCCCAACTAACCATTACTAGAACATTCCTCTTTGATTTTACTTCTTCACTTATTCTGTGCAACTTCTGCCCACAAGATACTTAAAGGTGCTGCTCCTCGCTGCTGCTCTCTGCTCTGTATGCACAGAATTCAGTGTTGGTGGTTAAGGTGAACAGCTGACACCAAGGGCTCGTCACGACGAGCTCAGCGGAAATGAGGACAGGTGACTTCTCACGCTGCTGACCAGAAGCACTCTGCAGAGACACCCCAGCTCCAGGGTATTGGCCACATTTCACTCGATGACATTTCAAGAAGCCATTTGGCTTGGTCAGCCCCTCAATTTATTGTCAAGGCCCAGCCAGCTGAGCGCTCTCTGAGAGCCTTTCTCACGAAAGGAAGGAAGGCTCTTAATCAAGCATGCGTGCGCAGTGCTGAGCACCATCCCACAGCACTCGTATATTCCACAAACCAGGATTAAATCCCCAATTTTGCTGCAATCCAGACAAGACAGCACTCACCCAAAGGCATGGCACGCCCAGGCTAACACACAGTCTGTTCACCCTTAATGCTGCTTGCTGCCCACCCCTTCATCAGCCCATCAGCTCTGGCAGCATCCTCTGGTCCTCACAGCCCCTTCCTCCACAGACAGCTTGATTAATTGGAGGTGCCTGAGGCTCAAAAGGGAGCGTGTATCAGCCCATGCTGCAGAGATGTTTATTTTGTTTTCAGTGGTCTCCAAGCTGGCATGGGGCTCCATCAGAGCTCACTGCTTGCACAGAATTCAGATAACAGGAGACACATAGTGTTTGCTGCAAATACATATTTTTCTTTTTTCTCCCTTGACCTCTTTTCCTGCTCCTGTTTTCACCAGGAGCAATGGAAGGATGTGCACGCCACGACAGGGAGGCTGCCCAAACCCACGGCAGCGTTAAGAGTTTGCTGTCAGGCTGTAGGGTTGCAGTCAGACTGTGAGCCACATGGTCACAGAAAGAAACCAAAGAAACTGGTGAAAAAAAACGTGAAGTAGGAAAAATGCTAACGCTATCAATGGAAAATGCAGCACTCATATGTAGCATGACCTTGAAGACACAGAATGAAGGATGTGTGGATGAGGACAGTGACATTGCTGTTCTAAAAACCACGTTCCCTCCACTGTGCCAGGAGGAGACAAGAGATGGGGAACACACTGCTCCCCACCTTGCTGCCACTGCCCGGCAGGAGAGCAACACGCCACCATGGCTTCACAGGCAAATGTGAAACTGCCTACACCTATTTATTTCTCTGGAGGCTACTGTTAAATCACTGTTTTCCAGCTCTGTGACTCTCCAAGAAGAAAGGTAAGCTCTGCATTCCTGGAGAAGCTCTGGGCCTTGGGACAGCACCAGCTCCTGTACCTTGCTAGATGGCCACAGGGACAACAGACTGTTTCTAACTCATATCCTTCCTCTCTTTTGACTACCTTCAGTTCCTCTTTTCAATTTGCCACACTGACTCTCAGGCTGGCTTCCCTGCAAAACACAAACCGCAGAGGGGGGGGGGTCCTGCCTACCCCCCTGGTGAAGTGGCTGATGTTGGGGTTTGCTTCTCACAGAACAAACGACCATGCTGGCAAACCAGGTCCCACCCCAACTGCAGTGCTGCTGTCTGCCAGTCTGGTCCTGCAGACTGGTAGATCCCATGCAGGTGAACCACTGCTCGTCTGTGACAGCCATGGAAAACTGAGCTTCCAGCCAGGGTCTAACCCAACCACACGGCTCCAAAAAGCTGGGCAGTTCCCAGTGCCATCACCAACACTGTGCCCTCCTCAGTTCTGCACGGTATGAGAACTGTGACCCTGCCCAAGCAAGGAAAACTGGCATTAAAAATCAAACCAAATCAACTGCCACCAACAGTCAAACAATGTCTGGACGCTTCCAAGAGAAAATAAACGTGAGTGCGGCAACTGCAGCCCATCCCAGCACAGCCAGCTCAACACTCACCACATCCATACGCTCCCATCCAGCACTAGTGAAGCCTCAAGGAGCTCCAAGTTATTTTCCAGGATTTGTCCTTTTACCTCCTCAAAAAAACCTCAACACTTCTGCTCATCCCTAAAAGGACTGAACTGCATAAGCCCCACCCACCAGCTCCATCACACTGACACACAGACCTAGCATTGGGAAGAGGCTACAACCAGTTTCTCTCACATAACCCCTCCTTCCAAAGGGCTGTGGCTGTCTCAGACATGCCCCTGCCTCTGAATCCAGCCCCCAACACAAGAAGACCACCTCCACGGCAGGAGAGAATACTGGCTGACTGATCCTGTGTTTTCTGTGCTGCTGGCACACATCACCTGCTTGCACTAACTAAATGCTCTGAGCCTATTTTCACCAAGAAAGACAAATGACACATCCGTGATGAGTAAGGAAATGCTGGGTTTTGCTTTCAAATTTATTTCGTATGTACGCAAACTGTCACATGACAGTTTAACACACAGCTCCAGCCCTTCTCTTGACTGCCAGAACGCACAAGCAAACAAAAAGTGTTCCATAAAATCCAAAGTGGAATTTTCTGATTGTACACAAGTCACATGGAATTGTTCAACAAGCCCTCACTTAAATAAAACCAGTTCTGGACACTGTCTAGTATTATTTCAGGACAGGCCAAAATTGAAAAGAGATGCTACTTAAATGTTCTGCATTAAATCACCACCTGGATATTTTACAAGGAGCAGGCTTCCAAAAATAAGATAAAATGCCCACTTTCACTAGGAAGGGAAGGGGTGTACCAGTGGATTTGTAAAGGCAGTAAAAAGCTCATGATTATGCACAGAGCAAACACAAAAGGAAACATGTAAATTCCAGTGCTCCCTCATCACGTTTGTGCAAGAACTTTGACACAGTTGTGGGGGAAAAATAGATATTAGAATAATAAGTAGGATATTCAAGCCCTGCAGATTATACCTGAAAAACTATTTTTCTTAAGTGAAACCAGAACGTAAGATGAAGATTCCCTTCAAAGAACTTTGTTTGTGGTCATTTAGTTTCAGAATGCAAATTAAATGAGTACTTGTTAGCCAAGCAAAAGAATGGAATTAGCTCTGAAATACTATCAGTCTCTTGTGATGCTCAGATAGGATTGGCCACAGTCTTTTAGGTGTTTTGCCACCTTGCTCCCCAAGAGCTCCCCAAGGACCCGTGTTCTCACATCCCAAAGCCAGATCTGCATCCTGCCTGGCTGCCAGGGCTGGAACAGGGATCTGCTTGGTCCCTCCGTCTCCTCCCTGGCTCTGCCCGCAGCTCCCGGAGGTGCCTCTGCCCCATCGATAACTCACAATTACGAGAGACCGTAACACAAAACTGCCACAGGCAAAGTCAATCTCTCCCAGGGGTCTCACACATCTGAGGCTCCTGCACACCAAGAAACAGCGATCATGTGCAGTAATGCTTGGGGTTAAACCACACAAGTTCAAGGATATTCCTGAAAATACAGTGGGAGTTTACCAAAGGCTAACACTAGTGAGAAGAACCAGCATCAAGGATCATTAGCTCTTTTATGCCATTTATTTACAGCCTACCTTGAAACACATCCCATTTCTCTTTAGGACACCTCCAGCTGAAGTTTGGTGTCTCAGGGGTGAATGAGGAGACCTTGGGAAACAGCGTTCATGAAAACAAAAGGTGCTCAAACAACTTTACTACTCACAGATCAAGAGAAAAGTGAGACCAGAGACCCCAGGCCAAAGCTGAGGCTCACAAGGCACCTGCAGAGACACAGTTCAGAGGTGGACAGAACAGGCTGAACGGGGCTCTAAGCACCTGGCCTAGTGGAAGGTGTCCCTGCCCACAGCAGGGGCGTGGAACAAGACGAGTTTTAAGGTCTCTCCCAAACCATTCTGTGATGCTATGGGCACTCCTTGACCTGCTCTGTGCTCAGCAGCACCAACTGCAGAGGCTTGACACTCCAAAAACAGCGAGTTCCAAATCACTGTGTGCAAGTCCCTTGCAACTAATCCACAGGCAAATTCTAAAGAGTCTGCAAGAAATAACTTAAAAAAGCAGAACTGTCAGGAGCTTCTTAAAGAAGGGTCAAAATCTCTGCTGGAAAACATTTAAGTGCTGGCAAATCAGACCGAGAGCTGATACTATCAACCCAGCACTTCCTGGGCAAATTCTTGAAAGATCTCTTCTGCTGTAGAAATATCTCAAATTCTGGTATACCCGAAATTTTGACTACAGAAAGAGACAGAAATGTCATCATATAATGGATTTGGCATATTCAGAAACATCCCTTAAAGCAGCAGGAAGGTGTGGTGACTGAGCTGGGGGCCAAAAGTCTGATGGAGGAAGAGGGATCGAACAGCATGTTTAAAAATTAAATCTATCTGAAAGAAAAAAAATCATCAGAAGAAATGCATGACCACGTGAGGAGGAATGGCAGTGAGGGAAATTCAGCATAAAAAAAAACACGCAGAGAAACCTGGCGTTCTTAGGTACAGCTGTAAGTGCCACTATTAGGATAAGAAAAATATAAGGCTCATCTTTTACTTCCAATTGTCACATCACTGTGGAGAGTCTTCATGAAATTCTCAGAATAGCAACGAATCAGGAGCAAACAGCTGTTCAAGCAGGAAAGCCACAGGTAGACAGACTTTCCTTGCCTCAACAAAAAATTAACTCTAAAGTTTCACGGGCCAGTAAATCAACAAAATGGGCCTGTACAACACAGGACGAACAGTCTCATCTTCCAGCCCAGAGCTGATAGATGGGCCTGTGTTCTCCTTCCGGCCATATGCTCATGTGATTTATGACCCACAACAATTTCAATACTTCTGGAAAATGAAAGAACAGCACACAATTAGTTTGTCCCACTACTCTGGGGATTGTGTGGGCTCTGCCCTGCGGCACCTCCCCAGGGAGCTGGGCCCAGAAGCACCAGCTGCCCTGTCAAGGGCAGGGGAGGGACACGGGGCTGAGCAGCACCCAAGAACTGGCACAGGGGAGCACAGCACATCCCCAGGACCTCACTGCATGGAGCAGCCCACAGGGGCTCCCAAAGAGCTGCAGAGGGACTTCTAACCAGGGCCTGGAGTCACAAGACAAGGGGGAATGTCTTCCCACTTAGAGAGGTCAGGGTTGGATGGGATATTGGGAAGAAATTAGTTTACTCAGCAAGTACTGAAGCACTGGAACAGGTTGCCCAGAGAAGCTGTGCCTGACCTATCCCTGGAAGTGTCCAAGGCCAGGCTGGATGAAGCTTGGAGCAACCTGGTCTAGGGAAAGGTGTCCCTGCCCACAGCTGGAATGAGATGACCCTTCCAACCCAAGTCATTCTCTGATTCTCTTCTGTGATTCTATGATCCATTCCTGTCCCATTTGCAACCACGGCTGTTTGTGACAACTGCTGTTAACCTGGTCTGGATCCGGCCAGTGCAGAAGTACAGACTGTCCCACTAGCAGGGCGTGAGGACCTTGTAATCTCTACCTGCAGCTACAGTCCCAGGCAGGGCACTGCCTGCAATGCAAACATTGTCAAACCAGGCAGGATTCAGCTCTGCAGCAGCACCTGCTTCACTACCACAACACAAATGCAAAGGCATCACCAAACAAACAAAATCCTCCACCCCACCCTGAACTAGGCTTTTCCCTCGCACAGGTGGGGTGAAGTGCAAGTTCAACAGCTTGAGTCATACAACCAAAACTTCACCCAACCCCAGCCATCACAGCAGCATCAGCTGGGGCTGATGCACTTGTGAGCCACCAGAGAGCACAGAGCTGAGAGCCTGTGAGACACCAAGTCTACTGGCACAACACCAAAATTGGTTTTTCTGAAGCCAAGGGCATCCAGACTGGTCTTTAGGTAACTTCTGAGCGACAAACCCACGTCACGTATCTTCTCAAAGGCATGTCTCTGAACAGCAGCATCATGCCCTCCACGGATGAACGTTTTGTCCACTGGGAAACATGCCAAGTAACTCAGGTATCCGTAACAGTACTGCAAGGAATTCTGCTATCTGCCATCCTCCTCACGTCTGGATCCATGCAGCTTCATCCCCTAGCAGCAGAGCTGCCAAGGCAGATGGGCCAGCTAGGCTTCAATAAGAGGGTGAGCAAAACGGCAGCAGAGCCCGTTACCCACAGGACGCGAGGACAGAGGGATGGAGTCTGAGCTCGCTGTCTCAATGCACCTGCCTTGCCTCCCTTCCTGCAGGTCTTAAGCAGAAAGCAGCCATGCTGAAGGAGTTAATCTTGCCTGGAACAACCTATCTCCAGTTTCTCAAAAACTCCAAGGCTGCAGAGCTGGGCTTTTTGCTCCCTGCCTGCTCCTGTCTGCAGCCTGACCCCTGACATTTCCACTCTGCTTCTCCCTGGCATGGAAAACTTAACCATACACAAACAAACAGGTTGGGAGGACAGATAAATAGAAGAGTGGAGGAGAAAGGGAAGATTGCTCAGATTCCTTGTCAAGGCCCTGATTAAATAACAGCGGCACCACCAGACGTGGGTGAGGGGCTGGCATTTATCAGTAAACCCTGAAGTCTACAGCAAGACATCTCTGTTTAATTAATCCTGAAAGGGTCCCTTCCCCCTTCTACTTCCCAGGGAGGTTTTGAGGATCTGCAAGTTTAAAGACACAGTGAATCCTTTTTAGCTCTTTCCTTACAAAACGCAAGGGCAGAACAACAATCAGAATTTACTAATTCTGTGGCAAAGGCTTCCATTGCATGGACACATGGAGGCAACCCCCACCGAAAGGGCATCGTGGATTTAGTGGTACCAAATCCTCTGAGGCAATCACCCATCACATGAAAGCTTTAGAGTGACTGGCTGGAAGCCTGCATACATGTAATCACAACCAGGCATGGATCTGCACATCTCACCTGGACTTGGGGTCTCCTGCCGTTCTTACATGACACCCATTTCCCAAGGGATAATCCCACTCTTCAGTGCCTGATGCAGTTCTACTGTCCCCCATTTTTGGACAGTTTTCCCACAGAGCTGTCAACATGACCCAGCAATGGAAGAGACTGCACAAACACACAAACGAAGACAACTACAAACGCTCTTCCCTCTGGGCTTTCACTTAGCTTGAGGGGGCTTGGGAAGACCTTCCAAGGCACCTTCCATTTCAGGAGATCCCCTGCCCTTTGATCCAAGGTGAACACTGTACTGGTGCAGAGCACCACAATTTAAGCCATCAGCCATGAAGGGCCACAAAGCTGGCAAGTCCCTCCACATCTCAGCAGCAGTGAGAGAGGAGCTCTGCTTGCAGGGTATCTTCATCCCACCACCGTGCTCAGAGAGCTGAAAGGTCCCTGAGGGTTGCAACAGCAATGGAAACTCTGATCCCTAGAGAGTGGACAGACCACCAAACCACAAAACAGCTTCCAACAGAAGAGGCCTCAGTGAGCACTTGCCAAGGCTTTACATCAGTCCTCAACAGGGAGCAGGGCAGGGAGGGTCTGGCAGCAGTGCTCAGGCCCCCAGGTCTGACAGTCACCTTAACCACCCTTCACACAACCATGCACCCAATCGAGCATCCAACCGATGGTAGAATTACAGGGACCGATTCTTTCTGTGCGGTGTAAGTTGCAAAAAGAAAATGGAAAAGTAGAAGAAAATCCCTGTAATAATGACTTCTGGTCCAATCAAAAGCAAAAGAAAGGGTGGGGGGAAAGGGAAATTTTAAAAGTCTAAGTTCAGACTGTAAAATAAATCTGTATTTCACAGCAGCTTTATAAAATTCCCAGGAAAATAAAAAGTCAAAACCAGTTATTTTCTTGAGGATCTATATTCTTAAATACCTGGTTTCAACATAATCTCTTTTTAAAGTACTGGGATGGGGGATGAACTGTGAGGAAGTGAAAAATGTCTCTGCCTACCCAAAAAAAAAAAATCATTATGCAATGACAAGAGACAATCCAGTCTATAATCAAAGACAGAATCCTGACATGTTCAAAGAGAAAATTATTGTAACAACAGTGACTTTGAAGATGAGAAGGGTTTTTTTGATTGAAACAATGGCCATCAAGATTTTTACTGTAGCAGTCAATGTTTAAATGCACAACTCAGCATGCTGTGTGCCTGCAGGTACACTGAGCACCGACAGCAAAAAAATATGAAAAAATAAAACAGTGACACCTAAGAAATTCCTACCTAAAGTGGAACCAGGCAACACTCTCTGGATGTGAACCACTCACACTGCGGAGCAAACACACCTACTGATGGGCATGCTTGTCCCAGGGAGTGAAGTTTTACAGGAAAACTCAACAGCCAGTGTCCCATTAATACAAAACTTTCAAGTTACAAGGAACTACACTAAAATATTTACATTTCTGGCATTTGTTTCCAGGGAATTGCATATTTGGCTTTAGAAGTCGTGATCTGCACTCTTTGCTGAACTACTATGATTCACAGAAAATGAATCACAAAAGGCAAGTTTTGTGACTAAAAAAGCAGCTGTTCTGTAACGCACCTAACGAGCAGTATCCTATTTGCTGCTGTTTGATTGGGAGACTATTGGAAGATGACTATAAATAACCCTTTCAAAAACAGAATTTGGATTAAGCTCAGTGTTAGCTGGGAGTAAGAGTCAGCCAGACTGCCTCACACCTCTCCTGTATTTCACCTTTTAGGGGAAAGCCCAAGCACAGTCCCCCTGAAAGGTAATTTGTCACAAAAATGATGCAAAAGCTCTGCAGCTTTCACTGCCGTGAAAATTCATATTTTTAACACAGAGACTTTGAGTTGTATTAATCCTGTCTGTGTCTCCATCACTGCTTATACGTGGGAACCATTTTACTAAAACTATGAAAACACCAAACAATTTAATAAAAGCATTTTCTCCACAGCAACTCAGCAGTGAGGAGCTGTTTAAAGAAGAGTCTCTCTATCAGCCCTACTCCTTCCGCACACTTCTGTTCTCACCATTACATCAAAAACCTTTCACCAAAAATGAAACCATTAAAAAGCATGAATATATGTTTTGGTTTTCTCTTAGCTGGAACTGGCAAGTCTTCCTAGGGGCATCTCCACTTCAGTTGCACAGCTACCACAGAGGATTCCCCCTTCTTTCTTTCATTAGGCATTTATGTATCTTTACCAAAAAAGGGACCTATTGAAACTGATGTCCGCATGTTTTTGCTGATGTTGTTCCAGGCCACACTGGGGCTCACCACCTGTGCCCCAGGTGTGCAACAATGAACCAACACAGGCTAAGGCCACAGTGGGCTTCGCCCTTCTCCTTTTTGGGGTATTTCTGGTACAAATGCCCTGGTAAGTGCCACGTTCGTGTCCCCACTGAGTGGTGGTCACTGGCCAAGTAGTGGAGGTGTGAAAGCACAGCTGGCGTGCACAGCACACACCACCACAGTGACAGCCCAAATTCAGCTGTGACTACAGAGTAAGGAGCACACCCTGTGATGGGACAGAGAGTCAGACTGGGACACCCACCTTGGAACCCAACATCTGTTTTCCATGGAGTGCCCAGACAACCCATGGCAGTCAATCCTGTGATATTTTAAAGCGGGGAGCGCTGCAGATAAAGACAGATCAATTTTGTTCTACAATTTTAAATGAAACTCTCCTGTTTTGGAAAGAATTTCATTAAGGTGAAAATATAATACAGAACTACCCATTTAGCAAGAATGTGCTATTAATTCTTAGCAGTGTATGTGGAAGGGAAAATTGCATTTTTATCTAAATGGTTTTTTCTGCATAACCCATTTCCAGTATTCTTTTACAGCTCAGTAGTGAGAACTTTTCACATTTCTATTTGGGCCAGACCACTGCGGAAGGCAGCCTCCAGGAATATGTCAAATATAACCCCTGAAAACGTATTCCAAGAGAATCTCCACAAACAGAAGGAGAAAGGCCAGAAGAGCACACCTTAAAGGATTGTTGGAAAAGAAAAGGAAAAAAACCTCTCTCTTAAAGATGTAAGCCAAATTTTTGAGGGGGAGAGGAAAAAGGATGTGGTTTAGGGTGTTTTTTTCCCTAAGGGCCAAGAAGAGTTTCGGTCTTCCCTCTCTTCCTCCTCAGTTGAAGCAGAAACACCTCCTCTTTGATGCAGTTCCCAGTCCCAAATGCACACAAAGAGCAGAATGGGGCCATGTTATCACTCTGAAAAACCGGACATTCTGAGCTGTAACATGTACCAGTACGTACAACCAAAACAAGTGTATGCTATGAAAGACTCATTTTATCAGCATAAACAAATGCTCATTTCTCACTACAGTTTCATACTATTTGAAACGGAATATAATCCAAACAATAATTCCAAATAACTGATGCTGGAATCCAAGTTTCCCTGACATACTGCCATCACACAGCAAGAACAAAGTCAAGTAAAAGCAAAAGCAGCTTCGGAACTGACTGCTTTGAGTTTTACGTTTGCCTAATCTAGTACAAAGAAAACCAAACATAAAATTTGAAGTTTTTTAAATCCTTCATTTCGCCATCAAAGATCTCAGATTCAAGTAAACCCAAACTGCAATAGCACAGTGGCCTTGTGTTTAACAAACAAAGCCACTGACTTTCCAAGCACCGCAGCAGGGCTCACTGAAGAAGCTGAAGCTCTGTGTTTTCTAAGCATTGTTCATTTGACATTCTTCATCTCTTTTTCTTTTTTTTTTTTTCCTGCATTGGCTTTTATTAGCTTACTTCAGAAAATTAGTATAACAAAAAATTTTATCTTTCAAAACAGACATTTAAAAGTGCAGCAGTTATGGAAATACAATTGGACAATGAACAGTTTTTATTCCCTCTACCTCGCCACACTCCGCACGGCAAAGCAGTAATTACAGGAATCTACTTCTGGTTTAAGCTCTACAGTAAGCTCTTTCCAAATTTAAGGCCAGCAACCAACCCTTCATTATGCTTAATAGGTAGACATAAAACGTAATTGTATCACAATCTCCCTATGCACGTTCCCAGCTCTGAGGCTCACACGTGTCTGCCTCAAAGAAGAGATTTTTTATCTGTTCTTTTCCGTAAGAGAAACACTGCAGCACCACTGGCATCAGCCACTCGAGGAAAACTACACGAAACACTAGGGGATCTGGAAAATTATTTTGAGTAAGACTTCACTGTGTTGTTAAAACCTGACATTTCCAACGTGGTGTTTGCTGGTCTGCAGAAGCTGGATTCCTGTGCCCCACCGCAGCCCAGCACGGCCACACCAGCAGGAGCTCTGGCAGAGCCAGGGGGCACTGGGAGCAACAAATTCCCTTCTGCCCTTCCCATTCACACCTCAGCTAAAATAAGTAACATCAGGACATAGTACAAGAACTGGATTTATCTACAGGACACACCATTTTGTCATGTAACATACAACACGACTTGGATGCACAGAGTTTAAAAGCAAAGTTCACCCACATCACCAGGGCTGCCCTTGAGCTCTCCCCGACACTGCCCCATCCCTCCGCACATTTTCCAGCCATTGCCCTCACACTTGCCCTGCCAACAGCACAAGGAATTGGCAAATGATGGGATGAAACTATAATAATAATAATAATAATAGTAATAATGAGCCAGAATGAAGGAATGTTTTGCGGTTCTTCCTCTTTTTGTGATCTGCCTATTTCAAAGTAGTTCGTATGAGATTTAAACTGCACTTGGGACAGCCCTTGTTTTAACTCTGCCTCCAGAACAATGGCATGGTAGGGAAAGCACAGGGAGCTGGGCTGCTTGTGGTTTCTCCTAGTACAAAGAACAGCATGTGCCTATATTTAAAGGTAGAGAAGAAAACTATAGCATCCAGGAAAAAAAAGAAATAAATCATACTGATTTTATCTTCAAAAAAGCGTTTGTGTTTTTAGTTTGTTTAAATCAAAAATGTGCTGCAAGTGTTTGACCCTATATCCAGCAACAATAAAATCTGTTCCATCATAAAATACCAGCTGCTTTGCACGTCGAATAATAATACTATTTTAAGGGGTTTCAGAATTATTGTCTCATAGACTGTGGTAGCTTTTATTACAATTACTGGGGAACTCCTGTTTTTGATTTTGTAAAATAAAATCAATAGGCCCATTTATTATCTTCTTGTTTTTAAAACTGTATTTGGTCTGAAATTTTGAGTTACTCTTCAGACTAGGCAAAAAACATTTTTCAGCCTAATATTTGGCACCAATAAAAATTAACAAAGCAAGTGAGTCAGATCAAAAATTCCTGTAACATTAGATGCAAATAGTTACGTGGCTGCCTGGCAGGTCTAAGGGACACCCTTTTTCTAATTAAAAGCTCAGTACCACTCCAGGTATAAGTCACACCAGGTTGTTGTGACCTACTGGGCAGCTCAGATCTGGGGTCTGGGTCCTCCTCTCCCATCGCCCAGGGGAGCAGGGAGGAGAAGCCCACCCTTGGTGATGCTTCCAACCCCAGGCAACTGGAGGAGGTGAAAACCCACCTTGCACCAAACTACTTCTGCAACATTTAGGTCTCTTTCCCTGTTCCTAAGACTGAGAAACTTATTTAGAAATGCACTCACACACAGATCAGAAGTGCCATAACTGGGATTTGGGTTCTTTTTTTTCCACGAGAGGAGAAGTGCTGCCCCAGAGAGGGCAGCACAGCCGCGCCATCCCCACCGAAGAAAGAATCCACGCGGAAATGAGATCACCAGGTGGGATGAGATGCTCTCAGCCCTTCACTCCCTGCCCACACACACTTCCCAAGCACTGAAACCCAACCCAGCACCATTCAGTGCCGGCGTGCCAGCCTTTGCTGGGTACCCGAGTGCCCCAGGGTCCCTCCAGTTCCACTGTGCACCTCTCCAGCATCCTCTGCCCCAGCCCTGGTGGCACCGCACCGTGTTCCGCGGTGAACCGGCAGCTGCCTTGCCCAACAACGCCTGTTTCATCTCATTCGGACCGTAAATCTTCAGCAGTGGGAACATCTCCCAGGTTTCTAAAGCAGCGTGGCAATTTATGGTGCAGTAAATATGATCTTAAATAAAAATAATCCTAGAGTGGGACCTGAATATGGACTCGGCTGCGCTCTAAATCACACACAGACCCCGAGTCCAACGGCGATGCTTGGACTGACCGAGCCATCCAGCCAGGAGCCAGAACGTGTGTGGACACTCACTCCCAGGACTCTCCACCAGGCAGCTCCTCGGAGCCTCACCTCCAGCACTGCTTCCCAGGGAGGGAAGGCTCAGCTCATTCCCCAGGGACCGGCACTGCCTGCAGTGATGCACAGCTGTGCCTCAGACACCCCCACCGACAGCATCCCCTGCCTCTTCCGACTGCTCTCACCTGAGACCAAAAGGCTTTTCAATGCCATTATAGAGGAATATTATACCCACAACCCCCAGTCCCAAAAAAAAAAAATTAGTTGAAGATTTTTCTAGGAATGAGATCCTAAGATTCTGACCAGATAATACCCCAAATCCAACCTCCATTTCCTATGTTAATAGATCAATTTACATCTTTCTAGCAAAATGGTTTCAGGCTACATTAAAAAAAAGAAAAAAGTCATGCCTTTCTTCTTAAACTGCATTTTGGGAGAGGATTAAGGAGGAAGGAAGGATATGACTCTTTCCAGGGCTTTGTAGTGTATTTGCTTCATACAGCAAATTAATATTCTCAGTTTTAACTCAGGAGTACATTCTTAATTAGGGTATGAAATGTTTTAAAATTTTCTTCACTTTACAAATGGCTGCTTTTTCAATTAACTGTGCTTCCCCAGCCTCAGGATGATCTTTCTATTAGCAATAGAATGCTTTCGAGTATTTTGTGAATACTAATTCACAAAATTAATTAAATGCAGACTTAACTCTGAAAACATGTATTTTATCACAAAAAAACTCTGCTGTCTTCCAACTACTGACCAATCACAGGCTTTGCTGGGATCAAGGGGATCAAGTCCTAAAGGCCCAGCAATCAGAACTGAAGGCAGGAGAGTTAAAAAGAAAAAAAAACAAAGTTCTTCATTTTGAATTTTAAATGCTCCAAACACAGAGGGGGATAAAAAAAAAATAAATATCCCAAAGTTCACACAAACTGGCCACAGGAGCAGGGCTGTGGCACATCCCTCACATCGCTCACAGTCAGAGCTAGTGGAGCCCTTCGAGCTCCCACACGTGTTGTGTTTAAACTCAAATAAACTGTATTTATTTTGATGTAAAAAATCTATCAAAGCAGCACTTAAACATAACCAGATTTCTGCTTACCAAACCAAAAGAAAGCTTTTTTAGACAAATGTTAAAAGCTAATAAAAATGTGGACCGCCCAGCGTCATGCTTGGTGGTGTTACGTTCAAACACTGAACAGACACAAACTGATTTGCTGGAATTGAAAACAAACAGACACAAAAGTGCCCCACTGCAGCATCCGGGCAGCACCTCAGCCTGCAGCCGAGCCTCGGCTCCTTCTCCTGCTCGGGAGCAGCGCACGTGCGTCCCAGGGAGCGGCACTGGCGGCGGTGCCACAGCAGTTCCTGCCCACACGGGCAAGGCAAAACTTGGAAAAACGTTACTTCCAAACGGCCAGCATGGATCACACCCAACCCTACGTGGAGAGGGATGTGCCCTATGTGTGAGTCAGGTGTCTCGAAGGGGCACGAGCACGGAGCACAAATACTCCTATTTGTGACAACGCCTGCACTGCTGCAAAAAATAACCCAGGTACAGGAAAGAAACACACAACAGTGGCGACCATGTATTTTTGCATCAGTATGGATAAAAAGTGCAACATTAAGAAACGCACATTTCTAGACTGTCGAGTCTTAAAACTTATTACATCAACTAAGGAAAATGCATTCCCCCCATCCAGATGCTTTTGTCATTTGCCAGGAGATGAGCAGAACATGAAGCCTTAGAGGAGAGGGCACTGGCGGGGAGAGGAGAAGAAGGGGTGCTGAGGAGGGGAACAGCAAAGCAATATCATCTAAGATGTTCTCTTTGAAGTATTAAGAAAGTCAGCTTGTAAAAATTAATGGATTAGACCTCCAGCTGTTCAATTCTCAGCTTTAAATTTAGAAGGCATTTGACTTTGGAACATTGGCACATAATCCATAAAATATATTTAAATTTGTAAAAAAAACCCCAAATCCTTTGTATTAAAAGGTCACTAATAACTCAGAATGTTTTAACTGCACCAACACAAAAGCATCTGGCAAAGGAAAAGCAGCAAACTACAAAGAATCGCAGTATTTTTATATAAGCCAATCATCTAATCACTGTGTGTAAACTGGGTCTATCTACAGAACAGCAAAAATTCAGAATTACATTTGAAAAGCTGAGAAATCTAACCAAGACCAGGAAGGTGAGGGCAGACCTTGAATTTCCTGGGTGATTCCACAGCTTCACCTATTTAATATCTATGAGGTTCTTCGTGTCCCTTACCCAAGATGTGGTGCACAGCTAGCCATGTTCTGAAGAGCCCTCACTAACAGAGCCTCTCACTTAAAAACGCCCCTGAAAAAATGAAACAAGAATAATTTCGTATTTCAAAATAAGCAACAACCAATCTTAATCATATCCTGCAAACCTTAATCGTGCGTTTACAGGTGCAAATGTTGTTCTTTTCAAGGGTGTAGATTTTTGAATGGAAAACCCAGACCAGCTGGACAGGGAGGCGGATGCTGGCCGGAGCCGTGCCGAGATGGCGAGGTGGGTACCAGCGCCTGACGCCCACCGCCCGCGCTGCCTGCATCCAATGTGCTCCAGTCAGAAACATGCAAAGGACAATCTATACTGGAGATAAAACAGGGAATGATCCTCTGCCTACAGTTTGACTGGTCTCTTTCAATATTCTCAATGTGCTTGAGAAATTATGTCATTAAACTGTTTCTGATATTTCAGTAAACTTAGTGTTAACAAAGCATACGTGTTAGGCCACCTGAAGATTCATTTTAGAGCTGGCTCTGCACTTTCTGGGGAGACTTTCCTCACACTCAGATTTAACAGAAACACACGAGAAACCACTGACTGAAAATGTACAGTAATTTGTCTAGCACTAAAATTTTATATGGCCACATAAAGGCATTTTACTGTACCAAAACCTCTTCCTGGTATAGAACACTACCGAGGCTGGGAGTCAGCTGGTTCAAATAAAAGCAGCCTATATAGTTTTAGGTTAGACTTTTGTTTCATGCTTTATTCTTTGTTCTACACAAGTAACAACAAACTGTACCTATAGACATTACCAATTAATAACGTTTTTTATCAAAATATTATTTGCAGTTCTATGATCGAGCATTTCACTAGGTCATTGGTAAAAAAAAAACAGGTACTGTACCTTAAAAATTAAGAGCAGACATGGTGTAATACATCACAGATCAAAATAAATCTATGCTGTCATCCAAGCTCATATATAAATACTAAGTCTAATTCATTTCCTTTTACATCATACATAAAGATCTGAAGCACATTCACACACCAATTTCAAGAAACATCTCCCTCGAAGTCTGTCTCACGCACGTCCTCACACCAAGTGTGTGCAAAACAACCTCGTTAAAACTCACCTTGCAACTGAATGGGCCAGCAGAAAATAACAGACTTTGCGGCAAGAAAGCATCTCAATGCAAACCAGATAGGTAATCCGCATTAATTCAAACGCAGCTACATTGCCCATTGAAATGAGAACAGGTAAATCTAGACACCAAAAATTAATAGACAGACAGACAGTGGATGCAAAGGCAAACAGAGGCCATAGCAATTACTGAAATGCCAATAAATTTGCACACTTCCTGCACGAAATATTTTAGTATATCACAGCAAGAGGAAATACTACTGAAAATTCTGTCCCTTGCCTTCTCTAATATTTGCCATAAAGGTCGACAAGCACACTGCTACTGAATGTTTATAAAACAAAGGAAAACATTTCTAAACAGGACAATTTTCTAGTAGAAAGTACTAAAAATTATAGTTAGTCACGGTAAACAATGAAGAATTTCTGTCATTCACATGAGGCCAAGCAGGTACAACCCTTCCAATTATTTTTTTTTTTTAACAGGTTAGAAAAGTTTAAAATATCATATTAAATCCAAATGTAACGCACACCAAACTCTCTCCCAGGATAAGCAGAGGGACCGTTCTTTTCTCATCACTCTGCTTGCTAATCCAGATGATTTAATAAAGATGTGAATTTGATATATGTGGAGTTTATCGTGTAACTTCAAGACAAAGGCAACAGCTTCCGTTTTCACTAAATTGTTAAAATTGTGTAAGTTTCAGCAGCCCAGTGAGGCAAACAAAGCAGCATCGGGAATCACAGCCCCCTCGCTGCAAAGGGCGCTGAGCTTTGCCGCTGAACTCGCTTCCACAGCGCTCACTACAACACAGCCACTCACAGCACATCACTCGCAGCGAGGGTTCAGCGCCTGAAAAACCTCACCAGAGGTCTGACAAACTCAGTCCCAGTAAACAAACCCAGTCCCTTGGTAAAGCTTCTAAAAGAAATAAGCAGTATTTAAAATAAAGCATGCAGCAGAATGCACTGGAAAGGAAAAGAAAACAAAGGCTCCCGGCCGCATCTGGACCAAATTTGACCTTTGTTAATGTATTTCTAGTAATTCACAGATGTTACACACTGCTCCGGCAAGAGGTTTGGCCTGTGGGCTCATTCCGGTGACAGGCTGGGTGTAACGAAGAAATATTAACAAAATCTCACAGATGAAGGCTAATGGTGCTGTGTGGCACGTGCCCGTCAGCCCGGACCGACAAGCCCAACAGCCACCGAGCAGCAGAATATTTTCCCATTCTTTCCAATCAACACCTGCACAGTGCCAGGTACATAATGACATCTTCACCTGACATCTGCAGTATGGGACCTTCAAAATTTCAATTAAAAACTAAAACCAAAACCCCACCAGCACTTAGTTACCGGGTTTCTAAAGAATTCTAATACACATATCACTGAAGGGAAAATTGTTCTGGTTCAGTCAAACCAGGAAAAGCAAAACTCCATTAAACTGACCCTGGGTTTTTAAGTGAATTTGATCTGGTTATTCTTTGTCAGCTAGAGTTGTGGTGTTGGAAGTCAAGGCAATCCCTCTAGACTCAGTGTTATTTATTTCTCACTCCCAGCTCAAGCTGCTAGGCAGAGGAAAACATGAAATTCTAGAAAGCATTTTAGGGGGAAAAAAACCCCAAACCTACCAACTACTTCACATAAAACATGTTGGTACAAGAAATAATGCATCAGAGAAAACTCCTTACAGAAAACACATTTCAGGGCAGAGCCATGTCCAGGCAGCATTACTAATACTACATTCCGAAATGAAACGTGAACACACGCACAGAGCTCACGGCAGGCCGGCGTCAGAGGTGTCACACCTCGCAGGGACACCAGCACCGGTGTCTGCTCTCCAGACCCACAGCACACACAACTGCCAGAGATCAGCACATCATTTTAATGCCATTATGGGAAAAAAGGTGAGTTCCAAGGAATCCGAGCAGCCATTAAAACAACTCAAGTTTTTTCCCCCATAACCTGCGCATTAACAGAGTATTTGAGAAGTTCCTGCTGTGTTTTGGGGAGCCTGCTCTCTCCTTTGTGGCCAGCACTGAAGCCGGACCCTCCGGTCCTGGCACTGACAGAGAGTGGCAGGCAGTGGACACAGTGCCCAGCACCGCACTGAGGGGAAGCTGCCCCTGACACCCACCGCCCCTTCCTCCATCTCCCCGGCACCTGAGGAGCCACCGGTGCCAATCGCAGCAGTGCCACAATGGGAATAAATCCCCGGCTGCCTGCCCTCTCACGACAGGTCTGAATCAGAAACCCCCACCAAAGCCTGCACTGGGGAAGACCCTGGCTCTAACTAATGCTGCTCTCACTGATGCTGCTCAGCCCCAAAACGGCGCCCACCTTCCACAGCACGGCGTTCCGCACGCTGAGGAGCTGCCTGAATTCGGAGGAGCGCTGTCTGCAGCCTGCGCGTCCACCCGGACACGGGGTTACTGCTGGAACAAACACCACAGTGCAGATCCCAGCCGACTGAGAAGGTTTGAAATCTCAGTCCATGGCTAAAGAAAGCCTTTTCTTAAACACAGTTTCACACACTCAGGGGTATGGCAATGTGAAGTTAAATTATTTCTACTGACCGAGGTGATCTCCTCTTTATGATCTCCAACAACAGTTAAAGTAAATTCTCTGTGAGTCTGTATAAATTTCCTCATCCAAGGAACCAGCCCATTCAAATCCCTCAAGTGACTAAAGCATGAACCAACCCGAGCGCCTCTGCATTGTTGTGGAACTGGTTTGCTATTTTATGTTAAGCCTCTGAAATACTAAAACATATCCTTATATAGGAACACTGATTAAATGGTTTTCCTTCCAAGTGATGAACTGTTTTAACACCAACATTGTGGTTATCGCGACCAGAAAGCAATTACTTCTTTCACTAGCTGTTACTAAGAATAGCTGTGATCAAAGTGACTGGAGGAGTGCTGTTAAAAGACGCTGCAGAAGCATCGCTCCGTATGACACACACACACAAAATATAGATCATTTTAAGCCAAATCACACTTTTAATAAATGTGCTGTTCAGAAATTAAATCACTGCTCAGGATTTCTTTTTTCACCCAGGAAGTCAAGATCTATAGAACAAGTTATTCTGTTAAAATCTATTTCTGAACACAGCATGGTGTGAGATCTGTGTATCTGTGAGTGTGTGTGAAAGTGCACACGTAACGGGGTGCGTGTGGTGTGAGAGAACGTATATATGTGCTTGAGCCTGCCAAGGCAGAAGTGACAGGAACTGTGATTTGTGCTAACTAGCTATTGATCCAGTCAGATCTAGATGTTGTGTACAAGAAACAATAAAAGAGAAGGGGCCAGGAAGGATGCTGTGTGCAACTCCATTTAAAAATGGAAAAGAAGGGCCCCAAACAAACCAATTTATGTCCTTGCCTGGGTGAAGCATGGAGAATGCTGATGGGCTTCCTCGGGTCTGCCGTGCATGCTAAACACTCTGCTCGAAATGAGAGTCTCCTGCGTTGGGCATTAAACATGAACAAAGAGACAAACCATGGGGGCTAGGATTCACGCTTCAGAAAGCCAAAGCTGCAAAGCCAACCACAACCGGGTTAGGAAACAGCCCAGTTTCCAAACCGGCTCCCTTCTAATTTCCCCAACTTTCTTAGCAAAATTACTAAATCTGGAGGGCTGTAAAAAGTCAGTCTGTACTACCAGAGGGAATGAAAACAATTTCCAACTATATTGCAGTACCAAAATATCACCTTTCCTAGGCACAAATAATGAGTTTATATTGTGTAAACTGCACACATATATTTCTAGCACACCAAAACCCACCCGCCTGCCCTCAGATAGCAGGTACAGCATGTGCACCCATTGTAACAATCACACATGCAGCCAGGCAGGTTGCAAAATAGGGATTTGATAAGATAGAATAGAAACCAATTGAATCTATAATCATCCTTATCTTAAACAGCTTTTATAATAGAGGGATTTCCATTAAAATATTTTTTTCCTGAGCCTGGGGAATTATGATGCCCTCTGGACACAAGGAAGGATCAAAAATGACAACTAATGTCAAAATTAAACATCTGCCAACTAAGCAAGTTTTACACTAACCAACCTAGAGCCTTATTTTAAACTGCTTCTCAGTTAAATGAAAAATTATTTGTTTCAAGCCGTTCAGTTCAGTATCACACTGCTGTGGGTTCCAAATGCAAGCACGGGGCACCTGGACCTGAAGGGGCAGCACTACCACCAGACACATGCTTTTGTGGTTTAGGAAAAACCTCAGTCACAGCTTTGGGAGAGTGGCTGAAAGGTCCAGCTGGAACCAGGCTCTGTGGGAGCCCCCTCCTCAGCACCCTGTGCCTTGTGGGACTCTTAAGGAGCAGCACCCCAGGCTGCAGTCCCCTCATCAGGCGGCACCTGCCGCCCGCCGCAGCTGGGGCTCACTGGGAGCCCCTCTGCTCAGCACCCCCACCTGCCCATTCCCTAGAAGGCACGATGGGGACAGCGCTGCCAGCAGAGATGCCATGGGGCAGTTGTCACCTGGGCCAGTCAGGCAGCAGGCACTTTGTCCCCCCTAGCAGAGCCACCCAGCATCCTGCAGCCCCTGTCCAGACTGGGAAGGCACCTGGCACCCACCAAGGGTGGAGTGGAAGTGGAGCTAGTGTGTGCCCAGAGTATCAGGCCTGCAGCCCCACCATGTCCCCTTCCCTGGGCAGCCCACAACCACCCCTACCCCTGTGCCAGCACCCGTGTGGGACAACTGATACCTTCTTTGCTGGGGTTCGGGGGCTTGGGCTTCTCCCAGGGCGCCATGGGCTTGTCCTCCTCCTGCCCCTCCATCAAGGCCTTCTCTCCAGGCAGGTACCAGGTGGAGTTGTGCTCCGCCATCAGGGAGTCCAGGTCGATGGTGCTCATGGTGCCCTTGACACCCTCCGAGCAACAGCTGCCCAGGTCGCTGTCCCCATTCTGCCCCGCACACTCCCCCTTCTTGCTCTTCAACCCCAAGGGCTGGTCTTCCGAGATGCTGAACTGCTGCCGCTGGAGCTGGATCTGTGCCTGCAGGATCTCCAGGGGATGGATCTCATCCTGGGCCGAGGTGCTCGTGGGGGTCCGCACCTGCTCCATGCTTGGCGTGCCAGGGTGAGCGCCCGCCGTGGTGCTGAGCCCGTAGCTGTCGGGGGTCGAGGTAGATGTACTGAGAAGGCCAAGGGCCAGGGGCTTCTGTCCGTTGAGAAGTGTGTGCTCCCCACGGGGCAGCTTGGGCGAACCACCTAGCAGCGGGCTACGGGTGGGCTTGGAGGTGGCATTGTCGGAGCTGGAGGACACCTCGTCCTCGTTGCCATAGCTGGTGCTGACCTCGTCGGGAAAGTCCACGTGCGGGGAGCTGCCGTCTGACTTGGTCACGCTCTGGATGCCGCTGTCCAGGGAGGACATCAGGTCGGGCTGCTCCGCCAGCAACAGTTCGCTGCCCTTGCCCCAGGACGGTGAGGTCAGGGGCTTGTCGTGAGGGGTGCCTCCACCGCGCTCAGCGCCCGCAGCCCCCGGCGGGCCCCCCGCCGCCACCGGCACTGCCGGCTGCCCTGGGCTGACACCGGCTCCCCCACCCTCCGCGGCTGAGAACTTCTCAAAAAACGTGCCGGGGCTGACGTGCCCACTGTCCCGTTTCCGGCGACCCCGACCCCGCCCGCCTCCCGCCTTCCCCTCGCCACCGGCCACCGGCTCCAGCGCGTAGCCGGGTGAGAGGCTGCTCTCGGCGGGCAGCAGCGGGGCAGCGCCCGCCGCCTTGCCCGCGCCACCCCCGCCTACTGGCGGCCCTGCTGGGAAGTAGTCCGGGGCAGCAGGCGGCGGGTCGGGCTCGGCCTGGCTGAGCTTGCGCTTGGCCTCGGCCGGGCTCTTCTTGTTAAAGGTGACGTTGAGGTTGGGAGCGCCCAGGCTGGCGATCATGTTTTGGCAGGCAGTGGAGAGGGCAGCCAGGCAGCTCTGCCCGAAGACATTGTCCTTGCTGGCCGCCTTGCTGAAGGAGCCCAGCGAGAGGGCACCCAGCTTGCTGGCGGCGGGCCGTGGCGGGGGCGGCGGGGGGAACTCGGGCG
>VZTJ01000270.1:0-35968 GCA_013397795.1 Orthonyx spaldingii
TTTTAACCCTATGCTATCACCACTGCCTTCCCCCCTCAGGTGGGCTGAAGAGGAGAATTTGAGACACAAAAAGTAAAGATCACAAATTGAGAGAAGAACAATTTCCTGGAAACAGCAATGAGAGAAAACTGAACAGTAACAGCAACAATATTAATGGCAGAGGATATCAGGAAGAAAATGTTATTGCTTACGTTAAAGGGGCCTGACAATAGACAATACCCCAACACTCACTCCAGCTTGAAATCAGCATTACCAGACTGTTCCCTCCGGCCTGAAACCACGGCCACCACCCCACCTCTCCCTCTACCACTCTTACTCCAAGAAAGGAACCCCTTTTTCTCATCAGAGACTCCCCTCCCCCTGCCCTTGGCAATGACATGAGGTGGTACAGAATAACCTCTGGGTCCTGGTCATGCCCTGTCCTGGCTACTGCAAAAATTAACCCTGTCCTGGCTGGAACCAGAACATGAAGCCACCCTCCTTTCAAGTCTGGCGGTTTAATATAACTGCAAAGGCTTCCCCAACTTTATAACATTCCTTTGCAGAAGATGGCAAAGATAAGGCAAATGAGAAAGACAAAGAAGTAGCATTTACATGATTTTCCACTGCTATCACTCTGTTCATATTAATTCTACTCAGCACCTTGATTTTTTTTTTTTTCCTTTCAAGAAGGGAAATGTCTTACATTTTCATTTGGTTCAGTTTTTCCTGCTCTCCCCCTGGAAATGTATTACAACCACACATACCACATTTTCCTAGGGAAGATCAAAAAATGAGAGAGTCTTTTCTGGCAATCTATGCCCATCATCCTTTCCTTCATTCTCAGTTACCAAGGTGAATTAAAAATTGTAAGTATTAGAAAATTTGAATTTCTATGTAATTTTGCAGCATAATTTAAATATTTTCATAGTCTTTCATTTCTCTCTATATATACACCTGCTCTACACATCAGACAAGAGTAAATTTATCAAAAGAATTTAATAAGTATTGACATTTGCAGTGCATCGAGGCCCTTTTCTGCTTTTGCTCACATAGCACATTTATACTGAGATATTGAAATAATAAAAGACATTATAAAATACAGTGAGAAATCTCAGCTCTCATCAGAAAAATTAATCTGCTGCCAAAATTGAAATATTTTTGTGTAAAGTCCTTGTGTAAAGGCTCTTGATAAGTTTGTCAAATAAACATAACAAATGTGTGACTAATGACTATTTCAGGTTGAAATTTAAGAAAATTTTCAGCAGTGGTCTCATGAGTGCTGTTAGGTTTATATTTCTAGCAGATTTCCCAAAGTGTGTTAAAAGATTTTTGTAAACAAGTCACGAGCATTTATCTCCATATAGAAATCCAACGGAGTATACCTAGTACAATACACAAAGAAAAGAATATGTTCCTGCATTTGACACCAACTGAAGCAATGTATACAATGAAGATTTTCATTGAAAGTGGTAAGCAACATCATTTTAAAAGGAAAAGTTGTGCCTGCAAATGTTTTTTGAAATAACATTATAAAGAGGGTTCAGGATCAAACAAACAAACAAGCTTTCTATTGTTTCACAGAATTTCAAACTCTATGTTAGATTACTTTTCAGATATGTCACCTCAGATATTTCACATAACTTTGGTCTATATTGAACTTGTACAATAGTGAAGAGAAGAAAATCTGTGGAAATTTGTTTTGTCTGGAAAAGGACAAGATCTATAGTTAGTATTCGTTTGTGCCAGTGCCAACATTATCTATGCTAGTTAGAATTCATAGGGTTTAGGTATGGAACATATAAAATTATCTGTCTAATTTGAATAAAGGAAAATGTGGTACTTAATGTGCCATGGATAAAGAATTCATTATAACCAAAACTTCAGTCATGCATTCTTTGCTACTTGAACGCATGTGAAAGCAACTATACGCGCTACTGAGAGGAATTTAAAACTCTTACTTTCTTGGTACCTCAGGCTAATTTTTACCAAGATTTTTCTTTGAGACTCCATTTGTTTGTGGGTTTTTTTTCCCGTGGAAAAAAACCCCATTTTTTTAAATCCATTATCCAAATAAGGTATCATAGAAGTTTTCACCAAAGTCATGAGTAACAGAAATAGAAAACCGCTATTTTTAATGATTTTTCAGTGTCCAAACAAAATCTTACAAGTTTTCTTCATAAAGCTGCTTAGAGAAACTGATTTTTAAAAATTTATTAGAATCTAAGAAGTAACAAAATAAAGCTTGTGTGTGTTTTTCCCCCAGGTTTAGTTTTCTGCAGAGGCTGGAGATAAACCTGCATAAATGTATTTCTCATTTCTATGGCAACTAACCACCAACACTAAACTTATGACCACTTATGACACTAAACGTTCAGTAACCATTCATTAATCATGAATGAAAATATCAAGGTAAATGCTAGGGTGAATAAAATGTGGAAGGGATACTTGTTTAGAAAACATTTCTCAGTGAAGAATTAAAAGTGAAAAACCCACAAAGATGATGTAAAGCATTTGCTAACTCTTCTTATCAATATAGATTTGAGTTACAGTTGTTACTGGGTTTGTTTATTTTTATTAATTTTATATAATTATTTTTGCTTCTTTTCTTTGAGTCCTGGGTTCATGGGCCCTGGCAGGATGGATCTATGAGTGTTGGGAAAGCTGGCAGACACTGTAGCTATGCCACTCATGATCATTTTAGAAAGGCCATGGTGATCAAGTGAGGTACCTGAGGTGTGGATGAAAGACTTGCTGGAAAGCAGCTTTGTGAAGGAGCTGGGGATTCTGGTGGACAACAGGCTGTCCATGAACCAGCAGTGTGCCCTTGTGCCCAAGAAAGGGGTATGGTTTGCTAGAAAAGAAAGGCAACAGAAGAGTAACTCAGCATTCTAACATAAAGAACAAATTCTTACACTGAAACTTTAAATGGAGCTTTTGGAAATGTTCTGGGTAATGATTCAGGACAAAAGGAGCATTAATGTTATAGGAGTCCCCATAGATCAGTAAATCTGAGACATCACATGAATTAGGCTTTTTGTGAGCCATCTCACTTAACTACAGATATACACAATAAAGACTGTTGCACAGGAGCTGGTAATTCTAAGCACTCTTCCTGTCAGTAGAAGAAAACTGCTATTCACTGTCTGCTGCAGTTTAGTATGTGCTGAATTGCATTCTAAGAGTATCTGATTCACTACGTTACCTACACAGCAAAGTGTAGTCATAATAGACATTTACATGTCACCAAATTAATTAATCCCTCCCAAAAAAAAATAGTAATAGATCACTGGGTTGACTCTTAACTGACTGCAATAACAAGAAAGCATGAAGAGAATGAAAAAGTTAGTTTACTGGTACTGGGTCCACTATTATGAGAGTAGGAAACTATTGGCAGATGATGATGAGAAGGTCAATATGCTAAGTAGATTTTTTTTAGAATTCTTGACTAAAATAACAGGTGTAACCTAGAAGTAAATATAGTTAAAACTGACAAAGAGAGATTTCAGCCTTAAATAAATCAAGAATAGGCTAGAGACTACTTATATACATTAGATGTTTTCATATTGTAAGAATGATGGTTTTCAGTCTATGTAGTTAAAGAATTGACTGGTGAAATCAGGCCACAAATAGTAGCTATTTTGAGAATTTATAGATCAAAGATCAAAAAGGCAATTGTGCCACATTTAAAGAAAATGCAGAGAAGGAGGAGCTGTGGAACTGTGCATCTTTCAATGTTAATTTCTAAATAGTAACTGGAACAAATAATCTAACAAACCTTGAGTACCTGCAAATAAGAAAGAGCAGAGCAATAGTCAAAAAAAGATTTATCAGTAACAAACCACCTCAAAATACTCTAATTGACTTCTGCAATAGGATAATAGCCCTTGGAGACAGAATAGAAGTAGTAGAGTCATATAACTTGGCTTTTAAAGTCTTTTAACATTGTGCTTCATGATAGTACTAAGAAAGCTGAGAAAAAACCGTTTGAATGAAAAGGCTTGAGGGTGGAATTCCAGCAAAATCTGGCAAGGAAATTGTGTCTGTGTTGTAGTCTTGAGTTCACTGCCAAAAAGATGGGGGTTTGCAGGATTCAGTAAGTACAACAAAGCACTAAAAATCCTGCTTAGGAATGAGTTTGATTCTTCTAACTGGATCTTCAACAGTGGGATAAAAAGCATCTCATAAATTTAAATCTATAGAGTCTATATAGAATAGAATAGAATAGAATAGAATAGAATAGAATAGAATAGAATAGAATAGAATAGAATAGAATAGAATAGAATAGAATAGAATAGAATAGAATAGAATAGAATATCCTGCCAAAGCCAGCTGGAAAGATTGGATAGTCTCTTGAGATGCCTGCCTGTGATTCTTCTTTCCTTAGAACATATAAATTGATGTGAGAATAGGTGACAATTTTTTAGCCTACAGGTTTTATTTGTCTAATCACTTATGCCGGTAACCGTTTTAGCATCAATGGGATTATTTGCAGTTAAAAGCATTCATTTTTGGAGTTTTTGTAAATACATCTAATTGTTGGTTAAAAACAATGTGTGATTTAGTACTTGCAGGGAATTCCTTGGTCAAAGGCAGAAGCAGATATTTAGTTATATGAATAGTTAATTACTCAGATAAATTAAGAAGCATCAGTCTCCTGTTTTCAAGCTATTTATAGACATCAGAAAGAGATGGACTGTTTTTCAGAGAATTTGAAGATTTAGTGGTGGATTTCTGTGTGAGGCGCTTTTAGGATTACATCTATGTTGCATAGTATTTACTAAATTAAAAAGTTATGTTTTAATGCTAACACTGCAAAGAGTTTGAAGTCTAATTCTAGGGAAGGTTCAAATGATGCTCTGTGCCTCTAACTACACCATATGGTCTAAATGCTGAGTATTTTATAAACACGCCTGAGACAGCTCTAAATTAGGTCATGGCTAAAACAGCAAAATCAAAGTCAAATTTGGGTCAAAAGGACCTGCTTGTCCTTTCAGTGTAACACAGAAATAATTCAATGCATAAATCATGTACATCTGCATAGATGTCTAATTTGTGAATCATGTTTTTGTCATTAAAATTTCACGTGTTGTGTAAAGCCACAGTGTTCCATCAGTATCAAGTTATGCTTTACAGAGAGAAAAAAATGTCCTACTTAGAAAGAAAAATATGTAGGCATAAGTATTAAATCCAATGTTAATAGGTCCTTAAGGTTTTTTGAGACCTTTCAGCTGTAGCTGGATTTAAATTCCCATGTTCTGCAGTTCATGACTAAATTCATGTTCTGCATCTGTTGTTATTACTTTTTGCTGGGTAGTCTAGTTCTCTGCAATACTGTCTATTAACTCAGAAAACTCATATATTACATTATACATAATAGTTGTTAACACTGTAAAATGTGGTAATTTCTTTCCTCAGAGGCTCTTAATCTTTCAATGAAGATCTCTGGTACGATACCATATTGATCCAGAAACTTGGGACAGCCAACTGCAGAGGACAGCTAACATCTCAAGAATGTATCTGCATGAAGCTCAATTTCTTAAGAAAGCTTATCTCAAGTGTCTTGGAGTGGCTTACCATAAGGATGATATTCAGCTCACCTAAAAAATTACCTAAAAGTTTCATGTCTAATGAAACCATTGGGCTTTGACTGTTGGAAGGAGAGCTGCCACTGGGGACATCCCCTTTTCTGACAGCACGTATCTAAAGCTGAGTCAGTATTGACTAGGGCACAATCCAGTGGCTCCCTACCACTCCCCTCAGGAGATGTAGTGGCTCCTTTACTGTCCATGCACCCAGATACATATTTTTACATTTCCAGGAGGAGGACAACGTAGACTGACCCTGGCACGGCTAGGGAGCAGTGAGGTTCTAAGGAAACACTATTCACTAGAACCGAGGCATACTTGGGTGGATCCTAAGCTGGTATCTCTAGGTCCCCAGGTTTTTCTAGTTCCTAGACTTAAATTAGACAGCTAATCATATAAAAATACTTTTGGTTATTGAATGCTTTCTTCTTTTTTTCCACATCTTAAATATATTTCCCAATCTGTTAATTTCCTAACAATTCACTGGTCTAAAGCATTGAGGAAAAGAAGTTTATCCCTATATCAAGCACTCAGTTCTGTTTCAGTTTTAATTTCACTAAAAGTTCTTTATAGATCTGGGAAAACGTTGTATTTGACATTCATTTCAATTTTTATTTGTAACAAATGAAGCTTTTGATGGCTTGGAAAGCTTATCTGGAAGATTCTCATGATTTTGCAGTACCTTTATATTAAGTCGCTTTTGTTATTTCTCAGAAAGCAGTTTTATAAAGCAATGACTCACGATTCCTGAGAGCAGCCAGTGATTTCAGCAAGAAGTCGATATGGTGTTTATTTCACATATCAATATATGGTACCATTCAAACTCCTTAGAGGAGTCATATCTATATTCTAATTTGTAAGCAATTCTTTTCATCAGAAATCTACAATAGTTTTACTACGTAGCATTTTTTATGCTATAAATAAAACCAGAATAATTAGAAAAAATATTAAAATGTAATACAGCTTGATGTGATATATACTAATGAATAAACATGATCAAATTTCAAATATTATGAAAAATAATGTGAAAAATTCATAATACAAATAACTTTTATTTCAAGGTATCTCTCACACAAAAATGTTAACAATGCAAATGTTTTCTGTTTCTCACACTTTTAAGTATTGCTTTACAGGATATTCATAGTGAATTTTTTGATATCATTATATGACATTTCCTCAGCCTAGATGGGATTATCTAGCATCCTGTTAATCATGTCTTGAAAAACTCCAGTTTTTCAAGGGAGACTCTACAATGTCTTTGGGGAGGTTGTTCTAGTCACTGCAAAATTTTATTTCTTGTTTCAAGATAGAATCTGTCCTGGTCTGCCACTTGTACCCATTGGGCATGGACTTTTTCATGAGGCTTCTCTCATGAAGAGAGAAATCCCTTTCTGTAACTATCCTTTAAGTACAGGGATGGTGTTATGAGGTTCCCATAAGGCTTCTCTTTCCAGGGACAAAAGACCTAACTTCTTTAGTTGTTCCTCTTAGGGCTGGTTCTCCAGCCCCTTTGATCTTCATGATGACACTCCATTGGGCCCTCCTCAGTCTGTCCATAGCTTCTTTTAAATTTTGTGTGCCAGGAATGGACAGAGCACCTCAAGTGTGGCCTTACAAGTTCTGGGTAAAGTGGGATGATCCCATCTCTGCCACTGCTAATAATGTTTCTGCAGATGCAGCCCATGATCCATTTTGCCTTCACTGTTGCAGTCACACACTGCTGACTCGTGGTCAGCTTCTTGTCCACCAGGACCCCCAGGTCCCTTTCAGTGATGCTGTTCCCCAGCCACACAGATCATGGCCTGTTCTGGGCTCTTTGGTCATCCCAGAAGCAGAACCTTGTAGGTGTTTTTGTTAACCCCATACAGGTTCTTGCTCGCCTGCTCCTCCAGCCTGTCCAGGTCTCTCTGTAAGATGTCTCTTCCCTCTCACATGTCCACCTCACCACTGGTCTGGTGTTATCAGCACACTTGGTGAGGCTGCTTTGACTCCCATCATCCAGATAATTTATGAAGGTATTTAGCATATGGGGCCCAGTATTGATCCCTGGGGGACCTCACTGGTGACAGGCTGCCAGCCTGAGTGAAAACCATTGATAGCCAACCACTGAGTGCAGCCTATTAGCCAATTCCATACCCAAATCACAGACCACCTATCCACTCTGTGCCTTGACAGTTTGTCCAGGAGAAGGCTGTGGGAAATGGTGTTCAATGATTTGCTGAAGTCCAAGTAAGCAAGTGCTCTGCCCATGTTGACAGAATATGTTATTTTGCTGTAGAAGATGATCAGGTGAGTCTGGCATTGCTAAAGGCACATTGCCTTTTCCCAACCAGCTACTTCATTGTGTTTCTACCATCCTACCAGCAGACTTTACTAAACCCTGTTCCTGTGAAGGAAAAGGATCAAACCATCTGTGCTGTTGATATTTGTGTGAAAGCTGTACATTTACACAGGAGCTGGTAAGGCACTGTTTTCTCTCTGTGTTGTCTGTGCAGCCAGCTGTGTGCATGCTGGATGTGTGTATGTGTGACAGGCTGTGAGTGTGGTGTGAGTGTGTGTGTTCCTATTGGGGATTGTGTGCTGAGCCTTGTTGCTGGCTGGACTCTGGAAACAGGGAGCACAGCAGCCTCATCTCCATCAGGCTACCCAATCCAGCAACCTCTAACATGGGAATATGAATCTTCAAATCGATCTCATGTGTAATACTGGTAAGAAAAACGGTATTTTTCTACCTCACGTGAACCTGATATGACTCAGGGACATATGTGTCCTTGAGGAAAAAAATAGTGTTCTGGCTGAGCTTTCTGTTTTTTCTTTCTGCTTGCTTTTTTGTCTAGTTTCTATTTGAATTCATTTAGAGGTGAAGCAGTTTATAGTTGATTGGACTGGCTTATCTTACAATGGAGATAAAACTATTTAAAATAATGTGGGGATCAAAGCTTGTTTACTTTATACAGACACCACTTCGGTAGACTAAACATTTCAGTATAAGAAGTTTCAGTTTTAACTGTGGTGTCTTAACAGCAATATAGATTTTTGGCAATCAATATTTTCCCTGAAATACTCAGAATAATTAAACAGTAAAGATTACTGCTGGAAAAAGTATAGCACATCTTTACATTTATCACACAGAGCAATTCTTGGTGGCCAAGCTATGACAAAAAAATTTTTCCGATGTGACTATATATTATACATAACAATTACCAAAACAAAACAAACATAAAAGAAAACTGATCGCTTTCAGGAGAGCTAAATAGATTGTGAATGGTGTTGCCATCATTGTTGTTTTATTAGGAAAAAAAATTATTTTGGCGTTGGCCTAAACTCTTTGTCCAGAGGTAGACTCCTTTAAAGAGTCAGGGGTTTAGTAAAAAAAAAAACAACAAAGCAAACAGATAGAGAAAAAATATTTAGTAAAATGTTTCTGAGAAGAATTTGTACTAATCATCACCTACTCTAGGGAAGAAAAGAATATTTAGATGGAACATAGGGAACATAAACTCAAATCCTTTATTTGTCTGAGGAAACATGGGCTCATGTTACACATAAAAGTTCTCTAATGCCCTTATTATATGGTATTTTGGGATTTCTCGGGCTTTATAGCATGGAACTAACTATAAATTGTACAAACTAAAAAGCTGGAGAAATTCTGTGGAGGCTAATTGTATTTTGCTGTGTTATTTTTCAAGTCAAGTCCTTGTTCCAGTCATTTTGTGAAACTTGTTCACACACTTATGTGACTGTAGCACAAAGGTATCATGGAGGAAATGCAAAGATAAGAAATGGCTAATGACGATGAAGTGGGTGTGCTTATGAAGTTCTGAAACTACATTCCTGTATATCTAAATATTGAAGCTGTAGCTACTGGTGTTCTTATTTAGTGTTCTGGTTTTTGTTAATCTTATTCCTGGGGTTTTTTTTACTATTCTTAGTCATAAATTAACAAGGACAGTCAGAATTAAAACAGGTGTTTAAAGTGACCAAAAATTAGCAGCTGTCTTGGTGATTACAAGACCCTGTGAATTCAACCCTTCAAGGACTTTAGTTGGATCCGACGAAAGGTCAGAATGTTATTTAGTCTAAAAGTAAAGATATCCAGATTGCTTTCAGAATTAGTTCCCTTGTTGTCTATAAGACTAGCCAATCAGTGAACTATATTGTACAAATAAACATTTCAGAAAGACTCACACCTAACTGTACACAACAGACTGTATTCAGAAATGAATGAACAGTGTTCATGAGGAAGTTGATACGGAATTCTTCTTACATAGGATTACAGACTTATCTGAACATAGGAAGATCATGGTGTGTGTCTATTGGTACAGAACTGGGACTTAACTACTTTGTAAATTATCAGTGTATTTGAGAATGTTTAAATAACACTAAATTTACCAGTTATGCAAATAATGACATACACATGATACTATTCATATAAATGGATTGGATAAAATTTAAAATTGCATATAAGAATCTGCACAATTTTTTTTTTTTTTTTTGGAAAACAATGTTTTACTGCATTTTAATATCCATTTAAATTTTGACTTTTATATCTTTTTGGTTAGTGTGTCTGGTTTCATTGTACTGTAACTCTTTTTTCATTTTCTCTGTTTCCTGTCTTTAAATTTGTAAAGATAAAATATTGACCTATATATAATTTTTACTGTAAGCGTCATGTAAGAATTATGATAAGAAGTACTATTATTTCAGACAAAATATGATTTCAGTTACCAGAACATTTCCGTGACAATGCAAAGAAGGAAACTTCTGTTATTATTTTTTAAAATAGCTTTCAGAAAAGGAAAAGAAAAATGCTTTGTGAAAGATATTGAGTTGCTGAGTGAGATTTTGTTTGAGGACTCATGAAATTTTGTTAAAAGTAATTAGCTGAGAAGATCCTTTCGGGAGTTATCAACAGACAGCTAAAGAAAAATTTCATAAATTAATTTTTAAAATAATTAATATTGGGCTGCACAATTCCAAGAGAGAAGCTCATTTTTATTAGTTTATCTAGGTAGTCTTGTTCCATTTTATGTGATATATTATTGTCTAGCCTCCTACAATAAGTTAAATTTTTGTATAAGTTTTGTTCCATTTTCACATATCTTTTTTTGGTACGATTCAGTAAGGCAATAATTACATAAGTATGAAAGAATCTCTTTTACCATGGTCTAGGTTTAAGACAATTTAAAGAGGTGGGCACTCTAAAATAGTTACCTCCCTTTACTTTCAACCAATCCCTTTCCACCAATAAGCAACTACTACAAGAGAATGTAAGTGAAAAAGTAATGGTTTACTAACAAGTGAAATAGCAACAGGCATAAAATAACAGTGAGTAATCCCTAGATACAAAATTGCTAAGTCTTATGAACCCTTGGGAAGGGTCACACAAAATCTTGGGGAACCATCCCCTTCCAAGATGGTCCCACTGCTGACTTGAAGTACAAAGGGAAAATGGCATCAGATCCCTTCCAAGATGGAGCCTGCCATGAGCGACCATGTGCTCTGGGAAACAAAGGGACAAGATGGTGGCAAACCCTTCCTGGAATGTAGGAGCTTACGGAGCAGTTCTGGTAGCAGATGGCGTCAGCACTGCCACCCCCTGCTTTCTCCTGGTGTCCGCCAGGCCCTGCTGGTGTTGGTGCTGATGTCCCCTGCTCTGTGGGTGTGTGGGGGGAAAGAACCTCTCTGTGGGCACTGACACAGCCGCCCGGGACTGGCTCATGCTTCAGTGCTGATAGAGTTTGCAAAGTTCACTCCGAAAACAGTTCCTAATTGCGAAGCAGTTTTTCCACGTTGCTCCAGTTGCAAGCCCAGAAACCCTCGGGAAGCAACCCCCTCCAAAGCGGTGCCTCTGCCGTCAGCAAACACTGCCAGGCAAAAGAGGGACTCAGCTCTGGTACCCCAATCTTTTAAGGGCACTGACACCTCTTGACTGCCACATAGTTCTGGTTCTGGTCAGCCCGCTGGGCTTTAAAGAGACAGTAACTATTTTTGGGCACAGAGAGATATGGAATGCAAAAACATTTTGGGTTACCCAGAACAATCACAAATTTTAATTGTTTTGGAGTAAACAAATTTATGGTGTTTATTTCTCTTACTGTATTACAAAGTATATAAGCTATGTCTTAAAGGATATCTAGCTTCATTATAGTGAACTATATAAATGAAGACTATTTTTGTAGGAAATGTCTCCCTGATTCAAATTAAGATGTAAACTTAATGAAAGTGCTATTTTCCCGTAGCCAAAGAAGTTTCTCCTACATGGAAAAATTGTCAATAATATGGAAAGGAAAGGCAAAAGTAGTTGCAGATGTAGTTTCAAATTCTGTCTTAAAATAGACATCATCAGACTACCTTCCTGGTGATTTTATCCAGCAAGCAAGTCTTTTAAGATCTGCCAGAGAACCTGGTTGTACCATGTTATGGTTTCTTCTTGGACTTCATGCCTGAATTCTCTTCCCTTGCTGTATTGGGTTTGCACGACCAGGTTCAGTAACGGATCATGGTGTGGCTTCTGCGACAAGATGCCAAAAGCTTACTGTATGTCCAGCAGAGCCAGTGCTAGCCAACTCCAAGACAGATGTGTTGCTGGCCAAGGTTGGGCCTATCAGAAGTGGTGGAAATGGTGGTAATGCCTCTGTGGTAACATATTTAATAAGGAAAAATAAAAGATTGCGCAGATGTAATTGTGGCCGGATCATGGTGTGGCTTCTGCGACAAGATGCCAAAAGCTTACTGTATGTCCAGCAGAGCCAGTGCTAGCCAACTCCAAGACAGATGTGTTGCTGGCCAAGGTTGGGCCTATCAGAAGTGGTGGAAATGGTGGTAATGCCTCTGTGATAACATATTTAATAAGGAAAAAGAAAAGATTGTGCAGATGTAATTGTGGCCAGAGAAGAGCAGAGTGAGAACTTGTGACAGGAACAACTATGCACACACCGAGGCCAGGAGGTGCTCCAGGTGCTGGAGCAGAGATTCCCCTGCAGGCCATGGTGAAGACCATGGTGAGGCAGCTGTGCCCCTGCAGCCCATGGAGGTCCATGTGGAGCAGAGATCCACCTGGAGCCCCTGGAGGAAATCCATGCAGGAGCAGATGGATATCTGAGAGGGGGCTATGAATCCGTGGGAGGCCCGTGCTGAAGCAGGCTCCTGGCAGGGATCTGCAGAATCGTGGAGAGAGGAGCCTGTGCCAGAGCAGCTTTCCTGGTAGGACTTGTGACCCCATGAGGGATCCACACTGGAGCAGGCTGTGCCTGAAGGATTTTACCTTGTAGAAGAGTGACCCACACTTGGAGCAGTTCATGGAGAACTGTTCTGATTTTGTTAATTCAGTTAATATCCCAAAGCTGATTCTGCTTTGCCTGTGATGGTATTTGGTGAGTGGTCTCTTCCCTGAACTTTTTGTTGCATTTTCTCTCCCCTGTCCAGTTGCAGAGGGGAGTGATAAAACAGTTTTGGTGGGGGTCTGGCATGCAGTCAGGGTCAACCCACTATATTTGCCTATATATACTTAGGAATTGCAGGAGCATAACCAAAATTATAAATTCTCCTGTTAGATTTGAATACTTCCTTGAATTGTTAACTGTGCTTTTATACTAACTTGCAAATTATTTCTTGTTTGATATTACTATTGCCATTCCTATTTCATCTCTGCTTTCTTTATTAGTCTCCTTTGCATCTTGATTCAGACAGGCATCTCTTCTAATTGGATCCTAACATCTTGTACTCATGACTTCCATCACTTTTTCTTAAATTGTTATAATTTTATTTAACTTTTCCTTCTCATTGCATATTTTTCTCTCTCTTTGTTGACCTGCCTATTCCACATAAAATTTGTTGCCAGATACTTGCATTTGGACTACCAGCCTTTCTTCCGAGGACATGACTCCCAACTCCTCATAAACATCTATTGGAATTCTGAGTATATCAGCCAATTCTCGTTGTGTTGAATGGCAAATTCTTTTCTTATCATCTATAACCTTTATTTTTGTTATAAAACAGAGGAGTGAAACTACTTTTAGGAAGAGAAAAAGAAATTATTTATATACTGTGGTGCTTTCTTTTTTAAGAAGCACGCAATTTCATTATGATAATATATTTTTGAAGGAATGAGGAAATTTTTAGGAATCTATTGTTGTCTTTAGAGCTATCATGTTATTCAGTATACAAATGAATAGTAAAAAATGCCAAAGTAGTCTGGAATCTAACCACCCAGGAAAACATGTTGCACAGTATACAAGTAAACAGTCTCATTTCAGTCAGGTATAATGGTATATGTTCTCTTATTTCTTTCTGTATTGAGCCCCAGCCTATTTCCAAGCTGTCATGGCTGGGGCCTTGGTTAAGCCTCCCGAAGGCTACTGCATGAACTATTTTCTGCTTGATTTGTTCACAGGCTTGTCATTGCTCTGGGACTCATATGAAATCACTCTTCTTCTGAGTCACTTGATAGAGAGGGCTTACAATCAGACTGTAATTTGGAATGTGCATTCCCCAAAAACTCACAATATGTTTCTTTCTTGTTAGTTGGTGGAGACATTGCTGTTATCTTATTAACAGCATCCATTGGGATTGATAATGTCCATCTTGCCATTTTATTACAAAAATTTGTATCTCCTGTGCAAGACCCTTTATTTTATAGCAAAACTATCTTTCAGAAGGATTTGGACTATTTTCTTCCCCTTCTGAAAAACTCCTGCCCCTCCTTCCACACAATAACATCACCAGTGTGTTTCAGGTGTTCCAGAGCTTCAGCTTCTGTTCCAGTCCGAATCAGTCCATGGCAGAGGGTCAGGCTGTGTTTTCACCCTTGGGGCAGTCGATGCCAGGTGTGCTGACCTCCCCTCCAAGTCAAAGCAAACTGTGGCCTGAACTGCTGCAAAAGGGATTGAGAAAAACTTTTTAGCAATATCAGTTGTGGCACCACTTGGCTGCTTTTGACTCCAGTTCATATTGAAGTTCCAGCATGTCTGGAACAGCAGCACTCAGAGGCAGCGTGACTTCATTGAGGCCACGATAGTCTACTGTCAGCCTCCATTCCCCATTAGACTTTCACACTGTCATATGGGGCTGCTAAAGGGTGTGAGCAGGTCCTGCTGATCACACTTCGGCTTTCCGTCAATGAATTAATTTATGGGTGGGAGTTATGGAGATTTGGTTGGTGTGATATTTCTTCTGGTGCACCATTGTGGTAGTGACTGGCACCAGCTGTTCTTCACCCTTCAGCAACCCCACAACAGAAGAGATGTCTAAGAGACCAGGCAAGGTAGACAACAGTTTCATTTCCTCTGTCTCTGAAGCAGCTATGGTAGTTGAAACCCAGCTATGGCAACAAAGCACCATGCAGCTGCTTGCTCACACCCTCCTCCCTACCCCTGTCCCCAATGGAATGGGGAGGAGAATCAAAACCAAAACTTGTAGGTTGAGATAAGAACATTTTAATGATTGAAACAAAGTAAAATACAATAATAATAATATTAAATAATAATAATGATAATGAAAAAAAAACAAACCAAGGAAAACCAAGTGATGCACAATAAAATTGCTCACCACTCACTGACCGATGCCAGACCCTGTCCCAAACCCTGAGCAACCCCCCTTCCAGATGACTCGCCCAGGTTATATACTGGGCATGATGTTCTACGTTATGGAATATCCCTTGGGCCAATTTGAGGCACTATCCCAGCCATGCTCCCTCCCAGCTTTTTTGTGTACCTCCTCACTACCAGATCATGAGGCATTAAAAAGTCCTTGATTTAGGATTAATACAACTTAGCACCAACCAAATTGTCAGTGTGTTATCGAAATTATTCTCATACTGAATCCAAAGCACAGCACTGTACTAGTTACTGAGAAGAAATTAACTCTATCTCAGCCAAAACCAGGACACAAATCTATTCATATATGCAACCACTTGTTAACAGAATTTCACCATATAACTTTAGATATTTATATTTATACATGGGTATTTCTCCATTTCCATGTATTTATTAAAGTAATTTGTACCTGTGGTTCTAGAAGAAGGTTTGTGATAGCATATTTAGTAATTGAAGACAAAATATCATGGCTGTTAGAAAGTATCACTAATCAAGTAATTAGTAGCCATTGGCAAGATAAAAAGTAATGTAGCTTGATGCTGGAAGAATAGTCTTTGAAATGAAACACACCCTCAGTGTTTGATGTTAAAAGTGCTGTATAAATGAAGAAAATGTAATGTAATATAATTAAGGCAAAGCTGCCATCAAGTATCCCTTAAAGCAAGATTAAGCATATTATTCATGACAGTGCAGGCATCATTAGACATGTGTTATGTCTATGAAGAGGAAGCTATGTGAGAGAACATCAGTAATTGAGCTTGACATCACCAGTAAGCCAATTCGGACTTCTTTTGTAATAGGTAAGAGATATAAATCTTCAGGAATATTATTTTGTACTGGAACTGGAAACTTAAACCTGTGCAACAGCAAGTCAGGGACACAAATCTCTATACTTACACAATAATTTATTTTTTATTATTTTGCAATTGATAAATGACACATACAACATGAACAGAAAAGTGGGAGTTAAATTTGGAAGGTAAAGAAATAAATGTAAGAAAGAAAAGGATGGGAGGAAAGAAAATAAAGATGAATGTCTTTCCCTGGTACCATAAAACCCAAGTTAACAATTTCAGGGTGAAATATGAGAGAAGAAAGCATAATAAGAATAAAGGTGAAAAAAAAATTATGAAATTCAGTAGTTAACGGATGTAAATTATGCAGTCTGGTTCTGTTAAAGTGTTATCACCAGATGCTATGAAAGTTTAATATCTTATGTAAAATGGTAAATATACTTGTGAGAATAAATGACATCTAAAGTTTTGTCCAAGAGAAACTAGACTCAAACTTTTTTTACTACAATAGTGTCACTTTGCTCATAGGGACATTTTGTCATGGAAGTCTCATTAATTTGTGACAGGGTGCTTGCAAAGGTCAAAGGAGCATATGCATGTTGATCAATATGTTTAAAAAAACTAGTAAAGGAAGTTGTTGGAAGCACAGGTGTTGATTAGGTTTAAAAAGATAGAAAAACCACCAAAGTCTTTCTTTGATTTTCTGCATGCATGTCATTACTTTTTCTTCCCTCTTCCTTTTCTTTATCTGTTCTCTTAATTAATATTTAAGTGATTTTTTTTTGTTTTCCTCCCCTCACCCCCCCAGATTACTATTCCTTTGTTCAACATTTAACAATTGCAATATATCTATAACTATGTCTATATCTATATTTGTATCTATATTTATATCTATATCTGTGTCTATATATCTATATATATAATGTAGTTCTCCACTCACTTGTCAGATTGTAGACAAATATTTGACAGCATTTGCAGACTATATGAGGCCATGGACACGTTTTTACAAAATACTTTTAGTGATGTCTTTTTTTCCGTGGTCATGGAGATAATTTCTAGTATGTAAACTATTTGTTAACATTTAAATATATCTATTACATGTAAGTCTGTCATCCTGGATGCTGAATTGGATATTAATCAAACACATTTTTGAGAGATGAAAGAGATAGCACATCTTGTCCAATACCAAAAAGAGAATCACTACAAATTAAAAAAACCCAAACAAACTGAGAACAATGATAACAAAGTCTGTACAAAGGGCATTAAAATCCATTAATTTAACCTAGATGATAAGTATAAATGCAATGAACCATAAATGAGAGCATTTTATGGGTAAACAAAAGAAATAAAAATATCATCTGCCTTGTTGCAGGATTTGTGCAAGTCAGAATTGTGAGTATTTTTTACCAAATATCAATTTGTGTTCTTGTAGATGCAAATTACTTTGTCCTTTTTTTTTTGCAAAGTCATACTTACAATACACAGTAGCATAGAACACTTAAGAAAATCCATGTTAAATTAGAAGAATATGGTGATATGGACAGGTCTTCTGAGCTCAGTCAATAAATATACAAATACAAATACTTAATCATGCATATATAATAAATATATGTCAGATTTCTGCATCATTATTTGTAAGCTCTCAGTAATAGCTTCAATTCAGGAGTAAACTGCTCTCCATTATATATTAGCCAAACAGACAGACATTTATATCAAGCAGAGGACATCTCTACTTGTTTATAGGTCTGTACCATTATTTGGATGCATGTGATAAACAGGAGAGGCATTAATCATTGCAGTGAGAGGAATGAAGTAACAGTGGGAGTTAGCTAGTGCAAGAAGATGGATTAGCTCTCTTCTGTAGACTCTAGTTTTGGTATCCAACTGTTGAACACAATGCTTACCCTGCATCTTTAAAATGCATATCGCTACTATGTAACGCTTGTCAGCCTACTCAATCTGCAAAAAATTTAAGTACATTCATGTTTAGTTAGGATATTTAAATTGTAATGAATCATGGAGGGACATGGACAATAAAGATATTAATAATGCTATATTCTGAGAAATAATGCAGATATTATTTCTAATTAATTTATTCCAGCCACATAATTTGCTCTTTTATAGTTGCAATTCTTCCTGAATTTCCACTGTAGACTATTTCTTTTAGTTTTGATGTTTTGGCTATTCATCATTTCTTCCAGATAAATAAAAAAGCAAATAATTTTATGTACAAGCTGTAAGTTTTCTGAGCTTCTTATTTATATATAAGTGCTGTGTATAAAGTCTAAACAGTTATATTTGAATACTTTTCATATAGTTTCAATGTTCCTCTTTCATTTCTCAGTTAAAAAAAAAGCAGTAGGTGGGTCATACCTTCAAAAATGCAATTATGTAATTTCTTGTATTAAAAACATAAAGCTGTTGAAAATATTAAGTATAGTGAAGAGTACTTAGAACTAGCAACTAGGGCATCATTATTCTACAGGATCTCTAGCTGTGTTCTTACAGTTTTGGCAAAATCCTTTCCAAGATCTTCTGCAGGAATGAGCACGACTGGTATATTTTTATAGCTGTCTTGTGTTTGTAGCCTGTTCTCTTAAATATTTGAAAAAAACTTTGACAATCTGCTTCTCAAAGAGAGCAAGCATAAGGATTTAATTAAACCCAGTAGATTCTTAAACTACTTACCAAAAGCTAATATCATAAAGATAACATGTTCAAGTATTTTGAGGCACAGATAATCTTGCCTCTGACAACTGGAACTGTTTGCTGATTAAGTAAAATAAAAAACAGTAGCTACATACCAGTGAATAAGAGCAATGTACTTTCAATGTTGCACTAATCAAGTCCACAAATTTGTAAAACAAAATTAATTTTCTATCAGCAATGTTCAAATAATAGTTCATATGATGTTTTAAATGAGAAATATTGATGTTAATTTTTTGATTGATTTTTTCCTCTAATGTTCAATATTTTTCTGTAGCTAGCCCCTACAATTTAACTTCATTTATATCTTACAAAACAGGCTATAAATTGTTGGTACATTTCAAAGAAGAAAAAAAGAAACATCCTTGATTCTTTTTTATTATGTTTTTCTAAAACTAGTTTTTTCAAAACTTATAAGTATAGACCTGGTTCAGCAGAAACAGATAAAAGTGCTAAGCTGAGAACAACAAATAAGTGCAGACAGACTGCTCCCCCCACATTATCTGACATTTCAAGACCCAAATATAGCCACTTTCAAGAACTGTGTCTTGAAGGTCTAGTGTATGTTACACTGCTTTTTCCAGCTCCACAAAATTTGAAAAATTTCTTAGTAAGAAGTCCATTAGAGGCAATGCACATCTTGAAACATTTGCGATTGTATGGCAAGACATGAAGTTTTATCAATAATATTCATAAATATGAAGAAGGGCACTACGTGTTGCTCACTTAAAGAATCAAAACCAGCACAAAATTATTTTTGTTGCTTTGACTGAGTAAAGAATTAGTACCTGTAAGAATACTTGGAAATCCTAAACTGACTCTCTGTAACTTAGATAATTTATAAGGAATTTAACTTAATTTTTTTTATTTGCTAGACTTAAGAAAAATTTTTCAAATAATTTTAATTTTAGCAAAGAGTGAGTTACAATAATAAGTTCTTAGAAACAGTGTCAAATTAGAAAATCTGATACTAATATATCTTCTATATAATCTGCTTTTAAATCTTTAAGTATAAATAAAAATACCAAATCCATAAGAAACAATATAAACAATATAAGCAATATAAATATGAAGTTCTTTTATTAATGTATCCAGTTTGGTATGTTTATTCGTAAATTCTCTACTTATAATACTCTTCTAGAAAATACTGTTCTAGATTGTCTAGTTTTACTTTTTCAGTAATACACAAAATTTTCAAGTTAATATGACATGAAAAAAATTAAGTTCTAAATTGATAGATTCTTGATGATTTGACTAAGATTGCCCTATTAGAGCAGAAGAAATAAGGTAAATGGACTTCTTGAAATTCAACTTGTAGACTACTTCTATCAACATTGGGAATCAAGCTTATCATCCATAAATTCTACCATCTTAGAGTGTGAGCATGAAGACATTCTGTGCTCTGTTTGTAACACGGGGAGTTGATGTGTCTTCCAGCCTAAGGATACTTTTCTGTTATGTTTTAGTTCTTTTTGTCCTTTCTCACTCATCTTTTCTCCTGGAAAAAAAACCAAAAAAACAACTCTGTATTTTGTCTTTTGTTTAATTGGGTTTTTCAGCTACCCACCTTCTGTTCATTGTGGAGAACTCTAAACCAATCATTCTTAATATAAAAATTAGAGACCAACTTTCCTATGCTACTATGACGTATTTTCTCTTATGGTAACGATTTACCTATTCATTTCTGATATGTAAATCTTCTGTACTTTAAATGGAGTGGAGGACAGTGGGAGACAGTAACAATCAAAACCATAAGGTTGGAACCAGATCTCTGTAAAACTGTGATGTGAAATTGTTATCAACTGGACTGAGTGTTAGACTAAACAGCAAAATATTATTTGCATTTATGTTTATGTTGCCTCTGTCTGTATAAAGAGGACTTCAATATATAAAGGGAGAGTATAAGCAAGACAGAGAGAGACTTAATACCAAGGCCTCTATAACAGGATAAGGGACAGCAGATTTTAACAGAAAGGGTAGATTTAAATTGGACATAAGAAAGCATTTTTTATGGTGAGGTTGGTGAGACACTGGACCAAGTTGTCCAGGGAAATTGTGGATTCCCCATCCCTGGAAACATCAAAGGTCATGCCGGATGGGGCTCTAACAGGAAATAGGGTATGAGGTCATCAGTCATATTCTCTGCTGCTCCTTCCTCCTCAAGGGGAGGACTCCTCATGGTCTTCCCCTGCTCCAGTGTGGTGTCCCTCTCATGAGAAGCAGTTCTTGACAAAATGCTCCAGCATGATCCCCTTCCACAGGGTTCGGTCCTTCAGAAACAGGCTGTTCCAGCGTTGGTCCCCCATGGGGTCACAATTCCTGCCAGCAAACCTGCTCCAGCATGGGCTCCTCTCTCCATGATTCTGCAGATCCCTGTGAGGAGCCTGCCCAGTGTGGGCTTCCCACAGGGTCACAGCATCCCTTGGCCACATCTACCTGTTCCAATGTAGGATCCTCCAGGGGCTGCAGGGGAATCTCTGCTCTGGCACCTGAAGTACCTCCTTTCCCTCCTTTGTCACTGACCTTGGTGCATCTAGAGCTGTTTCTCTTACATATTCTCACTCCTGTTCCACAGCTTTTTCCTTCCCTTCCTAAATACGTTATTCCTGAGATTCTAACGCTGTCACCAGTAGGCTCAGCCTTGGCCAGCAGAGCTGGCATTGACCCTGTCAGACCTGGGGGAAGTTTCCAGCACTGTTCACAGAAGCCATCCCTGTAGCCCCACTAACAAAACCTTGCCATGCAAACCCAACACAATGGTGCTTGGTATCAGTTGCCAAATTCAACTGGTGCTACTGTATTGTCAAAATCCGTGTAAAGATGGACTGGTAAAAAAGGCAATAAATGATTGGCATGTGCTCTTAGTTTCAGTTATAGTTTAGTTTCTGTCATAAATCAGTGAAGTTGTGCTGAATGTCACTGGATGTCAGAAATGTCAAGACTGTTAAAACCAAAGCGAAATCCCAAGATGCCAACTCTGACATCAAAGTTCATAGCATTGGCCGCCAAGGGGTCTGTTTGATGTTGTGGAACATAAACCTTGGCTTCAATTTTCATTGAAGTAGGTGTTGTTTTCACCACTTCTAAACTCTAAAAAAAAAAAAAGGTAAAGAAATTCTGCAGTAAAACCTGTCACTGAAAGTAGAACAGCAGCATAAGCGTCCAGATAAAGGATTTATTTGTCACGTTAAAATACATACTGTGCATCTGTACCATAATCTCATTTAACATAAATGTTCTCCATGGCTAAACATTTCTATGTGTGAAGCCCCATCCTCAAATTAAATGTATGTTATGATGCAACTTCACAAAATGGTATTAACTGAGAACTTATTGTTTCCCTTAAATAAAGCAATTAATTTCTTCTGCTGAAGTCTATTCAGTACCAAGGACACTAAAAGAGAGCAATCTTCCTATCTAAATAACTTTGAATTTTTCATTTGAAATCAAATTGTTTGTACATGTTTAATAGAAAATTCCACAATGTTAGTGTGAAAATACTTTGAAAATATTTGGCTAAATAAAATTTTTTACTTATTTATTTTCTCCTTCACAATACCTGAAATTTGCTGCATTTTAAAAATTTTGTATAAATTTAATCATTCTGAATCTTTATATAAATTTTCCTATTTATTTACACTGCTAACTTTGCTTGTTTTCTATAATTACAGACAAATTACGTCAATAATAAAAAAAAAAGTAGAGCCATATTAGTAGATCTAATTAGCTCTTGCTTATCATTACACTATTCAGAAGAAATTTATAAAATTCACAATATCTCCAGTATATCAAGAATTCTTACATTATTTCTAAAGAAATAATACAAGGAATTTATTGGAGAATGGATCTCTGACATATATTTTTAATACAGCTTCGTCATTATCTTTCCATCACTTAAAATATTTTATTTCTTCATGGAAATAATCCACAAAATGAGATCATATTGAAAATCCAAAAATTTTAAAATTTTATTTCTTTAAATTTTATTATTTTTTATTATTTATATCCTGTGAATGCAGGCAAAAACACAGATTTGATCAGCAGGAGAGTACTAATGGTCACTAACAAGTATACTTGGTGTTTTTCCACCTGATCTGCTGTCGCAGGCCGCTTGGCCGCCCGGCTGGCCAGAGGCCTGCAATGTCCTCGTGTGCCCGGATCTCGCGTGTCGCAAGAGCGTGCGCAGCGACAAGGCTGTGCCTTTATATTTCGCGCGGCAGCTCCGAGGCTGTTCAAAGCCCAGGCTGGGGCTAGCAGCAGCAGATGGTGAGAATGCGACGCAGAGACAACAAAAGGATTAGGAGGACTCGCCCGTGGTGTAAATCCAAGAGTTTATTCCCTGCCCCGGGGGGGGCAGGGGCTCACCGCAGGGACGGGAGCGACAAGACGAGTAACAAAATAACCGTTGCACCAGGTTTTTAAGGGGGGGGGAAAGGGGAGGAACAAGGGACAGGACAAATGGGGTACATGAAGGGAGATGACAGTATCCAATAAGCAGCAGACGTAGGAGGGACATATGTAAATAAGCCAATGGGAAGAACAGAACTTCAGAACATTCCAGTTTGGTATGAATAATAAACCAACTATATGAACATCTAAACCATCTACGAGGAGAGAGGAGAGGGGGCGGTACCTAGCTGTACAGCAGCCCACGGCAGGAGACTGCCTCAACTTGCCTACCTCTCAGAGCTCACTGTCCCAAGAGGTGTCATCTACCCAATCCGAAACCCCCACAGAAAAGGCAGGTTGAGCTGCAGCCTCGAACGCCACGGGTGACCCAGCTGGCAGCTCCACCACCGGCTGGGTGACCGCTACAATCTGCAAAAGGGGTCATATAACCCGTGTTCTAATTTTAGATGCTGCTTTTGTAAAAGCCATGAATTTCTATGGATAAAAGTGAGACAGAGTTAGTAGAAGAAGGTAATAACTTCTATATAAATCAAATAGCTTGCAGGTGAGAAGAAAGTAGAAAAACAAGGGTTGAACAAACAAACCTTTCCACTTCTCCAAAGTCAAGAAGAGGAAACTTCAAGCCAAAAATATTGTAAATTTAACTTAATTATGTTAATGGATTAGATAATGTAAAGATAAAGATGATAGGAAATTGCAACATGAAGGGGAATGTTTGGAGGGAAAGAAAGAGATACATTTTCTGCATTTTTACTAGGCTATAGACAATTTTTCAGAGCAAAAAATAATAGCTTTATATCAACTAACATCAACTGTCAGTTGAAATATAACTTATGTTTTGAAAATATACCGAGGAGGGCTTTCCTGACAACTTCTAAGCAATTAAGCCAGATGATTTAGCAGAAATAATGCCAAATAACAAGTGCTTATATTGACTTCACAGATGTATGAATCTGACCAGTGTCTCTGGTTGAAATAAACAGAGCAATTCCTATTCCTAACATGAGTGGTTATAAATAGAGAAGAGCTCTGTCCTTACTAGATATACTTAAGCAAATTTTTAGATATTATTTCATAAAATGATTTCCTCAAATTCTTTAAAATTATATTAATAATGCAATATAAATCATCAGAAAAGCTGATGATCATTTGTTAGCATACTATTACAATAACTTTTTGTAATCAGTTCACTGATCCCTTTCTCCTGCCTTTTTTCCACAATGACCTTCATGATGTTGATAATTATACACAGCAGAAACCTTGGTTACAGATAACGACAGTGAAGCTTGCTGATTTTTTCTACTTTCAATTTATTTACCTTAATGTGGAACTACTATTTCTCACCACTTTTTTTTCATTCTGTTACTACTTCTGTGCTGTCTGATCTGCAGACAGGTCTCCAGTGCAGTTTTCCTAATGTGCTCTTCCTCCCCTCTTGAATTGGCCACCTAAGATGATTCATATTACGACAAATTGGTTCATCTCAGTGTTCACTCCTACTGCAAAAACTTTCGTGCTCCTTCTTCCAGGTGTGGTATCGTGCCTGCTAGGCACTGTCAAGGCCCTGCATGCTTTGGTTTGCACTGTTCCCCCACAGTCCTTCATGTGCAAGTCCACAGTCCCTTCAAGGGAATAGAATATTTTCTACAGAAAAGATTTATAATGTACATCATTTGATTAAATAAAGGACCCACATATGGACTCGGCCCTCACTTGTGTGAGGAACATGCTTGTACTGTTACATTGCAGTGAAAATACTCGTGAATGCACAGCACAACAGTTGCACCTGCATTGCTCAATTATGAGAGGTTTCTTATCTCTGTACTGAACATATGTGACTTATTTTGGGTTGTAACAAAGGGTTCAATATCAGAGAGAGAGTTGTAAGGCAATCTTAATTAATGATCCTAAGCAAGATTAGAATTTCAGTTAATAAAGATGTCATCCAAATATTCTGGGATTTCAGAAACCTAACAAAAAGATGGAAATGGATATTTCCAATATAAGAAGTTAAAATATTTTCCAAAGGGTTTTTTTTTTTTTAATGCTCTTCATGTCTACACAAATCTGAGACTTTCACAATCATTGATTTAATGTTTTTATGCCTCATGCAAATTGTGATGTTTCTAGCAAGTCTGTGCCCTCTAGTACCATACTTTAGTTTCTAGCTTAATACAGACTCAAAAGTGTTAGTCTCCCTTTGTCTAGAGTAGTAGCAGAACCATGTGTTTTTAATCCTTACAATGTCATTGGAAAATAATAGTTTTCAGAAGTTTTTGTAGGAAAGTCCTCAAACAATATACTGCTTGCTCATCTATAGCCATAAGAAAAATTCAGTTCTTAGTAGCATTCCAAACATTTTGTATCAGGTTGTACCACGAAATCTGTAGCATAGAATTCTTTTTTGATAAAAAGATACATAAGGGGAAAAAACCTGACCTATTTTTATGTATTTACCTCTGCATTATTACTTAAGGGAAATAGTAGAAACAAACATTGGATCAGTACTTGCTTGTAATAGAAAAGAAGATAACTTAATTGACTACAGCACAGCAAAAACTGCTATCAAAAATCTAAAACTAGAGTAATTCAGACTACATAAAGGTAAAGATATTTAGGAGTGGAATGCCAGGGAGCAGAGAGGGACAGCTACACCTGGAGGGATGGGAATCTGGGAGCCAAGGCTGGCTCTGTGAAGATCATTTCCCTGCTGATGGTGGGGAAAAATCCTGCAAGGACTAAACACAGGGGCGGAGCTGAGTACAGGTGACAGGGTCCATCAGCAGGACAAGCGATGAACCAGGTTCAGAGTGCCTCCAAGACCTCATCTGGGAACACAGGGAGAAGAAATCAGGGACAGATGAGAGCAAGCCATATCATAGTGCTGGGAGGTATATCCAAGGGTCCAGGACAGGGCTGCAGACTGGTGCTTCTACAATACTGTCTGGGGAGCTGTGATGGCCCCACAGCTGAGATGAAATGACGTCCTAAGTCTGTGTGCAAGGGTGGGTGAGGGTCCCAGGTGAAGGTGTTAATGACTTTGGGGCTGTGACAAGATGCTATGAATTTTCCACTGCTTCAAGATCTTTTAAGTGATATTGGTATTGTAACTCAGCCAGATGTGTCACGTATTGTTTTTTCAAACACATTGAGCATGATACCCTTGCTGACACAGCTTTCTAGGTGCTTACAATTCTGCTTCACTGGAATTAATATATATAATTAGAGTAACATTTATAAAATTAAAGATACTGTAAATTGATATCTCTGGGCCACTTTAAGATGAGATTGAGACTAATTTTTAATGCAATAGTACACAATTGATTCAGCTCAGAAATGGCAGTGTCTTTTAATTCTTGTCTTATTGATCATGCACTAGATAAATTCAAAAACTTTTGCTGAGATGCAAAGATGAAACCTTTGCACTGGAAAAACAATTTTCTCAGCCAAGTGAAGTTCCTCAAAGCTGACACAATAGAGACTTTTCAAGTTTTCTATGACTTTGAGAAAAATAAAAATAAAACCAATGCAGAAAACCAATCTGAAAATATCAAAAGGTGTAGGGCCATTGCAGTTGTCCTGGGGAAAGAGGGAAAGAGGGGTGGTGTTTCTAGGACTGCCTAATTCCATACCACCCAGTCACAATGGGGCCGTAGTTTCAGCAGGAAGAGCTGGGGGGCTGGAAGGGGAAGGGCCTCCATGTGTTTGTTGGGCTGTTTTTGTGGAAGGTATGTGCCAGGCCAGGGTCGGGACTGTGCGGCGGCTCAGCCCTGCGATAAAGCCACACACCAAGCTGGGAGCAGCCCCAGTGCACACCAGCGCTGCTGCTGAGAGGGAGCTGGCCTGGGACCCAAGCCCTGCCAGGCAGCTCGGCAGCAATACTCCTTATTCGAAACAACTTCCCAGGTTTTGTTTTGTCCCTGGTTCCCATTGTTTCTGGACTGGGGAGAGCAAGGTGAGTGCGAAGAGCCTGTCCAGCATGCTGCCTTTGTTCTCCTGGGTGCCAGGTGATGGGCAGCATGGGGACAGACAGCATTTTGCCCTTGTTTAGAAAACAATGCCAGGCTCTTTCTCTCTCCTTCCCTTCTCTTTCAGAAGTGTTTTTATTTGTTAGGTGGTGAATACTCTCTTGTGGGTAGAGCATTCTCTCTTTTGTGCCCACTGTTATTGATATTGCTGTGTTTATTGTGAGTTTTTTAGCAAAATTGTGATTCCCACTTGAGATCTCTCCTAGTATTTTCTCTTCTGTTGGAAACAGACATGGCAAGAGGTGCAGCCTGAATGAGGTCAGTTTTTCTGCTGGGTTTTAAACCAGCAATCATATTTAGTTTTGCTTTAGGGTTTCTTTTTTGTAAAACTTTATTATGATCTATTAACCTTTTGATACATTTTTTAAAATTCCTGTTGTATGACACTCTATTAATGTCTAAAATTTATGGTGTTCCTTCATGTTCATCTTTTTTCTTTATTTCCTTTTTTAATTGACCTTAAGATAATTAGAAGGAATGAGTATGAATGTATGCTTTTACTGACACTTTCTAATGCAAGCTCCAAATAGCTGTATTTTATTTTAGGCATAATTTAATAACATCCAGATCATACCTTGTTTACATTTTATATGAAATTGAATTCCTGTAATTCTCTATTGTTGATTTGCAAATATTCCTTTGTAGGGGGAGGAGGTGGGAGGTTTCTTTAGGTATGCAAATATATGTTTTAACTAGTCAGTGCTAATTTATGACCAATATATGTGGTTGATGCCTAAATATACAGTTGAGAAGTTATATTTAGAAACCTGTATTTGAAAACTGGGCCTGGAAATTCCTTCATACTTCATATATGACATTCATCCTATTTGATATTACACTAAGATTTCACAAGGATTAATGAGCACATTAGTGTGTGTGTAGGTTTACATTTCTCCACCTAGTTCTTAGTGTATTTCCTTCTCATAATATCTCTATTATTTCTTTGTGACCTCCTCCAACTCTTGTTTTTTCTTTTTGTAGTCACTGTATCAGGAACAGATTAGGAACTTCCTCCAAATGCTAACTGATCAGAATTCATATCTATAGACAGTTCTTTTAAAGATGCCTGTCACTGCTTTATCTGACAAGTTCAGTTTAGCCTTCAAATATCAATTCTGATTTTGATACTATCTTGATCTTTGATACTGTCTGCATTTTCTTGAAATGTTATGCTCAGCTATATCCATACAGTCTTTTTTAAATAATTGATTGTTACTATGCTTCCAAAATTAATCTATTACTGTCAATGCAATTGGTACATAAGGAATTCTAATAAAGGCATTCTTAAAATGCATATATTTGCCTATGACTGAGTGATTCAGAGTGTTTGCTGTTTAGATAATTAAAGCAGCTGAAGGATGGAGAGAGGTGCAGAGAAAGGTGATTCAGTGTTCTAGCAGTCTGATTAGTGAGACTGCACCAGTTATTCATCAGAAATGCTACCTATAAGTATCATTTCCTATTCACCTGAAGTTCTTGCCCTTCCAAAAAATGCCTTTTCCACCAGGCTGTGGCAAAGAAAAGAATAACAAAGACAAAAAAAAACTCTGTTGGATTTTGCTTGGGACAGTTAATACCTAAAGGTGCTATAGTCAGAGGCACTAAGTCTAATAGAATAGCAAAGAAATAGCAACCCAGGGATATATAATAATATTTATGACACTTTTCTAGAGATGTGTATTTACATTCTTGTCCTGAATCCACAGCTAAGTATCCACTTTACTCAGTGAAATGTCAGAAACTAAACCAGTTACATACTAAACAACACCAAAAAAGAATTGAGGAGTAGTCATTGAGCTAAGGACCTAGTCTTTCTTTTGATTATTTCTTCATTATTCCTTGCCTAGAAGAAGGAATAGGAAAGCTTATATGTTTAGAAGATTCATGTATGAAGTGAAAACTATGGACTTAATTACATATTAAGAAAGGGAGACACTTTAACAAAGGAATGAAAGTTGAAGTCCAGTCTCCAAAACTTTTGCAGTGTTTTATAGGCTGTATATAGGCAGTAACACTTCTCTAGCCTGTAACATTAATGAAAGAAACAATACCTAATGTGCTTTTTTTTTGTTGAATTCAATATATTTTAAGTAGGTTCAGACAATATCAAAACCCTCTTGGGAATTTAAAATTCTCACTAGGCTCTGTCGGAAGGTAACAGCAGAACTGAAGCACATAAATGTTTAGTGACTCTATTAATTAAATAAAAGGCCCCAGGCAAAAATAAAAGTAGCCAAGGTGCTTGTTACTCTTGCTGGTCTGGAATGATAATGCTGACTGAACAACAGATCCCCCTGGCTAGCACATTAATATAAATTTGGAATTCTCTTTTTCAGGGATCTAACTGCCTACATTCCATGGACTTTTTTCAGAGTCCTTAATCAGATGCTCAGAACCTTAACCGCCAGACAAGAGACACACTGTGATGTCTTATTTAATATAAAATAAGTGTAATTATTTCAAATCTCTTCTTATTGCCTGGTTTGTGTGGCAGGCTGCAAGAATTTTCAGCTTGTCATAACTTGTAATGTGTAAGATGCTGAACTGCATGACATTTTCTATTAATTTCCAACACAGTACATCCTGCTTATATCCAGTCCCTTATTATACAAATTCAAAGGTTGTTTGTCAATTATTTAAAGGACATCTGTTTAAATTAAGAATATGCTTAAAAGAAAAAGTGCTGTCTTCCAGTTTAACAGAGTTCCTGTCTAAAGACTTCATCTTGCTAATGTCATAGGTTGCCTTCAGTTGCCTTCCTGATCTCCTGGCTTCCTGCAGGGTCAGAAATGTGTCATTTCTCTGTACTTCATAGCCAGAGAAAAAAATAGAGAGAGAGAGAGAGAGACACTGTTGCACATGACATATTTCAAACCTTGCACGGAACTTCATAACAATTCTATGCTTTCTTTGTGATTAGAGGCTATGTAGTAATCTAATGAATAATGAGAAAGAAAAATCAGTACCTCTACTAGCTCATTTTCCTTCTAGCCATTTCCTGACAATTTTCATCAACTACATCAACTTTATGGACCTGACTTACAATTTACATAACACATCAAGGAAGACTAGCAGGATATAATACTTAGAGAGCTGTATACAAAAGTGAGCTGATAATGAGGATAACTGGTTGGCCAAGAGGCTGATTTGACCAGGCCTCCTCTGCTTTTTATGGGGATATGTTTGAATGTACCTTACATTTGTTCTCCATGTGATCAGTAGAACTGGCTGAGGTTTAATTCTATGCACAAACCACGGGACAAATGTGCGTGTAGAAATGCCAATGAGCATTTCTGGAAAACAATGAATTTACTGTGATGCCAGGCAATGACCACTTGGTTTGAAGACCAAACACAAGTTTTGTGTTCTCTGCTTTTATGTCGACACCTTATAAGAACTTTGGTCGTCACCATACGATATATGCATAAAATATATTCAACTGAATTACTAAGTTTTACTGCAGTCATCACCAGAATTTTTGATATATGAAGCTTTACTGGGGGAGGCTGTACCCTTCCGGTCATCCAGCTTAGAAAATCTCATTGCAAGGCAGCTCTATATATAGCAGAATGATGAATGTAGCAAGGGACATTCAAAGAACTTAAAATCAGGAAAAACATTTATCTAGTTGGGCAAGAACTTATTGCATTTTATAGTTTGATCTTCTGGGATATCATTCTTTTCTCTGCATTCTTCAGGTTAGAATCTATGCTTTTTTTCCCACTGGAAAATGGCCAGTCAAAAATGTTTTGGGTGCCAAAGTATTTAACATTTATGTCAAGGTAAATATTAGTAGTGACAGGTTACACTAAAATGTAAGTGTAATCATTAGACTCTCATGTCAGGGCAAAACCAAGAAAGATGATTGAGTTAATACTGTAAGGTAGGACTAAGGACTTTCTGCATAACATCACCACAGTCATAGCAATGACAATCATTTATTTGGGATCTCTTTGGAACAAAGAGTGCTGCATTCTGCATGTAAGTTTAAAACATATACACTGATTGCCATAAATGAAGACTGATTTTATTTGTTTCAGGAAATTTTATTTATTGCAGCATAAAGCAACCTTAAAGTAAATATGAGAATATTTTGAGGGCAACGAAATTCACACACACACACACACACACACAAAACCCCACTTTTCTTGGTATTATTTCTATTTTTTTCTTTTTTTTTTGTTTCTTTTAAACTTTTGTAAACCTTGAAATAAAATGCTGATTTAATAGATCTTGTCAAAAAGTGGATGAATAACACAGTAATCATAAGTATTCATTTAAAAGTTGATTTAAAAGGGAGACAGGGACAAACCCATGCTCGCCAATGGTGAGTGATGGGACAGTGTGCCAGAACTTGAGGAAAGGAACACTGATAGGATCTCTCAATCTGCTTCATGAGGTGTTGGCTCCAATGCACCACACCTGAAATGCTTCTACACTACTGCCCATAGCATGAGAAACAAACAAGAGGAGCTTCAGGGTTTGGCCCAGTCCCAGAGATTTGACATTACTGGCATAAGTGAAATCTGGTGGGATGAGTCCTGTGTCTGTAGTTCCCTGTTGGACAGTCACAGGCTCTTCAGGAGGGACAGGCAGGGCAGAAGAGGCTGGGGGTTGTCATTAGATGTAATAGAAGGGTTTGAATGTATGGAACTTACAGTTGGCAGTGGCACAGTTGACAATCCCTGGGTGAGAATCAAGGGGCAAACAAATAATGCAGATGTCATTGTGGGAGTCTGCTGTAGACCTCCCAGCCAGGGTGGTGGTGCTGATAAATTTATTCTTTGAGGAACTAAGGGACACTTCCAAGTCAACTGCCCTTGTCCTTATGGCGGGCTTCACGTCGCCAGAAATTAACTGGAAGCATCACACAGCTGGTACAACCTGTGCCAGAAGATTCCTAAAATACCTGGATGACAACTTTATGGAACAGGTTTAAAGCAGCCAACTTGGAAATAATGCCCTCCTTGATCTGCTGCAGGTAAACAGAGTGGATCTCATGAACAAGTGGAGATTGGCTGCTGTCTCGGCCACAGCAACCATGAAGCCTGACAGAGTTCAAGAAATGTTTGGAGTGTTCTTGAGGACATGGTATAACTCTTGGGGAGGGTCCTGTGCAGGGTTAAGAGTTGGACTCGATAATCCTTGTGGGTCCCTTCCAGCTTGTCATATTCTGCAACTCTGTGATTCTGTAATTAGCCAATTATTATTTGAAATTTTAAAAATTGTTTCTATACAGTAAATGTGCAGTATTAACAGTTTGGGAAAAGACAGCTTAAGTGTTAAAGCTATAAATGGTTGACATCGTGCAACATCAGCCTTGCACCTAAAATAATGTCCAGTTTCTGGTGACTCATGAAGGCTCATAGGTTATGTCTCTTCCAGTAAGTAAAAGGGGATAAGAAGCCCTGTTGCTTGATAGAAAACAAATGATCCAGTATAATTCATCTCCATATGGTTATATTCTCTTCCAAGGTGAAAAAAAAGCTATCTTCATTCATGCTGCCTACCCTTTGGCCCATTATTCTCCTGAGTCACATTCAGACACTCTCTGGGAGGTTGAGGTTTGGTGTGGGATAAATCATGTAAGTGAGAGTCCTAACAATTAAATCATAGGAACAGTTGTTCAGCTGTCTGTGAGCTAGTACAGCACCTCAGTCAGTTTAATTCATTAAAATTAGAGAATATTCTGAGTTGGAAGGGACCCACAAGAATACTGACTCCAGCTCTTAACAGAATGGCCTACACAGGGATTGAAACCAACAGCCTTGGCTTTATTAGTGTCATGCTCTAACCAACTGAATTAATTGCGATGAGTGTCAGCTCTAAAGTCCCTTTGAATAAAGGAAGAAATTAGTGATGAAATAAGTTTGGCACAGTCTTTGTTATGTACATAAAATATTACACAATTCAGTTCTTCTGAACATGTAACATAAAGGAAGACAAAATCATCTTCCTGGATTGCAACCCAAATTCATTTCCCCCCAGAATACTGTGCATTTTTTCATCTTATTTTTCTTCTCTTGCTGCTTTTAGCATTGCTCCCACACTCAGACATATCCATATCCATTATTTTTAATGTTACATTCTACTGACACAATTTTTTATTCCATATACTTAGTTTTTGACCACCTTCACACTCATCACCTTTTGTGTGATGGCTGCCATTGTTTCAGCTACCCTTTAACACAAAGAAGCCTAATCACTTCTTAAATATATTTCCAGCATAGGGCAGGTTGCATATTCTCCAGTTTCAAAGAGCATTGTGATTTCTTATAGCTCAGAGATATTCCTGCTGGTAGAAACCAAATTCTTTGTCATAATACATAGTTGAACATAGACATCTCCTATGGTTGATGTCTTTGAAAATTGCATTTCCTGCTGAGACAAGTCACTCTTTTTACTACAAATGTCTTTTATGTGATGAAGTTTGCTTAAAAGCATCCAAGCATTTCCCAGAAGCAAGTGTTTAATGGCAGAATGCAATAAAAAAAGGAGAATTTCAGCTGGCAAATTTCACTACTGGAAATAATGTCTGAGCTGTGGGACCACACATTCTAGAATATTAAAAAGACTTAATCAAGGCAAACCAGCTGTAAATCAAGGTTGTAACTCTGCAGAAACATATAGGGAGACAGAAAAAGAAAAACAAATGAAAGCACTATACAAGTCACAAACAAAACACTGCCTTTTGTTTAAAATCCTAGCTCAGAGTAGGTATATATCAAAAAACATTATACAATCATTCACTAAAGCTCTTTTTCTAAATCTGTATGTTTTGTCTTTAATAAAAAGAAGAAAATCAAAGTGTCATAATTGCTTCTAGGATAGTATAAAATTTTATCAACCAGCTAATCTACTTTAGGTAATTCCTATTGCAATAGTTGTATCAAGAACAAAGGATTATATAAGAAGAATTTCTTAACATCTCACAAAATGCAAACAGTCCTGTTGTGAGGAAGCATTAACACAATCATTGTGGTAAAGTCCAGTGACCAAATGTCCAGGAGGGAAGGCCATTGTGCTCTAACAAACTCTGATTCATAATATTCCAGAGAGCAACATGGAAAAAGTGTTTGCAGGACATTTGACTGTATAATAGCCCTTCTAAGAAAATTTAAGTTGTCTGGGAAGATTATATGGTAACTTGCAGCTGCCACAAGAACACATTTCTCCCCTTGTGGATCCTACCGTATGTCAGAAGGTGCACAACTTACAAACTGAGGCTATTCTCACACTTGGTCAGAACCTTGTGACTCAGCCCAAAATATTCAACTAAAATTCAGGAAAATAACATATGTCCACTCTTCTAAAAGAGTACTTTAAAACCCTTTCCAAGGCCAAATTTTTAAAAATTATCAGTCAAGACTCTAAGTTTATGAAAAGTCTTCATGAACACATGAATGAATGAATTGATAAGATTTTTTTCATGACTTCCATATTTGAACCTTTGAGCTTAAATGTGAGTATTCATTTAAGACTTTTTCTGAATCTAAGAAAACTGCACATATATCTCAAAAATAAAATAGAATAGTGTCAGTTGGAAGGGACCACAATGATTTTCTAGTCTTTCTGCCTCACCACTGAGGTGGTGACCAAAAGTTAAGGCATGTTATGATGGACATTGTACAAATGCCTTTTGAACATTAGTGGACACTGATCACCACTCTGTGATGCCTTTCCCAGTATTTGATGATCATCTCAGAAAAGAAACGTTTCTTCATATAAAGTCTGAACCTTCTCTGATGCAGCTTTGAATCGTTCCCACACATCCATCTCTGGATATCAGGGAAAAGAGGTCAGCCTCTTCCTCTCCATTATACCTCCCCAGGAAGCTGTAGCAAATGATGAGGTCATCCTTTGGCTTCCTTTTCTTTAAACTAGACAAGTCCAAAGTCCTCACCTACTCCTGACAGGATATTACTGCCAGCCCTCACCAGCTTTGTTGCCCTGCTCTGGACTTGTTCAAGGACCTTTACATCTTTTTTAAATACCATTCAAACAACAGAAATATAAGTTATTAAAAGATTACACTGTTGTCTAAAGACTTGTAGACTCAAATGAAACACCCCTACATAGTAAATCCCCTATAAAAACATATGAGTATTCAGTTTTATTAATATTCTCTGCAGTTGGTAGATGCATTTGAAGTCTAAAAATATGTTTTAGACAAAAATATGGAAATTGCTTCTGTCATAGGATATCTCTTTTCATTAATATTCTGATTTGTCTAGACTACCAATATACTTATAATTTTACCAACAGCTGTGGAATATGAAGTCTTAAGATTCAACAGTCAAGAGATCTGAAGTAAGAAATTAGTAGACTTCCACTATGTTGTTTCCCTGTATAAGATCTCTATTCCTCTGAAGTCTTTCAGTTAAAAATCTGTTGGTAGTGTTGTTTGACTTGTTGCTATGTGCAGTGTCAGATAATAAACTCAAAGGTTGGGTATTTATCCATAGAATAAGAACTGCAGTTTGGTTTAAGGGGTTGACTGCAATTTATCACCCACAATATATCGTCTATACTCTGACTGGAAATTACTCCTAGGAGATTATGTAACTGGTTTTGTATGACGACGCTTTCCTAACTGTATTGTAACAAAATGGAGGTTTTCATTGATGTATGGTATTGGTATATATGGATGAGAGATTTCTTTTATTATTTGCATTTAAAAGAGTAGAAATTATAAAATTAAAACATATTGGTTAGGAAGAAAGAATTGCTAGAAAATGTTGTTTGACAGGATATTCTCTATTCCTTCAGCATTTTCCAGATATGGTTGGCAACACCTCTTATCGCTGTCCCTGGGGGGGTGTGGGGCGGGTGAAATTTCTGCGTTCACCAGGAGGGTCTTGGAGATT
>VZTJ01000270.1:36190-52369 GCA_013397795.1 Orthonyx spaldingii
CAGGGGGTGGTCTCACACAGCTGAGTTATCCCACCAACGTTCCGGGGTGGGCTGAGCAACCCCGACAACCTCTTCCCTAGAACAAGAACATTCCCATAATGAAGCTGTAGCAGCTAGTGGAACTTGGACAAGTTTGTTATAATTTGGCATTTTCCTCAAAGGGGCATCCAGGTGCTTTTTTTCCAAGTTCTTGCCGTCTCATTCTTCACTTGGATAGATATTATGGAATAAGTATTAAAAGGATATGAGCTTAATAATAAAATAAAAATTGTGGTTTGTATCTTTACAGTTTAAAAGTACACTTCATACATTCAAAACCTAATTCATTGGTTTTAAAAGTGATGTTTATTTAAACTTATTTTACGTAGATATTGTTATGTAATATAAACAAATAAACCCCAAGTTTCAAAATAACAGTAGATTTCATCCAGCAGTTTAGACTAGTTATCATTCTTCATTTGAACAAAATTGTTTAAATTTATGACATTTTAACTCACTAAGGTTAGCAAATGTATGATAGCTATCAGAAATAAGATTAGAAATACAGAGAGGTGTATTAACAATGCACTTTTAATGGAAAGTCATTGCTTGTTGCATAAATAATGAAATATAATTTAAATTAAAGTTTAAAATTATTCAACACTTAAGGATACAAAGAAAGGTATATAAAACTTACATTTTTGTAGGGCAATCTATGTCACACTCTATGTCTAGATGATAAAAGTAAATTGTCATTTTAAAAATATATGAAGAACTTCTTTTTTAACCTTAGAAAATGTAATTGAAGTTTTGCAGGTTAAATTTTGTCAATGTATTTGATTATCCATATGTAGCATCTTTAGCTGAATGGCAGTCTTATTCAGCATGTTCTCAAGTGTAGAACTAGGGACAGTACTTGGATCAGTAGTCAAACTATGTGTAAATTAGAATTCATGAATCAGCTTTTGATGTTGCTACCTAGATAAAAGATGATATTTCATTATATTTTTGGCCCAACAATGGGATTTCATAAGATAATAAATTTTAAAAAAATTTATCTTTTTCTGACTAAAAATATAACCCATACTTGAAAGGATCAGGCTTCCATTCTGGGAAAGTGATTTATTTCTTGCTTATGGTGAATATTATTGTTTTCAAATATGTAACCATCCATTAGACAGCAGTTGAAAACAAATTCAGGAAAACAGTAAGTGAAATGTGTGTTTTATTTTTCCTGTAAGACACAGCTTCAGTTCCATGTTCTGGTGGTGTTGCTAATTTCCTTCATGAATGCTCCATCAGTCTGGGAGATGATGGCATTTATTGCTTTCTAATATTAAAAATTACTGTTTGCAGGGTTTTATATATATTTAATTAGTTAATTAAATGACCCCTAATCTGTCTTTCTCACTTTTTTCTTCATATTTGATGAAATAACTTGAACTGGAAGTTCTCACAGAAGGAACTACAAGGATAGAAAGGCTGTCAAATTTGAAGCTGACGGGAGAGAAGCAAGAGAGGTGACTGGGATAGGGCCAGGGCATTGCATGTGATGATGATGCTTTCCTGCCCAGAAGTGTACAGTCACAAAACCCAGATCCAGCTTGAGGACCATCATCTTATAATGATGTATGAAATACTAGAACTAACTAACCATTTATGCTAGACTTGCTACAGCAACGTGGAGCCAGCAGAGAGCATTTTGTTTCCAAACTGTCTCATTTAACAGTTACTCAATTATCTGAATATTATGTTAATTAGTAAATTTAATTCTAAGTATTTTTGCCTCTTCTTCACTGTTTATTTTTTGAGACATTTATAGAGTTACTAATCAAATTGATGGATCTTTCACCTTTTTAGAAAAATGTCTGCCACTGTGAATAGAACAGCTACAGAGTGAGTGGAGGAGCAAGGATTACATAAAGTGGATCCAGACATCCAAGAGTCAAAGATAACACTAAGAAACACTCAAGTATTACCTCTCTGTAGCATGAAATTTTAATGTAAATGAAATAGGAACCTAACAGCTATTCTTATTCTCACACAAATTTATTAAGCTTATTTGATGCCTCAACTAAAATGTTTAAAAAATCATAACCGTCATAAGGAGATTTTATATATATTAGAAAAACCTTAAGGATGTTAATTAAACCTTTCTTATATTGTCTGTTAAAATGTCATTGTTTAAACTGAATCTTTAAAGTGAAGTTGTATTTTTTTCAAACACACATGTATACCTACTGGTTTTTTGTGATATTTTCAGTAATATCGGTTCCATTTCAGAAACAAACGTATTCTTTTTTGAAATCTATCCCTGTTTTTGTGATGTAATGATATAGTAGTCCTAATAATGTATATATTTTTATTTCTAACTGGCTTTTTCTTGTGAGATTTCATTATTCTCACTTGTTTTTAATATGGCACATGTGAAAAGTAAAATTTTACAGTTTTAAAGGATGTTCCACCTGGTCTTTTTCTCATTGATTATCTTATTGCTTAACCTCTTCTTTAAAAATTAGTTCTAAGTCCTTGACACAAACTACTTTTCTTCTTATTTTCATTTTTCTGTTATATCATTTCCATGGTCTGTGCATTCTTGCATTTTTGTATTTGAATCCTGTCAGTAACTCAATCTCTTTTAAACAGAGCTGAAATTCCTCACTCTTACTACATTCAAATCCAGGAAATATGGATGAAATTATGCAAATAATGGGTTTCAATTTTGAGTGGCTTAATTTTAAAAATAGTATATCCCATTTTTGAGATTGATTTTCTTTACATTTTTTCCAAACTATTTATATCAAGTAATGCTTTAGAAAATCCCTTTTTTGATTTGTTTTCTTCTCTTGGATTTTCTATAAATGTACATATGCTTTGAAGAAGAAATCACTTCCTCTAGGTCTTGCTTCTGAATCCTATAATCATTCATAAAGAAAACATGGAACCCAAAAGACATATATGTGTAAATCATGTTAATCTTTTCAAAGCAACTGCAGAATATAGGTTCTAATCTAATACTTGAGTTCGAGATTTTTCTTCTCACAATAGATTCACCTTCCTTACACCTTAGGGGACGGAAAACAAGACATAAATCACATGATGGTACAGTCGAGTTATAAAGGCTGCTTGGATATTGGAAATGGTAATTTCTCCTAAAGTCTCTTTATGATTCTCTCCCACAAAACTTCTCTCAGCTCTGAGGGACAGAGCACAGAGAACATCCAGAGGCTCTAGGTTACAAGGAAAAGCCCTACATCTAATCCTGAGTAGAAACAAAATCTCAAGTCTCTTAGGAATATGCACTCACTTTTGACATGCATTTGGAGTGATTTATCATACTGTCTCAAGAACTGGTCTGAATCAAATCTATTGGTTTAGATATGGGCAGGATAATGTGCTTTTCCAAATTGAATCGACTTTTTAACAATGTTGAGAGTTGAGTCTTCAGTAATAGTTACCCTTGACCTTAGATACCTAACAATAATGTATCTGTTATGGTACATTTACTAATTCCATTTCTCCTCCTGACAAGGTGAAGTTCATCACAGAAGCTGTGCCTATCGGAGTGGAGTGGGAAAGAAGGATTTCATGGTACCAAATCCCACAGTGCATGATAGACACTCCATGGTGTGATTGTCAATACTTTTCTGGAAAACTAAATAATTTGAAAGGGAAAAGGATGTTTGAAACTATGTAAGATTGCAGAATACACTGAAAAGAAAACTAAAACCCCCTGTGGTCAATATGTGTCATACAAAACAGTAACTAAAACAAAAAGGACAACATAGCCACATCCTAAAATTGCAGAACAAAGAAGAACAACTTAAACATCTTCTGGTGGCATTCCTCAAGGGTTGTTATTGGACCAGCACTGTTTAACAACTTTGTTGGTGACATGTACAGTGGGATCCAGTGCACCCTCAGCAAGTTTGCCAACAACACCAAGCTGTGGGGTGCAGTCAACACGCTGGAGGGAAGGGATGCCATCCAGAGGGGTCTGGACAGGCTTGAGAGGTGGCCCTGTGCAAATCTCATTATGTTCAACAAGTCCAAGTCAAGATCCTGCAGCTGAGCTGGGACAATCCAAAACACAAATACAGGCTGGACAGAGAATGGATTGAGAGCAGCCCTGAGCATAAGGACATGGGTGTCCCTACAAAGAAGTAAAAATCTCCTCACCCTTTTGAAGCATGTACCTGTCTTCTATGTCCTATACATATATTTCACATAATGCATTAAGTAACTAAGGCACTGTTATTGCTAGTTTATAACTGAAGGAGAAAAGACTGATTGTGACAATGTAAAAGGATATCTCATATCACAAAACTTATTCATTTCTAGAGCAAAAGCAGAAAAGGAATGAAAACTATGATCAAGATGGAATAGCACCTCAGTGGTAATGCCATATAATTGCTTTCTATCCCTTCCATTCAGCAGTGAAGCTCCAAAACATTGATGAAAGCTGATGACTAACACATAACATTCAGGCTGCAGCACATTGTTACGAGTTCTCACCCTTGTAATAATTGTTGTATGAGCCAACAAAAAAATGAATGTTTTTTTCTTAAATGTTTTTCTTTCAATTCAGGCAGATAGGATTAAAATGTCTGGCAGGAATGAGCTGTATTAGAACATCAGTGTCAATAGATATATCGTGGGCAGTTGACTGAAATGGAGAAAAATGCTCTGAACATTCTACATTACACACAATGTAAAAGCATAACTCAATGTCAAACTCCTGGTCCAGAAAAAAGTCATATAAACCCTCAATTGACAAATTACAAACTGAAGCTATTTTAAATTAAAAACATTAGCTGATGACATAATATGCTTATGACTTTAACTACTGTGATTTAATATGATTTGACATTAGTAAATTTGTATGGTGCTATTGAGATAAAGTAGGTTAAGAATTTCAAAAAAATTTGTAAAGATGAGGATCCTTTGGAACCAAAACTGCCACAGGAATGTGTGCTACAATTAATGAATTATTCATATGAAAACCAATAAAAGAAATATGTTTAACAGGTAGAGATGATGGGTTTTCATATTGGTTGATATTTTTACATTTGTAAATATGAGTTTTTAACTGAAATCATTAACAGTCTGAAAGTAGAATTTAAAGTAAACCCGAGCTAAAATTTTTGGAAAATGGGAATTCTTTGAAGGGTGACAGATTTTAAATTTTAAAATTATTTATTCACATAACTGATGAAAACACAGCTGGTTATGCCTGGCTATGGCTACTTAAACTTCTCAATGATTTCTAATTCATTTATAGGTCAGATTAGTTTCATTTAAATGTGTGCAATTTTTTTTTCTTCAGATTCAATTGCAAACAGCTAATTATAATGCAATATGTTATTAAGAGATTCTCATTATAGTTCTGGGGAATGTTATTAATTTAATTTGTAAACATAATATGAACCTGTGACTTGCAAGAATTTCAAACTCTGAGTCAGTAAATCATAGAGTATATCACAGAAGCTATTTTCTAAATCATCTAGAATACAAAATTTGGTATAATAATTGATTTTTTTTTTTGTAAAGAGGTACACATTGGGGGGAAAAATTTAAATAACCCATCAAGATTATCTTTTAGCATAAACATGGTATTCGCTCTCCAGAATTCAGAAAAAAAAATGGGGGAGTTTTAAGAAAGTGAATTTAAAGTAGTTTAACTAGAACCTAACAATTTTAACGGAAAAAATAAGGCTCACACTGAACCCTAGAGAAATATCTAATCAGAAAAAACACCCTCTACCTAATACTTCCAGGTATTCTGCACATATCTTACTATTTGTATTTGCATGTACAAATATTAATCATGAGGAAAAATTTGCTGGATACTCTTTTTATAAGTAGTTCACAGGAATTTAATTACTGGAGTTTAAATATATTTTAATATTGAGTTTAATATTAATATTGAGTTAAAACACATTTTAATTTCTTTGCAGTGTGTCTTTCCCACAATACTTTTTTTTTGTAAAGTGTACAGAGAGAATTCTAGTACTAATTTTTTTAAATTAAAGAATGATCAATATAATCTCATTTTCTTCAATTAATTGTTTTCTGTCGAGGCAGCATGGGGTGGTAAGGTGCCACGATCTTCCCAGAAGCATCTCCCTGAGAAGCCGCTTGGTCCGGTGCTGCAACACTCACACACTCACACACGTTCCGGATAGCAACAATGGCAATGGAACGAGAAGGGTCTTCGTGTGGAGGTTCTGCGGGGAAGGTTTATTGACGGAGGGTCCAGGAACTACAAACAGATAGGGGAGCAACGCAAAGGGGTCCAAGGACAAAGACAAGAGAACATGGAGGGTCCAAGGATTTTATACCGGGCAATAGGGGGCGGGCAGAGCATCAGGACCAATTGTCTGATGGCACAGGGGTGGAGCATAGATGGGGTCAGGGTCTGAGGGCCAACAGGGAAAGCCTGAAGGAGCGGCCAAGGAGCAGGGGCCAATGGGTAGACAGGGAGGGGAGAACTCTCTGGAATTGTGGCTGAACAGGGTATAGAAGGGGTGGGGAAATCAACAACCAATCAGGAAAGAGAAACTGGGGTACATTTGCATAACAGCACAATGCATCCTGGGGGGAAGGGCTTTTCTCGCACTCTGGCCCGCACAGTTTTCCTGAAAGGTGGAATTAATTTTAGCTACTTTGGATATAATAAGAATGCTCAATGTAGTATTCTTTTCTCAGTGCTAATGGGATAAAATGATGATATGTTTGCTTCTGGAGCACTGTGTCAAGGAGAAAACTCATTTTTGCACATAACCCTGCAAAAGCATTGAGTCTTTTACTCTCAGTTCACACCTGCATCAGGTCAGATAACAAACAATCCATTACAAAATGAGTTAGTTAAACTTATAGTAGATAGATATTTCTGCCTTAACAAAACAAATTCACAGCATTGCTTCTATGGTAAAAGGCAAGGAATCACTGACCGTGGCCTCGGGACTCATATTTAGAGGTAGTTCTGTGCATAACATTGATGTATATTGCCAAAATCACACAGACATCCTTCTTTGCTATAGACTCCTCTGCATCATGTGCAGTGAATCACAAATTTAGAGACTATAAGTCTGATATTTTCCATTGTTTAATTTATTATCTTTTCCTTGTTTCCCACTTTATTTATTTCCTTTTTTCTTTTTTATGTCTCCATTTCTATACTTTTTGTAGGGTCATGGGATGATTAAGCATCCACTTGATTTTTCTACCCCAAATTTTGTGTTTGGTCAGTTCCTAAGGTGTTTATATGTCTGTACAGGATTTTGGTGAAATAATATGTCAATCTTCTGTGACCCAGTTGCCCCATACCTGAAAATGCAGACAATGAACATGTTTTGGCCAAATCTAGCTCTTCCACATATAAAACAGCCCAATGATGTTCAATATACATGGCTACTTTTTTCTCCAACCATGTTCACTATGTCTAAACTTGAAGACTTAAGAATGCTCTCAAGAGCCTGTTCTCAGATTAGGATTCTGACATTTATATTCTCTTTTTCCTCCGCTTTTAACCATGCAATAACACAGAATGCAGCCAAGAATATAGGGTACATAAATCTGAAGTTTGCTTCCAGGTGATTTTCTTGGGAACAAATACCTTTTTATGTGACAACAGTGATAAAAATCCAAAGGTTTATCTGAAAATCATGTGTAATGTAAGGCAAATCTACCCATACACAGGATATATGTAGCAATAGACAAAGAAATTCAATGTGCTAAGAAGTCATGACACACTTTTTTTTAGATTTCTTTCATTTGCCTGCGCTCCTATACAAATAAAGCTAACATTTCACTTGGGCCTCCGGGCTGAATCACACTGACAGAAGCAGAAGGCTGCTGCCCTTTGTTTGCTATCCACAAATATCTGTCTCAAAATATTACTGCCATTCACACTAGTTAGTTAGGGGCATTTTTCAAGTGCAATTTTATGTGAAGATGCAACAAAGAGAGAGAGCTTGTTGATGCTGCTTGTAAAGGGAGCAGACTTGAATTGCTGTCTGGAATACTGTATCAACAGAAGTCTTTTGCTTTAATTGGTGGCTCATAGAGTCTTAAGAAAATTGCTTGAGTTTACAAGAGATGTAGCTTACATGACCAAAGGAAAATGAAGAAGTATGTGAATCTATTTTAAAGTTAATTATAGACATGGTACTTGCTACCTTTGAATGGATTTTTTGTTTTGAAGTGATTAATGGAGTTAGAAGTTGCATCCTCTGTGTCACAATACTGAGCTGCACACAAACTATATACAAGATTTTCTTAATCCTAGTCATTCTTCCTAGCAGAAGTGAAATTCACTTACTGAAATAGAAATAAAACCCCATAAAATTTGAAAATTTACAATCAATATCATAACAGTATTGAGTAAAATTAGACATGTATACGTGAATTGCCCAGTTTTCTGCAGAAAGAATGAATTGGATTCAATATGTTGATTACAAAGTGATTTAATGGTAAGCTGGTTTCTCAAAATATATGGATAAACAAATAGTAACAATACTGTTGCAAATTGATGGAGTTATTTTCTATTTGAAAATCGTGGTCACAGAAGCACTGAACCTGCTCAGGTAGGGCCCCTGGAGTGCATTACTCAGGATTTTGTTGAGAGGATTTTTGATGTCTCTGGGACAGAAGACTCCACAACCTCTCTGTGAAACCTCTTCCAGGGTCTCACCACTCTTACACCAAAGAATTTCTTCCTAACATCTAATCTAAACTTACTCTCTTTCAGTTTGAACCATCCCCTCTTGCCTGATCTCTATATGCTATTGACAAAAGTCCCTCTCCATCTTTCTTGCAGGCTTCCTTTAGGTACTGGAAGTCTGCTGTATCATCTATTGCCTTTCAAATTAAAGTTAATCAATCAAAGAAGATTTTTTCAAGTATCAGCCTTGCAAAACCCTAGCATATCAATAACACAAACAGGAAGAGTAAACTAGCTGACATTTTTGATTGCAGAGAATGAAAAGAAATTCAGTGCAACAAACTCAGTCAGTGAGGCAGACAGTAGCAGCAGCATCAAGTTCTGTGGCAGAGTGTTGGAGTTCATTAGGAAGAGTGTGGCCAGAAGGTTGAGAGAGGTTACACTTCTCCTCTACTCTGCCCTGGTGAGACTGCATCTGAAGCACTGTTTCCAGTTCTGGGCTGTCCAGTTCAAGAAAGAAAAGGAATTATTGGACAGAGGGTCCAGAGAATCTTTTAATACATCTGTAACTGGATTTCAAGTCAATCAATGTTTATAGCCAGAGCTTCTGTAACCTCTTCTTTAATATTGGCTCCTAAAAAGTCCTAAATTTTTAAAGCCTATGTTTCAGAAACTCAGTGGGAATAAACTATTTTGTGAATGTTTCTCCCTTTCCTTCCTCACAAAGTATGTGCCTAAGGTCTCGCTGTCAAACCAACATCTTCTGGTGAATTCCTAGACTGGAACATCATTCCCAAGCACAAGCATCTGCCTATAATTGTCTATGGGGTGAAAAGGAATTATCAGAATCAATGCCTTGTCAAACATATGTATGTCAGTCAGCAGAACTGAGAGCACAGCTAGTCTCAACACGCCTCTGGAATACCAATTTAAGGTATCTTTGATGGAAAAAATTCTTATTTTTTGAAGGAAAAAAATTCTTATGGGGTTATCTGTTGAGATGGCACAGTTATTGCTTTGGTTTCAGATTTCTTTTTTCAATCAGCTATATCAATTTGAATTTTTCTAAGGTGAATTTCTTTTCTCTGCCCATGTTTTTAATGTGACACACTGTTTTTACTTTTGCAATTGATATTGTAGTATCTTAATGAAATTTCTGTAGTTTTTAATTTAGTGCTTTTTACAAGATCTCTTTACATAGTATATGTGTAATACTCTTCACTAAGAATATTTTTTTCAGATTGTTATTATTTCTGTCTGGAGGAAGGTTATCTACCCATTAAACAGACAGCAATCTTAGTTATCTGGTGGCCAGCCCCCTATAGAGTCAGGTGTACTTTCTAGCAGTAGAGTGCATTAACAATAGGTACACCTCAATTTTTATATTTCCTATTCTTTTCACACAAAATATAAGTTAAAATTTCAACCATCTGTGTTTGACCAAGTTTCTTATCTGTGTTTTTAATTGAAAATAATTTTTTTCCCACTTATGTTCCATATATGGTTTTCAAAGTTAGTATGGAAAGTATCATGTAGACATGGATCACTGTTGATAATAATAAATTTTCTCTCTTCTGTTAGAATGATACTGTTGTCCTGTAACTGGATTGTAAAGCTGGGTTTTGTTGACTTTTTTTATTTCCAGAAATGTTTTTCTGATAACAAAGGTACTTCTGCTTTCCTATAAGTTTTATTATCAACCAAAAAGAACTGTGTTTTCTCAACACTTCTGAGAAACATTCTATTAATTTATCTGGTTAAGGTTGATTAGAATGCAAACACTTTTGGTAGTGTGAAACTAGGAGCATAATAATGATGAAACGACGTTTTTCTGAATGAACACTGTAAGTGCTATGCACATATATGATGCTATATTAATGTTATGAACAATGGTGACTCATCTAAGAACTGGTGACTCAAGTTTTTAAGAGAGACTGAATGACTTCACTGATTTAGATTTTTATGCTTGATTTGGCTCTTCAGATATGACTAAAACAAGCAACGCTTCCTTTCTCGCTCCACTGGACTGGCCATTTTCCTCATATGAACTGTAATAATTAAGTTAAAAAATTAAAATAAAGTGATGATCCATAGTTCATCTGCAGTGATTTGGATAACATAATTGTTGAAACAGCACAGTTTTATTTTTTTTGCTCCTTTATGAAGCTTCATTAGTAAATTTTATTGTCTAGATTGAGAAGAGAAAGAACTTTAAGTGGTGACATTTCCTACTGTATCACTATATACCTTTAACTTTCCCAAATTTACCGAATTTCCCTCTCCTTAATTATAACAGAAGTGTTTAATAAATGCCTGAAAGATCACTTCTAGCTATTAATATCAACACTTGATAATGCTAAACACTTGCACTTCTATTTTGATAACTTTGATAGAAGTTGCCATGTCACAGTTTAATACTTTTGATAAAAGTATTTGTTAGCTGATACGTTTTTTACGACAGTTATTTTCTCACTATTATATTGTACTCTGACAGATACTCTCCCACACCTCCAAACTGCAAAACAAATATGCAGGATTTTTGTAACAGCCTCAATAGTGTCAAAACACTTCATATTGGAAGAAAGGAAGAATAAACACTATAAAAATAACCACTATTTTTTAAAAAGTGAGATTTGGGGAACTATAGTCTCCTCTCTGTGCCTGGGAAGGTCATGAAGCAGATCCTCTTGGAAGTTATGCTAAGGCACATGGAAAATCTGGAGGTGGTTGTTGACAGCCAAAATGGCTTCAATCAGGGCAAATGTTGCCTGACAAATTTGGACCCTCCTATGATGGAATTACAGTGTTGGTAGATAAGTGAAAAGCAACTCATCTCCCTGGACTTGTATGGAGTATTTGACACTGTCCTGTGTGACATTCTCTTCTCTAAATTGGACAGACATGGATTTAACACATGGACCAATCAATGGATAAGGAATTGGCTGAAAGGTTGCACTGACAGAATTGCAGTCAATGGCTCGATGTCCAAGTGCAGAGCAGTGGTGAGTGATGTTCATCAAGAACCAATATCACTGGTGCTGGACATCTTTTAACATCTATGACTCAATATTATTTGCATTGTCATTTAGACTACTGTATAATATATTCTAAATTATGCTACTGAAGTAAAACTTTTTCATCTTATCTATACAAAATTTTTTGACCTTACCAAACAAAAATGTTTTGTCAAGAAAAAATGTAATATATAACAGGGTTTGTTGTTTTTTCAAAAAAATACTCATATTTTACATTTTTGTTCCAATTTGTGATGCAGAAAAGGTGAAATTTCATCCAGCTCCAAAGAGATTTTAGCTAAATATTTGTTTATTAATGTGCCTTTTTGAATAATATTTTAATAAGCTCTTTGACATATTTTATTTGTGCTAATGAGTTGTTTAACACAAAACATATATCATTTGCTCAACTAACATTCTCTCATACTTACATTTTTAATTTCAGTGGCTATGGAGAGAAGTTGCTATTTATGCTTTACACAAACTCTTCTTTGTGGCTGTTTCGTTAGGAAAAGAAATTACACACTGTCATCACTATCACTGCACCGTCTGAGCAATAGCTCAGTTTTTTGTTATAGTTGCAATTCTTCACAACAAAATGTTGACAATATCCCACATAAGTAATCTCCACAAAAGAAAAACCAATGTTCTTCTCCCTGGAGTTTGTTTACTTCTCAGCTTTTTTTTATTGTCCTATTATGCTAATATTATTTCAGGACTAATTTCCAGTGATTTTTCAAAACTCACTCTCAGGTCATGAAAGCTAATTTTTCCATTCTCTTCTTTCTCATTCATATCTGGCTGTTTTTCACTACAAAGTTCTGCAGTCTCTCAGGGGTAATTCAGAGAAATTAGCCTCTGTCCTATCTGGTTAATTACTTCATCAACCTTGCAAATTTATGTAAAGAAAACAAAACAAAAAGACTTTAAAAAGACAGAACATAAATAGTGAAGAAAGAAACTAACAAGCCATTTTTCATTGTCCAACCAATATGTCTTTCTGTGAATGACAGATGATATTTTTGTCATTGTTAAAGGGGAACACTTTTCAGAAAAGTCTAAGGAAGCATTGTTATTTATAGTTATTTATTGAACAATGGAATTGTGATCTGAAATTTTAATTAGTAACTGCTACAAATACAAATAAACAGAATTTTTAATTTAAATTTGCACAATATAAAGCTTTCAGTGTTTTTTCTTTACTACTTTGTACTCTGAATTGCTGTTTCACAGCAGTGAGACACAATTTTAAAGTGATAGCGGGGATTTCCTCTTTAATAGGTCATTTAGCCAAAACAAAAATCACTGTGTAAGGAGCAAGACATGTAAAACTCTTGGAATGTACTAGAACTATGGAAACGGTCTGAGTGTGCCTGCCAGCATCACACAAAACACACTTAGAAGTTCACTGTTCTTGATATTAAAATGTCCAGCACACAATTGGATAAACACATCATGTGATGGGTGAGCAACGGGCTCGTGGGTTGGGCACAAAAGGGTGCAGTGAATGGGGTGACATCAGACTGGTGACCTGTCACTAGGGGAGTTCCACAGGGCTCCCTCTCAGGGTTTCAAGATGAGAATGTTCTGGATCCTGGAGTAAACATAAGGGGAAAAGTAGCTGCCCCACCTGACCAGGGCCTAAGCTACTAAGACAGAAAAGGCAGTAGCTATGGAAGTTGTGGTAGTATCAGGAGCTGAATATAGGCAAAAGAAGCCAAAAAAAGTCGTGGATCAGATGCTGCTGGCTCACCAAGAGTTTGGTGTCTAATGCCAAAATTAAACCAAGTATGTAAAACCAGTAAAACTGGAGTAAATTGCAAAAAAGTTTAATGGAGAAATATTTATCCATGAGGGGGAAATAGGGGAAAAAACTAACTATAAGGTGAAGTAATGCCTGTGAGTGGGGCTGTTTGGAACCCTGGTGAGCAACCCTTATCTGACCAGCAAAGCCTGGAGCAGAACAACAAACCTGTTCTGATGAGAACACAGGTGTCTGACTTGATTTTGCAGTCAAGAAACATGGAGGTTTTTCCATAATATTGGTGAGGGAGCATCACAATTCACATGTTTCATGAACTCAAGGAGAAGCATTTACACCAGCTGAAACACTCATCTTGATAGCTGTTTACTAAAACAAAGGCCACCCTTCTTCTTTGTTTCGAGAGAAAGTTACCTTCTTTGAGTTATTCTCTAATCTTCATGGGCACATCATCCCTGCCCATCTCCACTGGGCCTTCTTCCATTATAGGGGTCACATTTTGTTCCTAAGGGTTTAGTCCATCACAGCCTCTGTCATCAAACACAGGGCTGCCTGTCAAGACTCCCTGGACAGCATCAGTGGCATTATTTACATAAAATGCTATAATTTTTTCTGGTTCTTGACTTTTTTTTATCACTCTTGCACCCTCATATAAAGAACCTGCCCTTAGTTATTTTTTTCTCTTTCAGTTCCAGCACCGCTCTATCCATACCCAGTTTAGTGTTTTTGCTATCACCACATGGGTGACAGTGGTGCACAGCATTACTGGTACAGTTATCTTGGTGGTGCTGGCCATGGGCAAACACACTCCAGCAGGACTCAGTGCTCCCTGAAGGGATCTGTGAGGCTCAGCCCTTTCCTCTTTCTGTCTTTAAACACTTGTGAGCTGCATCTCTGCTTCGTGGCACTTGTCTTTAACACCTGGCTGCTTCTCAGACTGCTATTTGTCATGTCTGGCCATGTCTCCGGTAGTTTATCACATCCTGCTCAGTTTACTTCATTCCAAGGTCAGGTCAACAGTCCCGTCACGTGCTTGCAACCCTGACAAACACTTCAAGACTTACAGTGGGCTGACTCTGGACAGCAGCTGAGCGCCCACACAGCCGCTCAATCACTTTTCCACACTTCTGGATTGAGGAGTCATTATATATATAGGAAGACTAAAACCAAGAGAACTCACGAGTTGAGATAAAGACAATTTAGTAAGCAAAAGAAAGAGAGATACATTCCCCCCTCCCCCCCAGGAAAACCTAACCAAACCCACTAACAAAACAAAACTAAAACACACAAGTGATGCAAAGGCAATAACTATCTGTCATTAGCAGACTGATGTAGAGTCAGTCTCTGAAAAGCAACTACATTGAATGATTGAATGATCCCTGCTTCCTTTTTTTTTTTTTTTTTTAATATGCTGAGCATGACATCACATGACCTGGAGTATACCTTTGGCTGTTTGGGGTGAGATGTCCCTCCTGTGACCCTTCCCAGCTTCTTGCCCACTCCTGGCCTATTTGCTTGGTACAGAGGCAGAGTAAGAAACAGAGAAAACCTTTACATTATAAGAGTGAAAAATATACATGTGTTAGCAACATTGTCTTAGTCACAAATCCAAAACACTACACCATACAGGTTCCTATAAAGAAAATTAGCTCCATCCCAGACACCAGATTAAGACCGTTGTTTAAACATAATGAAAGCTACACAGGCCATTGAGAACACTGGATAAATAATAAAATTAAGTTTTGTTTCATTTTTAAGCCTTCTAAAATTGCTTGCAGAAAAGTTAGACTTAGGAGAAAATTAAGCCTTTAAGAACAGAATGGGTTGAGATCAATATACAATGAAATTGACTTATGTACAGTGAAGTTCAGCGATATTTTGAGGGTTTTATAAAACTATCCTCTTCAAAGGCTGTTGTCTGACTGTCAGCATAAATTATGATCTATATGTTTTTCCCTACAACTATAAAAATTGGACTGAAATACTCTGATTCATATCAGAGAATTTAAAAAACATTATTAAGATTTGTAATTCCTTATTTTAAAAGAATTCTGTTTTGAGCCTGATGGGTTTGCCTATTTTAATGGTAGTATAGGAACAGCAAATGGACAAAAATAAAACCTCTAAATGTTCTTCAGTTACTGGTATAACGTTATTTTGTAGCACCTGAAAAGTTTTTAAGCTGACAACTCTTTGACATTACAGCTGCAAAGAAAAAGGAAACTGAGTTCCTCTGAAGTCTGGTGCCACTGCTGCTTGTCTATGGAACTTGTGTGCAATATACCCTGGTGCATAGACCTATGTTTAGTACGGCTCAAAGGAACATCTTTCAGAAACAGCATTTAGTTCACCTGTTTGTATAAAAGACTTCTAAGAGCTCCTTTCCTCTATAACTCACAGCCATTCTTCAGTTGTAGCTTAAACCTTTTAATATATTACAGTAATGATAGTTCTCTGAATGCATACAACTGAAGTAGGCATCTTACAGCACACATTTCACTGCATTAATCATAAAAAATAATACTTTTCCAGGCAGTGCTGTTTTAGAAGAAGGGTATTTTGTCATAGTTTAATCACTTGTCACTAAAACCTGGACTGAAAATTGACAGTGTTATTCCACTGAAACATTTCTAAGGCCTAGAGCACAGCCCTGTTCTTACATGCGCTCCCTTAGAACAGTCTAATGATTTTGCACAATTTTGTAAAAAGGGAAGATTGGACTTAAAACTCATGCTTTCTAAAACTTACTGTGGTAACTA
>VZTJ01000270.1:52694-83343 GCA_013397795.1 Orthonyx spaldingii
GGAAAGGGAAGGGAAGGGAAGGGAAGGGAAGGGAAGGGGATGAATCGCTCATATTCCTCAAATACGAGTGACTACAAATAAAATTTTTTCTGAATTAGAGAAATTTTAACAAATATAGAAGTAATATGAAGTAGGGTAAAAGAATTCTGTGCTATAGGATTTATCCCACATGTATAGAGAATTATTAATTCAGTATGTACAAACCAATAATAATTCTGAATCTTAGACTATTATCCTTATTTATGTTGAGAAATAAAACTTTCAACTGTCTTCCCAGCCTCTTTGCTGCAACAACCAATCTGGGCAGAACAAAGGCAAAGTTAGAGCTTGCTTAGTCTCTGCATCTGTAAGGAAACTGGACAAAAGGAAAACTGGATCCATGATTTTTCCTCTCTCCTTCCCTCCCATGTGGTGTTCAGTGTTGCTGAGACAGCATTTGGCATTGTTCAGAGCTAGTAACAAATTGCTAACCTCTGGGAGTAATGAGAGAATAGGGAGAAAACAATGACTTTGTGAGAAGATAATATCTTTTTTTGATGCTTCCTGAGGCAATATAGCTATATGTTTCATTTTAAATAGGACTACAGAGAAAGAGACAAGCTACCTCCAAAGAAATAAAATACTGGTTTTGTTCAGGCCTTTGCATTCCTTTTTTCTTGGAAGAAAATAAATTTGTTAAAGCCTTCCTTAATATTAGAATAGAATTGTGCAATGCACTGATTTGTGTGCTGTAAACTTTTCAATCAATTAGACTGGCATGGATGGTAATAATATTGTCACTAACATTACTATGGCACTAAACCCTTACACGATGACAACCTACAAGGATAACGTTGATTATTAAGTAGATTAATCAGACTTTGCTTATGATTTGCATGTGACTTGCATGAAATTTGGGTATGCCTCCCAGTTCATAGTTTTGCTCTTTTGGCATCACTGGGGATATGTTTGCTTATGGTTGCCCTAAGCCTCTTTTGAGATCATATGATCTCATTGAATTCACCTCTATGGACTCAGCATAGTAAGAAGGCTCTGGTTTTCTTCTATTTTCCCTAGGTAGAACAAGAAGAAATCTGTAGCCAAGCATATTTCAGTGTTACCATGTATGGTTCAAAAAGTGCAAGTAATGGCATAATGTTTGAATCAACTTTAATTCAACCAGAACAGTTCACTCAACTCTAAAAGATATCCTTTAAAGTACTGATTAATACAAAAGTCTAGAAGAGATATAATTTTAAGAAGAAAAGTACTATATATTCATGTAGGCAAAGGATTTTTCCCCTCCTTTAGTGTGGTTATGTCTTCAATTAATTCTAAGAACTCAAACCAAGTACCTTGCATTCGGACTTCTCCTACATTACAACAGCTATTGAACTTTTCTTTCTAATGTATGATGGAGTAATGCTTTTAGTATGCAGTTACAGTAAATTGAGACATGCATTTAGCATTTTAAGCCTCTAGCAAGTCTTTCTACACAGCAGCTCACCAATTGAATATTAATATAATGCTTGGCAGTTCAGAAACACATGGTGAATTTCCTTTGTCTGTAAATGTCTGTTTAACAACTATTTAATATTCAGGCAAAGAGCTTGAATTCTATACCTGCACTTACCCTTAAAGTATGAATTACTTATTAGCAAGGTGCAGTGGCATTTGATACCTTTACATCCATTTTTAAAGAATGTTGCAAGCTACTGCTATGAGATTTTCCACTATTTATAATCAGACTTATATTTTAAAATGGTAAAACAGCCTATAGTTCATACATTTATATGATGCTCCTATTGAAACCTAAAACATATTATAGAAAAATAAAATATTTTTAGTTCTGGCTTTGCACTGGAAATACAGATGGTTTTTCAGAATTTTTGCATGCAGTTTTTGCATTTACCTTTCCTTGAATCATAACTCCTATCTCGTAAATATACTAAATGCAGAGATAGATTGTATCAACAATAAACAGGTCTTGAACACTGAGCCAGACTCACAAGTCTGTCATTTTATATTCTTCTCTTTTGCCCATTCTTACCACTTCTCTCTTGACCAGACTTGTCCTTTCTTTTTTTCCTCTTTCTTAAAATTCAAAATGAAATTAGGGGATGATATTTTCACTGGTCCAAATTAGAGTAGTCAGAGTGTTATTTGGAACCATGTTTTTTAAATTTCTTCTCATCTATTTAAATAATTATTGTCAGTAATTTTATTAGATTTGCATTGTAACCAAAGGCAACGACCTTGCAACTTTATGAAAGTAGTGAATGATCACCATCGCTAACAGAGTATCTTCACATCAGAAGGGATCCTTCTGAAATTGCCCATCTTCTTTCTTCTTTCTGTTCTCCTTGGCTTTTATTACATCACTTTTCTTTATTACTTCATATGTCTAGCATGTAGCTGAATCACATATTCATCTTCATTAAAAGAAATAATAGGTAAGAGAAACATCATAGCAGTTCCTTTGCTGTTGATTAATTCTGTTATACAAATCACTATTTTACATTTCTGGTCCATAAAGGTGAAATCTATAAGTAATTAAATATTTTTCACGCTGTCTTTGTATGCCCTGTTGTACAGTTACTTTTCATTGCCAGATGCATACAGGCAGTTTGGTGATGAGGTTTAGGAGGTGAGTACCACATCAAATTTGCTGTGCTAGATCTGCATTAGAGTGAAGCTTCCCACAAACCACCATTAAATGGCTAGTCCAATGATACCTTTAGGTACAGATGTGGAAGAATAAAGACAAATCTAATGGTTCATGCAGTATTTTAACACTGAACACGGCTTGTTTGTGCCACTTTCAGTTAACTTTAAAATACATGCTTAGTGTTGGCAGAATTATTGGAGAAATATGGTAAGAGACTTCATTACGTTAATGAATTTGTCATACTGCTATTTTTTTTTCTCATGTAAACTGTATGCCATTGCATGCCTTTTTGGCAATATTTGAGTTTGCTCTTTGGTACAAAATATTGAGGTGAAGTGAAAAAGATTTACTTTTTAAAAGGGAAAATTTTTACCATATTATGTATCATGTTTTATATTTATCACAAATATTCAAAATTTGAGGATATTTTTAAAAGGAAAGAGTTCATATGCACACATTTCCTTTTATGAAGACCTTTGTTTTATACATTTGAAAGATATTAGAAAACTTCCTTTCATTCTAAAATTTTCTGATGAATGCTCTTTCTTGAGAGTTGTAGTCCATCTCTTTTATGAAATGTCTACTAGATTTTGATAAACTTTTAAATAAGCTTCTTCTGAAGCTTCCATTTAGATGAATGACATTTTGAGCATGGAATAAGGAAAGAGAAAAAGAAGTAAGATAAAACTGAATGTACGCTTACAACTTTAGTTACATATTATGACAAAAGAAATGCTTTGAGTATTATATTAGGATTCTAAAAAACTCCCTCATGATAAAAATTGAACTGAAATTTACTTTCTCTTTAGCCTATTTCAGTTCAAAGTGAAATTCCAAGGGGTAAGTTGTTCTTTCTCTCAGGTTACTGTGCAAAGACAAGCCTATTTTTCTCTCAGAAATAACCATGACATAAGCAACCTTAAAATAATTCAAAAAGTAGCAGACAGAAACTACCTGGTACCCTGTAAGTGAACTGGATAATTTCTCAATTCTAATACTGACGTCCAACTCATGAAAAATAGGTAGTCTAAGGAAACTTTCTACTTCTTCTTTATATAGTTGAAAAGTATTATAGGGAAAACAATGCTTACATGAGAATATACTGGAACAATCTTGTTCTAATGTCCATATTTGGCAAGATTTTTAGTACTATTATAGATGCAGAAAACTGCAACATCAAGTATTTGGTTGTAGAAACATAATTTCTAACACAAATATAAGAAATCAATCTATTTATTTTATTGAACAGAAATTTATTCAGTAGCCTGAGGAGCCAATACATATGTAGCAAGGAAATACCTTTTTGCAAATTGTCAGTATAATCTAGCAAAAGAGTCCCAGGTTAAAATTGGAAAAATGAAACATAGAAGTACAGAAATATTTTTAACCCTGGTAAGAGTTAACATCTGGAATGCTAAAGGTAGTGAAGAAGAGTGAAATAGTCTGTGTGGAATGGCCAACCTGTTCCAACACACTGTGCATCTATGTCTCCCTTTAGTGTATGGGATCAATGGGCTGAGGTCAACAGTATGAGGTTCCACAAGGCCAAGTGCTGGGTCCTGCACTTGGGTCACAACAACCCCCTGAAGAGCTTCAGGCTGGGGGAAGAGTAGCTGGAAAGCTGCTCAGCAGAAAAGGGCCTGGGGGTGCTGGTTGACAGTAGCTGAACATGAGCCAGCAGTGGGCCCAGGGGGCCAAGGAAGCCAATGGCATCCTGGCCTCTATCAGAACCTGTGTGGCCAGCAGAACCAGGGCAGGGATTGTCCCCTCTGTACTCAGCACTGGTGAGGCCACACCTTGAGTACTGTGTCCACTTGTGGAACTCTCACTTCTAAAAAGACATTGAGGTGCTGGAGCTTGTCCAGAGAAGGGCAATTAAGAGTCTAGAGGGTAAGTGGAAAGGACCAGACCTAAGCATGTTTTGTTTCAAACATTCTGGCTGTTACAACAGCAAAGATGTGATCAGAGGAGAGGAATCCACAGAAGTGGAGCAGTACTGTTTTGAACCAGCTTCCTGTTCTACCTTGAGATTTGTACTCAGTCGTGCCCCCCTACCCCAACTCACTTGCTGGAGGATGGCTGAAGAAGCTGATTGTGCAAATGTGAGAAAAAAGCACAAAAAAAAATCTAGTTTACATAAGAGGTGTGCACCAGTTTAATTATAAAAGGAAACGGAATAGGACTCCTCGGTCTCTTTTTCCTCACTTTCACTTTCACCCCAGCTCTGGACAATGCTCACAGTAGGATGAATGTGGGATCTAAGGACTGGTGATATTCTTTGTTCTCTCTCTCCTTTTCCTGCCTTTATTTCTCTCCTCTGTTTCTTTGACTGTTCAAAACACGGCTGTTGTATTCTACCCCATACTCTGTACTGAACTTTGTTGTGGGACTGGGGAGCTTGTAGAAGTGTGTTGTGGCTTGTTAGCCAACACCTTTGAGTATTGCTGTGTTGCGGTTTCTTAGTCAGCACCTTTGGTGCTGTGTTGCGGCTTGTCATCCAGTACCTTTGAGCAGTGGTGTTGTGGGAGTTGAGAACTTATAGAAATGTACTGTACAAAATCTAAGGCCTTGTTAGCCTCCACTTTTTACAAAGTATATTGAGAATTTAAGGGCTTGTTAGCCAACACTTTCGAGGCTACATAGTGGGCCAGTTGCCAGAGTTAGAGCGACTATACAATAAAAGCACAAGAGTTCCTTGACACGTGGTCTGGTGTCTTTGTTCAGCCTGATGAGAGTTTATAACAAACATCATGCATACAGATCATAACAGTAAGTCCTATGAGGAGCAGCTGAGGGAGGTCAGTTTGTTTAGTCTGAAGAAAAGGAGGCTCAGGGGTCACCTTATCAGTCTCTGTAGTTCCCTGACAGGAGGCTGTGGCAAGGTCAGGGTTGGTCTCTTCTCCCAAATAACAAGTGATAAGACAAAAGGAAATGGCCTCAAGTTGTGCCAGGGGAGGTTTAAATTGGATATTAGGAAGAGTTGCTTCATGGAAAGTGTTTTTAAGCATTGGAACAGGCTGCCCAGGGAGGTGGAGGAGTCACCATCCCCAGAGGTCTTAAAAAATGACTGGATGTGGCACACAGTGCCATGGTCTAGTTGACAGGGTGGTGATCAGTTAAAGGCTGGACTCTATGATCTTGGAAGTCTTTTTCAGTTTAAACAATTCTGTGACTCTGTATTATATGAAATGAGATTTGACAGAGTTAACTTTTAAGCTAATGATCTTAATTCCTTGATTTACAATCATGTCTCATGCTTTTAGATTCCTAGACCATAGCTGGTTCTCAATAAACTGGCAATGCCATTGGTATGCTGGAACACAAAAATGAGTACTTGAGGGATACTGTGCCCTCTGCATGTGATTTTCTATAGGATGTTCTCCTGTAGGGAGGTGTCATTAAACCTTCAGCTACTCTTGGGCAGTGGTAGTTTCAGATCAGATAGCTTTTTACTTATTTTTACCATCTTTCTTTAATACACGTAATGTGGAATTGTATTTCCTATATGAACCTTGATACATCTCACCATGCTTTTGTTTTCGCCTGAAATTGCACTTCTGCAATCTCTGTGAGACCACTGAGAAGCCAAAACTAATCAGAATTTAGCTCCCCTTATTAAAATCTCTCAGATAGAATATAACAGTGGCACCACATAACCTTTGAGATCCTTACATGTTGGTGGGTAGTAGGCAGAGTGATTCCATTTCCTAGCATGGTTTTATAAGTTTAGAAGAATGCTATCTGAGAGTCTGTCTCCACAGGATTTCAAATACAAAGGCACAGTCAAAATACTGGTTCTTAAAATATTAAGGCCTACCAAATGCATTACTGAGTATTGTATATTAGTGTCTCATCCTTCCTTCTTCAGGTTGTAATTGAGACAATATTTAGTTTCTGCTCATTAAGCTTATGCACATTTTCAAGGTAGGCTGTAAAATTCTTTAGCCTCCAATTTCCATCTGAATCTATCAGAAGAATATAAGTTCCTTGCATCATATGATATCATAACAAAAATGTTCATGAATAAAGAGTATTAGCCTCTCTAATGGAAAATATTTAGGTATTTAATATGTCCACTTCAGCTTTTATTGGAAATACTATGTGAAAGCCTGAAACTTCTCAGAATTCACTATAAGCTACAAAGATATTTAAAGAAAGAGACATATAGTTATTATGCCAACACAGAACTAATCAGTTTTTCAGGAATTCCACTGTAACTCACTGTCTTTCCAGAGACTTAGAACATAATGGGAAAATGATGTCTGTTTGAGAATTTTGTGCATGTCTTTTTAAAGGAAAACACTAACGTACTCAAGGTATGTAAAGAAAACTTTTTTTTTATACCTACCTAGTCTTTAGGAGTTCATATCATTGTAACAGCTTCAGCTGAAATGGGGAAAGAACTGCACAGAAGGAATCTCACTTTTGCAAGAAAGTACTTAGTAGAGTTTGAACTTCAAACTCCTTTCATAGTTGCCATGGCACAATGACATATTATTGCCCTACAGTGCATAATGTGGTAACAGGTAGTTAACATGAGGAAACGAGCAATTTCAAGTGCAGAAAGTTTCATTTGGAGCACACATGGATGATTAACTTCAGGTTTCTCCCCCCAAGAAGTCTGCAAAAGGTATTCCAGTGCAACACATTCCCATAACAGAAAGAGGTGGGAAACACTACTTTCAACATCTATAGTAGCCCTAAGTTTGAAAAAGACTACTGTCTAGTCGGGGTCCTAAGGCACGGGTCCTAAGCTGAACTTCACAGCTGAGATGTGGATAAAGGGATCCATTATTTGGGTTGTATTCTGGACAATAATCAGGAATACTTTGATAAGTATTTTATTAAGATATGAGTACTTTATTGAGATACAAATGCTGAAGTTAATAATGGCAAAGATTCAAGAAGAATGTGATTTCTTTTACTGGGAAATGATCTGATCTGATAAAGATATGACAGGAAAACTACAATTAACTGTTAAAACAGAAAGCCTATAGGAAATGGCAAGGGTGGGCAATATGCAGTGAAAAATTGACAGGCCCTTCCTACCTTTAACATCTCTGATTTCAGTACTCCTTGGAAGTGTTTTGCTTTGCTTTGCACCATTGCTGTAAACATAAAATCTGCTCCTCATGCACTGAATACTACCTATAAAGCATAGACATACTATCTTCAGTACATAAATATAAGCAAGTCCATAGGTTTTCGAAAGAATTAGAACTTTGATCTCTATTCTGAAGCATGAACTGAGCTTGATGCTTATACGATGTACAAAAGAAATCAGAGACAATCTGAACAAGGGTAAGGGACTGTCTACATAAAGAAAAGTGTTTGGAAAATTGGCACAGTAACTGGAAATCATCCAACTGGTTTAATCCATGTCATATTTTTATAGGTCGCTCAATATGGAGCATCTATAAAACTACAAATTTACAGGAAGTTGTTGTCGCATCTAATTGGTTACTGGATCAGTTTATTTCAAGAAATGTTTCTTGTGTATTTTTACCTTTTAAAATGACTCTGTTAATGAAGCAAATATAATTCTGTCAGTCTTGAAATAATTCCCACAGCACACCATTATGATTAGTTTCACTTTCACACCAGTGCTGCCAATTTTTTAAAACAGTCTTTTCATTAATAATACTGCCTAGTATGAGCTGCCAAAAACTATTTAATGTGTGATATGAAAAATCTGGCATTATGTAGGTGCCTAGTGAGAGCCAGTAGCGTAAGATTTTCATATTTCCTCCAATGGATTTGTCTGAAATGAACTCTGTGTATTCTCACAGTGTGTTCTCTGTTAAAAGAAAATTGCTGTGTTTCATTATTTAATTTGCACATTTATGAAGTCAGAATGATACAATCAGTATCCCCTTAATCCTATTTTCATGCATGACAGTCACATACAAAGAGTCATTTGCTTGATTTCAGTGCCAACACATGAAAAAATATTTTTTTTATTCCTACTGAGCCTTAGGCAGTATACCTTTTCAGCTTAAGGAGATTCATACTGTCATTTCCTTAGCCTACATGTGCTGCTCCATACCAGCTTACTTTTTTTGCTGCTGGAAACCTTTCTCAATGACTCTCTTCAGCAGTATGACTTATTTGGTTACTCCAGCTCTCTCTTCTCTAAAATTAGATGGTGAGCTTTTCATTTCATGGACCATGTCTTTTTATCTGTTCCATAAAGCTTACATGACATTTATGGGATCAATGTAAATTAATAATAATAATAAACATTTTATACTCTACTGATATACATTTAGGTATTTGAACTGTGAAATGCTGCCTTCAGTCAAGGCAGATGTCAATGCACAGGTGTGTCAGGGCACATGGGGTCGGGTGCCCTCAGCACCTGGGGATGGAAAGGCTCCCTCGGGGCAGCAGGGCTGGGCCTGGCAGCCAGGACTGTCCCACTGTCCCCAGCAGAGAGAGGTGGGCTGGGGGGCAGCCAGAGCATCCTCAGCCCTACACTCCCAAGTTCCAGAGCTAATTCACTTCTCATAATTAAAACCCAAATTGTATTTGGATGCAAGCCTAATTCTAAAGAGCAGGTGGAACAAGATATTGAAATAATGATAGTTGAGGTTTAAATCTGAAGTTTTTAATTTGTATGTCCTTTACAGTGAGATAACTACCCTTTTTTTGTTTGCTTTAACATAAACCAGAATTTTATTCTATCATGATATACACACCTGTGTGTTTGTGTCTTAAAGAATTTTGCCTTTTTGTTAAGGCTTAATTTCATCTGCAATTCTAAATATTTATCATTTTCTTAGGTAGTATATGGACATAAGAAGTCAGGTGTCAGAATCCGGGATAGTTTGTCCTCAGAAGAACTTCAGAACTCTGTCTCACAGGCAGCAAATAGACAGGAAAGAAGAATGTCTTTAGTGAGTATGAGTGTATCAGTATCAATATCAGTAATCTCACTATTTTGTTTGTAATGATATGTCAGTAGCTGGCTGAGTTTTCAGGCTTGAAGGACTTACATTCAGACCACTTTCGTCAAAAAGACAAAATGTAACAGCTTCTTCCACCTAAAGTAAGCACATCAATACTTGTTGGTATGAGAACACCCATTAAGTTAAGCTATTTTATCTTAAGTCTTACTCATTGAATTTTGCCATTTAGTGCTAACAATACTTGAGAAAGCATGAAACTATTTATAAGGTCTCACAAATAATTTCTTTTTCTTTTTATTACAATATTAACATCTCCAGATTCTCTGATGTTAATTGCAAGTATGCAATATATACACCTTAAAAATGTATGAGAAGTAAATCCCACTTGCTCCATTTTAAATCACAGAAGATGAAAAGATAACAAGGATGAGATTTTATTGTCTGCAAAGAGACATATAGATGTTTTAACTCTAGATATGTAACGTACACTGCCTAACCTCAAGCAACTGACCCCAAGACCCTCAAGGATGGTAGGGTTTTTGTGATGCCTCCCAAGCTCACAAAGATTTGAATGTCTCAAATGTCACCTTTTACCTCCATTTAGGAAAATCAATCCCACTCTAAATTTTAAATTTGTCACATGATTTTAGATATTCACAATGTAGACACCAACAAATGAGAAAGTCACTGGGCTACATTTATAATCAAAGGAAGTATCCTTACATAAGGTTTTATATGGTCATTTTAGCATAAGATTTATTTTTCAGTGAGTGCCTATTCTTCTCTCTTGGCTATAAAATGGTGCTGTGATAATTGCTAAGTTGAGAAGGTGATGCTTTAGATTTCCACAGTGGATCAGAGGAATTCCTTCAAAGTGCTACTGCACTGGGTCTCTGCATGTCTTTGCCACATAATAATTCATCCTCAATACCTTTCTTCCCCATTTTTAAAGAATTGAACACTGCCTGTCTTTTATTAGATTGGTAAATCTGCAGCTTTATACTCTGTAAATCTGTCATTCACTTGAACCTGTTATGTGGAGAATTGAGTTTTGCAACATAGTTAGTGCTGAGGTGACTTAAAGTTCACAATTAAAATATGGTAGTTTATACAGAGACATATTTATGTTGAAGAAACATACCTTTGGTGCCAAATAACAATGAACTATTGTGAACTTCTAAGGAAAATATAGATGAAGATTTCTTATGTAAGATAGTCTACAAGATATATGACTAATCTCTTTCTCTATTAATAGCTCCTAACTAGAACTGAAATTAAAAGCCTTTTGGCTTGAGCCCAAATGTTTATGTCAGATGAAAACCTTATCTCATGTAGACAGGGGTGACAGAGCTTAGTGAGAGAGAAAAAATCCAAAACCATTCTTTGTAATTTTATAATGTTTTTGTAGTCTGCGTTGCAACAACAGTAAATATCTCACCTGAATCCTGCCTAACTGGTATGGATCTGGTATGAGACCAGTATATGTAGCAACATCAGTTATTGATGACTGAAGTGACTGGGGTGATGCTTTTACATAACTGTAGTTACTTAATTTGAACTCACATTTCTACTTAAAGGATAAGGCTGTGGTGTATTTTGTCACAATAAAGACATTAATTAAATGTTTTAGCAAGTGTGAAATTTTTTGTATTCACCAACTCTTTGAGTATTTACCAAATAGTTAAAATTCACCAGCTTACTGGAAGATTAATTGAAAAAATAAAACAGTGTCATATATTTTTGTCCTTAATGTGGGTAACTATTCCTAAAATAAGCACTTCTAGGAGTTTAAATATTGAAAGTGTGCCTCTAGTTCTAAAAAAAATATATATAAATGTACATTTTTTTCTTTTAAAAAATCTCTTAAAGTGACACCTTTTTATAGCAGAAGACTGGCCCTGTGGTGTATTCAGAATCATAATTACTGACTGTAGTGATGAAAATAAGTTTTAATTTTATTACTTACTGTTAGCACAGCTTTGCCAATAAAGTAGAAAAGGAAGTTAATTGGGATCTGCTGCATTTTATTCATCATATGCATCACTACTCCACTTACTGAGAGCAATAACGTCTTAGAGGTGTTCTCTAAAAGAACAGTTACACAAAAGGGGTAACGCTGTCATGGATATTAATGCAGAACATGAATTGAAATGTCATTGATAATAAGTAAGTAGAAAAGAAGCCAGCCTCACTCTTTGGGAGGCCAGATTTGCATGTTTTGCTTTAAAAAGTAGCACACTGTTTTTATGAACCATACTTCTTCTGCAAACCACTGGAAAAATGGAAGCTTTAAGTCTCCAATATTGTTCATTTGATTAGACCAGAATCACATACTGTTTTCTCCCTTCGGGCAGGGATAGCATTTTATTTTATTTTGCAACGTCCAGATATCATTAGGTGTGAAAATTACTGTTATTGTTATCCCAAAGTGGTGTGTATTTGCCTCCCCCCTGCACCCAGAGCTGAGCCAGCAGATGGCACTCACACTGGAAGAGGAATTCCCAGAAAGGCATGCAGTTACCGCTACAGAACCTCATACGCAATATGCGAGCAGGAACAGCATTTGTGATGCAAACTCCCCAATCTCCAGCTTCCAAAAGGTGGGTTTCCAGCTGTGTGGTGTAACCCATCAGGCAGCTAAACACCTCATAGCCACGCCCTCCCTCCCTCCCTCCTGCAGTAGGGTGGGGGAGAGAATTGGGAAAAAATATCAGATTTCTGGGTCGAGATAAAGACATTTAAATTGGACAGAAAAGAAAGGGAAATGTTAACAACAATAATGATAATAATAATAATAATAGAATATACAAAAACAAGTGCTGCCCAAATGCAAGTGCTCAAGACTCACTGACTGATGTACAGCCACTTTCTGAGCAGCAGTTCCTGCCAAGCTTTTCCCAGAGCTTATAAGCTGAACATGATGACATATGGTATAGAATATCCCTTTGGCTGGTTGTGGTCAGCTGTCCTGGCTGTGTCCCCTACAAGCTGCTTGTCTTCCCCCAGCCTCTTCACCAGTTGGAAAGACCTTGACAGCGTAAGCACTGCTTAGCAACAACTGAGACATCAGTGTGTTATCAACATTATTCTCACCCTAAATCCAAAGCTCAAGACTCTATCAGCTACCAGGAAGAAACTTTATCTCAGATGAAACCAAGACACCAGGCTAAATTACCTGCTCAGGTTCCCTCAGCAGTAGCCCTTACAGAGAGACTGAATTCTATAATCACATTCATCTCATAAAACTTCCACTCATTACAGAATGATCTGCTCTTAAGAGATCCCTATCTTATTCCTGTTAACTATCAAGTGGACCTAGACTATTATCATATTTGACTAAAGTGATAAGAAACTCTTCCAAATATCACAGACTATCCAATAAATAATGTCTAGCTCTTATATAGACAATAAGATATTTCTGACTAACATAATAGTCTTCTATATATTTCTATTTTTTTTCTACTTTTTTTATAAGAGGATGATTGTTCCACTGAAGGGATTATTCCATTAAAACAGTTGTTGAATAACAGAGGGAATAGGATCAATAACAATAAACAAGGACTTCAAATTACTTATTTCCAGGGGTTTGCCTTTTAAAATATTTTTCTTGCATCTTGTACTTTGATTATGTCGGGCTGTGTGTTAAAAGCTCATCTATAAATTCACAGAGGAGCAGGGAAATGCAAATAACACCCTGACAGACTATTACCAGACCCAAAATAGGAACCATAAGCACATAAAATGATAAGGCTTATCATCTTAAATTCATAGTACCACAAGTGCACAATGGCAGATGGGACTCTGTGTCAAGGACTCAGAGAAAGGCACACCCTGTTCGAGTGTCTCCTGGGACTGACTCAGCCCCAGTGACCAGGTATGAAAGCCATCCTGATGAGTCAATGTTTTACAGCATGCAGGGGAAGAGCACTTTTGAAGAGTGTTACTATGGGAATGTTTAGGGAGGGATCAAAGGCAGGGGAAGGGACATATTTAGATGATTTGAAGAGGAACAAGTATGGGAAAACAGAGAATAAGAGGTTAAAAAGAGCCAGACATATATAAAGAATTTGGTGGTCAATACACTTGTCTGATCATGAGCCATACCTGGTTCACACAGTCTGTTTCATCTTCTAATTGAATTATTTTCTAACTCCTTCCTGGCTGAGCGACTTTCTATTCTGTGTGCATGTGTGTGTATGGGGGCATGAGTGTGACAACTGGAGTCAGGCCATGGGCCAGAGGTCTCTGTGCTTGCAGTGTCAGCAGGTGGAGACACTGAAGTGAGTGTAAGCAGCAGCAATTGTAGTGGTACAATGGGTCATAGGGGCCCATGTGGCTAGGATGTCAGAACCTGGAGCAAGGGAGGCCTGAGTGCCAGCAGCTGTGTTGGGAGGAGTCCAAATTGTTCAAATCTCTATGTATTCTCACTAGTGGACTTCCACCTGCTCAGCAAGAGAGGGAAGAAATATGAGGTCAGTGACGCTGTGGGCATTTGTACAAGTGCTCTGTGTACCTGTCTATTATCTGTGTGGCCATGTGTGTAGGTGTGTATGTGGTATGTGCACGTGCTCTGTGTGCACAGACCTTCTGGGAATACACCTTCAGCCTCGCCACTTACCCAACCAGGAGTGGTGGAGATGAGGCAACTGACACTTCTCTTGGCATGTTGTATCTAAGGGCTATTGTTTCTTCCTAAGAACTTACTTTTTACATGTTATTGAATGGTAAGAATTAATGTCCAGTTAATGTGACACTATATAGTTAATTTAGGTTTAGACAGCAGGAGATGGTTATGGACTTAGGAAAGCCAATGCTTATCCATGAACCAGTAAGTTCATGGATCTGCCAAGAACAGGTAGGGTTTAGTAAACATTTTGTGACGTTAACTGGTGAATGCTTTGATTGAGGAACATCTTCAGGAGCAAACATAGGTAGCATTAAGACTCATTCAGAAAACTGAGACTTAACTCCTTATTTGGAAGAGACAAAATAGACTAAAGCATTAATATGTTTTTATAGAAAACTAGTTTGATTCAAGTAACTCAAGATGAACTTCATTGCTTAATTCTTTATTTCATGGCATTAACCAATGAACTTTTAAAAACGGTGTAAATTTAGAGAACAAAAGGTGGGGACTACATTTTCCCCTTTGCTACTATTTTTCACAGAATCCTGGATAGTTACACAGCATGGAATCAGAGAATCAGAGAATTGTTTTGAGTTGGAAAGGATCTTAAAGACCATCTAGTTCCAACCCCTCTGATGTGGACAGAGACGCCTTTCACTAGACCATGTTGCTCAGGGCTCCATCCAATCTGGCCTTAAACACTTTCAGGGATGTGTATCCACAACTTCTCTTGGTGACCTGTCCAGTGCCTCACCACTGTCACAGTAAAGAATTTCTTCCTGGTATCTAATCTAAATATACTCTTTTTTAGTTTGAAGATGTTGCCGCCATGTCCGGTCCCTACATACTCCTATAAAAAGCTCTCCACCTTTTTTTGTAGGCTCCCTTCAGGTACTGGAAGGCCACAATTAACAATCCCTAAGCCTTTCCTTTTCCAGGCTGAACAAACCCAAGAATCGTTTGTGTTGGAAAGGACCTTAAAAACCATGCCATGGGAACTTAGAGTTTCAATCCTCCTGCTGTGGTCAAAGATACTTTTCACTAGATCAACATTCTCAAAGCCCCCTTCAACCTGGCCTTTGAAGACTTGCAGGGATGGGACAACTACAGCTTTTCTGGGCAACCTGTATCAGTGCCTCACCACCCTCATAACATCACCTTTGATATGTTCAGCTCTGGTCATGCTCTGACCTTTGGTGGTCAAGAAAACTGGTGACTGAAGCATTGGCTGTGTGAGCAACCGTTAGTACTCTACTTCTGCCTGTGAGACTAGATAGGCATGATTGGCAATATATTACCTTGAAAAGAGATTTCATTATTCTGTACAGTGTTGTAGGAACATACCTATGTTTCAAAATTACCTTGAATGCCCAAGCTGAAGTCCAGCTACAGTGAAAAATTCAAGTATCTAGTGATTTATAAGTCAAGTGGACTTGCATGAAGACGTGCCTTATTTCTCAAGACAGTCAATTTTATGCAGTCAACTTCTACACTAATGTTTAATTCTTTATATTAACCTTCGAAGTTTGTTGTCATTTGGTAATTACCTCAAGGCAATGAGAAAACATTATCTTTCATAAATTTTAAGTGGCCACCAGCAACTATCATGACTTTTTCAAAACTGTATTCTCTGACAAATACTTTCCCCACAATATTGATCTGTCACCTATTTCATTGTTCCCTAAATTTATAATTCATATCCTTTATATTATTTTAGAAGAGAAAAGTAAGGATCAACACAATTCAGACACTATAATAATACAACTCTTATTAAAACAGGGTTTTGCCCCAAAATTCCTTGGAACGTGACTGTTTTAATATATTTCCAAATCCAATTGAACTCTGACATCTCAAAATGTTACATTCGTTAAAAATTGATAATCTGTCAGTCCATATACTTCAGAATGAATGATAGATGTGCATCAGGCATTTTCTATCAACATTTGGCACTTGAGTAATATCAGGAGTCTGCAATTTTACAGTAGAAGGTGACTCACAGCAAATATCTTATTTTCCTCCAATTAGTATGGCATTGTTTGTATCATCTAGAGGAAAACAAGCAACACTCCCACAGTGAATAAGAGTGAAAAGCTTTTAATATATTTAGTGAATATTTGAAAATGACAGACACAAACATTGTTAATCTCTCTATTGGCATGTGATTTTGGATGGCTTAAGCTGTTCTAACTATCCAAAGAAGAACTCATTTGCCAGGTGAGTTTGCTAAGCCTTCACAATTGCGAACCAGTCTACCATGCTTCTCAGAGATTAAATGCCCACTTGATGTTAATGTACTCATTGGTTTTACTTTACATTTGGGACTGATGATTGAAAAAGTTCACTTTTTAGAAAAGTTTCAGAGAAGGAATGTAAAAATAATGAAGTAGAAGACACTTTATGGTTTTGTAGTTGTTGCATTTTCTTTTATTTACTTTTATTGATTCAGAAATTGTAAAACATAAACATTAACCAGTGCAGATCTGCATCAAGGGCTGACCATATGCTGTAATTGCTCACTCAGTTCATAGTAATAATGTGTATTAATCACAATTATGAAGTTAGAAAACTGAAGGAATATAAAACCCTGCATCACTTACTGCTGTTTGAATTTCGCATACAGAAAACCAAAATCACACACACTTTTAAAATTGCAGCAAATTTAAAGCATGACAAAATCACAAAATCCAATCAGTTCTAAGACATCAAGTGGAACAGTTCATATTACATTGTTTTTAGGATTACAGGGGGGAACAAGGAAAGAGATATATTAGGAACAACTTAGAGGTCTTGACTATATTGGTTTTGTACCTTTCCAAGCTTTCACCTGGAGGGTAAAAAAAAAAAAAAAAATCATGCCAGTGATATAAAATAGAAAATGTTGGTTATTAAAATCTGCATTGTACTGAGCTGATGAACATAAGTAATTTTTAGACATTTACAGTGAAAAAAGCTAGTTGTTATAACTGTGACATCTATTTTCTACACATTTATTGTGTTACAGTCTGAATTCATTCCTCTGCTTATTCACGTCTATCTTTAAAAAAAAAAATCACTTTTCTTCTGTACATAAATTCCAGCAAATTCCTGAACAGGGTAAAGTTACCTGTCTTGAAGTCCAGTGTTGCAATCCTACTTATTGCCCTGCTTCATCCATGCAAGATCCTAAAGTCTACCATCTCATGGTCACTGCAGCCAAGGCTGCCCTCCAACCTTCACATGCCCAACCTTAGTACAAGATCCAACAGCACATTTCTCCCTGTTGGTTCCTTCAGCACCCATGTCAAGAAGCTGTCATCAATGCTCTTCAGGGACCTCCTGGACTGTGTTCAGCTGTGTTGTCTTTCCAGCAGGTATCAGGATGGCTGAAGTGCTCCACGAGAACTAGGGCCTGTGGTCATGAGGCTCCAGATGTCTATAAAAGGCCTTATCAACTTCTTCCTGATCAGATGACCTGTAGTAAAAACTCACAGTGTCACCCATGTTAGCCTGTCTCTTAATTAATTCAGTCAGACTTCTTAAATCAAAAAATCTCCCAGTCAATTTTCTTCAATCTGTACCAAATTTCTTTTTAATGAAATATAAATTATATAACAAATCATATTCACAACACCTCCTCAAGTTTAACCTATCCATAGTTTTATATATGTTCTACCATTTACAAAAATATACCTCTCAATCACTGCCCAGAAGCTAGCAACTTTACTTGAACTTCTTAGCTAACAAATAAGCTCTCTCTTATTTCAAAGGATGTTTAACTTTTATTTTCACTCTCAGGATTAAAAATTGACATAAAGGTCAGATTCTGTGGCCCATTTGGGGATCAAGCCATTGGATCACAGACTCAATTAAGTTGGAAAAAAACCCTGAGATCGAGTCCAACCTGTGACCGCCATGTCAACTAAATGCACTAAATGCACAAAATGCATTTATGCCACAACTCATAGCACTAAATTTCTTTAAAATTTCCTTAAAACCTCCAGGGATAGTAACTCCACCAATTACTCATTGAGTAAGGAGTATCTCCAGTGTCACACTTTCTTGTAGCTATTTAGTTTCATTACACAAGATAGATTGTCTTCTCAAGCAGTCTGGGGTGATCTGCACCACTGTAGTTAGGTCAGGCTTCTGTTGAGTAGTGGATGTGACTTTCATTTCATCAGGGTGTTGTTGACACCTGAAACCATGTCTTGGGTGAGTGTTCAGATAATGAAAATAAGGGCACAGCAAAGGAAAGAATGCCAGTTTTGCCATCGGTCTGTTGTAAAATAAGGTCTTCTGCACCTGGTTCTGAAAAGGCAGAAAACAAAATCAGAAAAGATATATTTCTGTAACATAAACTCTGAACCACAGCAAAATTTAACATCTGCCTTGTTCCTCAGCAATTTTTCTGGCTACTTCAGGTATCTTCCATTCAATATGGTCTTTCTGGCAATTCAATGTTCCTAATGTGTTTACGTGCTTCTGGGCTTTAAATGTGGAGTTAGCATGTATAATACACATAGTGGATTCCATTTAGGAGGCAAATATCTAAAACTGTGGTGCAGCAAAATGCAAAGAGTATTTTTATCTCTTTCCAGAATTTAAAAGACCTTGTCATGATTAGCTTTAAATTTTAACCCTATACTGGAAATGACAGAGAAGCTAAAATATGAGAGATCAATTCCTCACTAGTTTATGGTGCTTGCAATTTGAAATTTTGGTGTGGAGGGTTGACACTGGCTGAATGCCAGTTATCCACCAAAACCACTCTATCATTTCTCTCCTCAACTGGATTGGGGAGAAAAGATATAATGAAAGGCTTGGGGGTCCAGATAAGGGCAAGGAGAGATCACTGAGCAATTGCTGTCACAGGCAAAACAGACTCTGCTTGGGGAAATTAATTTAATTTATTGCCAAACACCTTCCTACGATCTGTCCCTTCTTGGGCTTTACTTTCAAATTCTTTATATCCTTCTGGCCCAACAGCACATGAGGACAGGAACTGGTGTTGCTGTCAGTTCATCACGTATTTTCCCTGCAGCTCCTTTCTCCTCAGCAGGAGGACTCATCACACTATACCCCTGCCCCAGCATGGGGTCCCTCCCATGGGAGACAGTCTTCCAAATACTTCTCTAGCATTAGCCACAGGCTGTAGTTCTTAACAAACTACGTCAGTATGTGTCCCTTTTATGCAGTTCTTCAGGAATAGGCTGCTAAAATGTGGTTCCTCCATGGGGGTCATAAGTCCTGCCAGGAACCTGCTCCAGTGTGAGGTCCTCTCTCCATGTGTCCACAGGCCTTGCCAGAAGCTTCAGAGGGTCAGAGCCTCCTACGGACACATCCATCTGCTCCAGTGTGGCCTCCTCTATGAGTATCTTCTCCATTGTTAACCTCCAAAACCATAGTCTTCATGACGGGCTGCAGGGGAATGTCTGCTCTGGACCACCTTCTCCCCTTCCTCCTTCACTGGTATTGGTGTCTGCAGAGTTGCTTCCCTCACATATTCTCCCTCCCCTATGGGGCTGCAAGTGCTTTTGTGAAAGCTTCTTTTTGTTGTGGTGTTTATTTGTTTGTTCCCCTCTTCCCCCTCCTTCTTAAACACACCCCAGAAGTTCTAATACCACTGTGGCTGATGGACTCAGCCTTGGCCAATGGCTTGTTGTGAGAGACTGAAATAATTCATGCCTCTACAGCCAAAGAAGTCTCCCTGAAGATGCCTGACTGGAACTTTGGACTGTAAGTCAAACTACTGAGATTAGATAAAAGGAAAACCCACTCTTCAATCACCTGAAACAAACAAGGCTGGGGGAAAAGAATGCACCCAGAAGAGAATCAAATCCAGTATCTGTGCTGAGAGTCACCTCTGCCTGGATTTGGGATGGGGGAGATCACAGCCCTCAGAGGCCAGGTTTCCACAAACTCCGCCCACCCCAAAACGAGAGGAGGAGGGAGGAAGTTTCTGTGTAACCCCTGGCCAGAGGCAGTGAACACCCATCCTCCCTTACATAAACTGGTCCAGCTGTGGAGCCCCCAACCTCACAGGCCATATCCACGAGACATTCAGGTGAGAGGCAGCTGAGGGGGCATCATAACCCATCAAAGATCCCCCCAAAGTGCTCACCAGAAGCCTTGCACCACAGGACTGCACGTGATGCAACAGATCCAGAGTCTGTTGCAAGAGACAATGTCAAGCTCTGCCCCCCCCCCCGGGAAGGTGCCTGGGTTTTCCTACCTGGCCTGAGTGTATATTAAGCATTGGATTTTCTGCTTTTTGGGGGGACCTTCATCACCAAGACCAGCTGGAGAGGATCAACAGAGCATTGTTGGGATTCACAGAGTGGTGATATTTTCCTTATTCTGTTTCTGTCACCCTCTTTCTGTCTACCCCCACCTATTTTCTACTTCTTTCTCTTCTTTGTCTCTCTTTCTCACTCTCTCTCTCTCATATTTGCTATCAAATAAAACCCTTACTATTGTCACTGGCATATGGTCTCGTTTGCACCTTAATGCAGGCAGAGGCATTTCTAAGAACTTTAATAACCGGATCATGACTCTGGTGTTTCTTGGAGCTGACTGGTATTGACTCTGTTGGATACAGGGCAGGCTTCCAGCAGCTTCTCACAGAAGTCACCCCTTTAGTCCCTCTTCTACCTAAACCTTACCATGCACACCCAACACATATGGTAATTTTTTCTAAGGTAGTCAGCTGTCATAATTATTTGATCAGCTTTTGATATCATCTTTCAATGAAATAGTGAAATGGTTCAGGTTTTTATTTTTCTATTTCTTTCAACAAGAGGGATGAACTGATAATTTAATCAAAATGAAAGAATACATTTGAACTGGGCTTCATTTAGTTTTACCAAGGGCATATTTAATAAGTTTGCAAAGGTCATATGATACTGCAGATTTTGGCTTTGGATGAGAATATTTCTACTAGAAATATCAATTTAACCAAGAAAGAAGTAAAAATGTATCAGAAGAACAGAAAATGGAAATGTGGGATAAAGTGATAACAGAACATTTTAATCTCCAGTAAAAAAAAAACTTTCTGAATTTCTGTACAATAGACTGTGTTAATCTAAAGGATCTGTAAAAAATACCCCATTGCATATAGTCATTTAGTTTTCAACTTCACCATTTTATAGAATTAATGGTTGATCAGAATAAATCTGATCAATCTAGCAAATGACAGGCAATCACCTAGATTTGGATTTTTTTAGTTTTGCAGCACACAGGTATAAGAAAGGATCACACCTATCTATAATAGAACACATAAATCCAACTCAGGTGAAGGGCCAGAAAAGAGATCAGAACAGACGTAAATTTTCTCCCAGTGGAGTAGATGCTATGGCAGAATCAACAGTCATTTATACACAATTGTAGAGGATTTGCAAGCAAGACATTCAGTGCAGAATGTGAGAAAGCAAGAGACAACGGCTTATCAGCTAGTCACTTGCAGTGAATGGGACTCTACACAATATAATGTTTTCCGATTTTTTTCTTTGTTTTTTCTTCAGGTATCACTTTTGTTTATTTTTTGACCCCAGGAATTAGGTATTAGAGAAGTTAGTTCAGGTGAATTAGGCTTGTATTTGTTAATAATTTTAATGGGATGTAGGAAGGGAGTAAGGTATGCATTAGTTTAGGAACCTATTCCAAGAATATAAAGCACCATGGAAAACTGATAAAAAGAAAAAAAAATAATTTTTTGCACTAAATCAGTCTGTTTTTCACTAACCAAGGTCCTCTGTACTAATATTTACCTCCCCATTATTGCAAGTAAATGCATGTTTTCATACATACATATTTATCAATGCCAGTTAAGAAATTAGAGGTAATTTGGATGGGAATATTTAGAAGACTGACAAACCAGACCAGTTTATAACTAAACTTAATTGAATTAATTCCTAAGCAACACACTTTGTTATTTCATAGTTCTTGCTTCTATTGAACATCATCACTACCAGCAGAAAAGTGTTACTTCTTAGGAATTATATGCTATTTTAGATGTAATAACAAAACATCCCACAGCTGATGCCATTCACTGAGCATTTTTGACTGCAGTCCTTGGTGGCTCTTAGTCTCCAGCCAAGGTGGTCATGTGTGTCAGGTCTCTGATGAGAAAAATCAGAATTGAAGCAGCATTTTATAGTTGGTGGATTTATGCCATTTCCCCCTTTCCTAATTATTGTCTCGATACTCATTTTTTTGCTTATTTTGTTGGGGTTTTTTTTGTCTGGTCAGTCATTCCTTTTATGTATTAGACAGGACGCTTATCCTATTATATGAGTCTATGACAAATATGTTTTAAAATAAAAAAATCATCCTGTAATGAAAATTTGCTAAATTTCATTTTAGTAAGCTTGAAATAGATAATAAAAATATGTATATATGTATATACATAAATGTATCTATATGTTTTTCATCATGTAAATTATCTTGATCTACACAGGCATTCCAACTGCCATGACTTGATCCTTACCAGTAATGTTCTACTAGAGATTTTATCTTTTATTCCAATATAATTCGGAAATACTTCTTTTATCTGCATGAGCAGGAAATGGAATGGTTTTCCAGATACTGTGTTTGACTGTAGTTTTTCTTTCTACTTTGAAGCAGAAAGGAAACTGGATACCTCTAAGTTGATAAAGGCAACTAGGACCAAAAACTAGAAATGGACATCTAAGAACTTCTTTATATTTTTGATCAATACAGTTTTTACTAGAGATAATACTTCTCCCAAATGTTTTAAAAGTACAGTGAAAAAAGTTTTTTCTATGATTTTTGTTTTAGAGAAACTTCTGTCCTGTACAATTCAAAAACATCTGCCTTGAAACAATTCAAAAAATTGTCTAAAAAGTTATTCTGCAACTTATAATTTTTTTTAATTGAAAAAATAAACAATGATAATACACACAAGTGTGAATAAACTGAAAACTTTTCACAAGCAGATGAAAAGCATTAACATTATATTGCCAGTACATGAAATTCCACTCTTCTCAGCCTAAGGACCAACGGAGAGTTTCCGGATCAAATTTATAGAATTGGTAGAGGTGTTTACAAGCACTGCATCTCAAGCTCAAAGCATCAATCCTTCTCATTTATTACTAGGAAGAGTTTTAAAAATAAGCTTTTCTGATAAGAATTCATGGCAGGTGGTCTGATTTGAAATACTTTTGTATCTTACTTCTACTTTCCACTTCTAAAAGAAGTCCATGAGATATTTTGATTTGCATATGTAAGTGTTCCACAGATAAATTGCTGACCTCTGTTCACCGTGCTTTTAATGTCACACATTGTTACCCATCACACACCACAATCTATCCTTTATCTGAACCAAAGTCATGTATTATAATGAGCTGAAGGCCCAGTGCTACCTATGGAGAAGTACAGGGACAAAAAATGCACTGATTTCAGCAACCTTTCTTTAAAGAGAAAAACAATGTTTGTGTTTGCAATGAATTACTTTCATCTAACTATTTGCATGTATTTCTAAGACTTTACTGTGATAGTAGATAAAACTCTATAAAATAACTGTCACTCACTGTAACATTTGAACAGTCCATGTATCAGAAGATACACAAATTTGGAATATTAGGTAGACCATGTAAAAACATTCCATCTTTTAGGCTGGAGAGATAGGAGAGGTTTCTTTCATCTGATATCTGTTAACATTGAACTTACTGTAACAGTACTCAATTTAAAATGTTTTGTGGAAGTCAAGTACTGTAACTCACCTAACAAATGCAAAAGTATGACAGACTTTCATGAATATCTAGACTTATTTGACTTTTGTATATTTTTGATATATCTTAAGATTTTTTTTGGGGGGAGTGGGGTGACCATGGGGGGAGAAAGGAATGATTTATAGATAGATGACAACTCAGAGAATCAAACTATTCAAATGTTCAAATTTGTCCTTTCTGAAATATTCAGATGATATTGTTGCAAGAATTATTACAATTATTTTTGGAAGTTACGTTTTCTCTTCAATGAACTTTTGAAACACTTGTCTACAACCTTCCTGTTCATTTGACTTTTTTTGAATTTTTCTACATCTTTTTTTTTCCCCAGACAGCCATCCTTTTCCTCTCACTCATTTTTTCCTGTTGACAGTTAAACTTGAGTCATATCTGTGCTTCCTGACAGTGGTTTCTTTGTGAAATCATATAAATTTCGGGTTAAACAAAAAGGATTTGTGCTTCCAAATTAATTAGGCACCAATTTGCTAGGTATCAAAGAATTTGACCATAAGACTAAAATCTGGTCTGTTGATACATTTCTGTAACTTTATTTGGTGGAAAGTAGATCTTCTCTAAAAGGGTGTTATCTGTGTTTAGACCTTAGAAATACACAAATGCATCTACATGTATATATGTGTCAATGTATGAGTGTATAAATAAATATGTATGATAGGAAGGGGGTAACAGAGAAGTTATTTGGCTTCCAGCTGTCATGAACATTACAAGCTATGTAAAACATTACTATATTCATGTTTCAAGACATTTCCTTTCTCTGTAACATGTACTGGAAAGTCTAACCAAACATTTTAACATAAAACACGATTCTTACTGTCACTTTTTTTTTAATGTGTACATTAATGAATCAAGACCTAATTGTTCCCAAGATTCTTCGTGAGCATTCAACCTTTCTGCAGTGCGTCTCAATACATTGTGTCTGGCTGACACCTTTAAATATGAAGATTCAAAGATTTAATGGGATATGGTCATGTCAGAAACAGCTTCCCCTATGTGGCATATAAGATACCTATTTCTTTCAATTATATCTTTAAAATGCAAGAAAAGCAGATTTTCTCTCATTTTATTGATACTTAGCAAATGTGTCTGTTTATATCATATAATTATATCAGTGCATGTGGTAAATTGTAAATGTCACAGGCATTTTTTATTATCATTGAAGTCTTCTGTTGGTCAGAACAAGTGGTTCAAACATTTCTATAGAAAAGAATTTAGTTTGATTTCTGTTAGGCACAGAAAATATTGATCCAACTATGTTCAACTTAATTACTTTTCTGCGTTTGGACCTGCTAGATTGGAGAAGGATGGAGAGGAGTGTAAAGGTGAAATTAGCTGCCCCTGTGCCATTTTCAGAAACATATTTGTGAACCTTTCTCCTTGTACTGGCAATCTGATGTGCTTCTTTTATTAATATTTTCAGGTAACAAACTATTGATTTCTGGAAGTGATGAGTAAACGGCTATTCCATGCATGGTGGTCAGCACATGAGCAGTGGGTCCAAGCAACAATTGATTTTCATATCAACAGTGAATCTAATGCATCCTACATGAGTTAGACTTGAATAAGAACAACCACTTTCAGGGAAAAGCCTGATATCGGATCTCTCACTCAGGCAACTGCCTTCAAGAGCTGCTGAGGTAGACACCAAGATGCAGACAGAATCAGAATTTAAGATCTATTCCTGTCTGCAGGGCTTCCTTATATAGATGCTAGGGTATGAATATATTTATACAGTCATAAAAATCCAGGAAGGCTAAGAAAAAGACTTTATAGGTTGACTAAATTATTGGAAATGTAGTGTAGAAAGTGCTGTAAATTATATATATATTGTTTTACTGTGGAACTAAACAATACTTTCTTCTCATGGAAAGGACTACTTGAAAATAGATTAAGGTGAGTGGGATTTTGGCAAAAGAGTGGCTGGCCTCTTTGAGGTGAATACACACAAAGTTATCAGGAAATTGTCTCAAGTGGTGTCATTCTGTGAAGGATAAAAGGAACAGAAAGTGAGACGCCTGTAAGTTGAGGGTTTATAGTCATACTTTGGAGACTTGAACCAAAGTCAGGGATCAATCCTTGTTATGAAAATGATCTTTACTATATGAATAGTTTTACCACTGACACACTATAAATTATAAATAAATATAGTACAAAAAATATTTTAAATTTTGAAGCCAAAGCAAAATCTTTGGGGATAGGCAGAATGGATATTATCTGGAAATGCATCTAGAGTATTTTTCTGCAATCAGCACTGAATGAGCATTACACAAAAAAATATGTTCATAAATGTCTTTTTTACTCTGATTCTGAAATACTTGCTTCTGCATTTAAAAAAATACAGCTTGTGTTTATACAGCACCCTTTGAAGATGAAGACTTCTTTTGCAGCCATGTAGTTGGGAGTGAACATTATGATACAGTGAAATCTGCAAAACACTTTCATTAGAATGAGCTATTTCTCTTGTTCTTTGTTTACCGCTGCTGAAATTTGGAACTCTGGGCTGTTTTTAATGCCAATTTCCTTATAAAACTGGGTTCTTTATCTCCTGATTTATCCCACATCAGTCCTCTTTTTGCCTTCCCAGTCCTGGGGAAATAGAGGGAAATTATATAGAAGTAGAAACTCTGTGAACTTTTGAAGCACTAGGACATTAATGACATTTAACTATTTACTTCACCAGCAAATGTGTGACCTTAAATAAATATATTTCATAAACATGTTATAAAATCCTTTTTTCAGAGTGTAGTCCTTGGCATGTGAAAGAAAGCTTCCATTAGGAATTAACATCTAATTTGAAATGTGCCCTTTGAACATAAGAAGGAAAAAGAGCAGATGACAGTGACTATAGTACTAGTATTTAGTTACACTGACCAGCTATGTGAAAAATTTGTTTTGAATAATTTATAAATAATTAAAATCATAAGTGCAAAGAAGTTGGTTTTATTATTAGAAGTTGATAGCTTTTATGTGAGTATTGCAGTGGAAGGAGCACAGGTAAAGATGTGAGAATTCTTGGTGTAGGCAAACCTAGTTCTGGCAAGTCATTCCATGCATCATGATTGTGAGACACTGAAATGGTTAATGGCTTAAACATTGCTGAAGTCATGGACTTTTACCCACTATAGCAAACTGCAAAGAAGCAGCTGTTCTAGGACCACTGAAGTCCCCCCTCCCCAAACAGGCCAATTAACCCAGATTTGGACTGTGACAGGAACTTGAGATAAGATAAAGGGGATATTATTGTCCAGTCATCCCAGGTCTGGGGAGAAAAATATATCCATAGGTGATACTGGAAGAGACATTGGAATGCTGATAGCCTAAACATTCAGGGGACAAGCTGTTGATGTGCAAAGAAACCGCCCAGGTGCAGAGGGTGAGCACAGCCCCACCTCAGGCTACAGCTGGGTGTTGACTGAGATAAGGAAAGAGGCAAACCCTGTGATGTAGGTACTGTCTCTTTGTCCTTACACAAGTGAACTCAGCTGTGATAACTCCCCTGCCAGAAAGTACTGGGACATTCACTGGTAGATTGTAGGTATTAATCTCTGCTGATGGACCATAATGGGCCATACCAGACTCAACTGCACTGACCTAAGAGGTAGCTGTAACACCTTAGACCATCAAAGACTCCTAAAAGTATCCTGTGACTCACAGCATTACATAATCCAGTGTAAAACTCCCCACCTCAGGGGGGATACTGGGCCGTTTCCACTTGAACCTGAATGTATATAATTGATGAAATTGTTGAATTTTGAGGGTTTCCTCTATTACTGATTGATCAAGATTGTCCCTTCGGCCAATGAAAATTGAAATTGCTACAACCAAGACTTGCTACTGGATCCAACGGGTGATGACTATATATATCTTTCAATGTTTATCCTTTCTTTTCCTTATGTGTTTTCCTCAGTGTTATTCTATTCTATTGCTATATAACTATAGAAAATAAACCCCCAAATGGCTACATAGCTGTTTTCCTTACGACCAATTCTTAATTAAACCCTATATATATGTGTGTGTATATATTTACAAACATTGATTATTCAGTGTTGTTTCACTTTTATCCGTTCTGAGGGATCTATTAGCAAGACCTTAAGTTATTCTCACCTTCTGGGACTAGTCATAACACGGGTCTGCTTGTGGGGGGGGGGGAAATAAAAGCAAACCATCAGAAATGGGTGATAACAAAGAACATTGATTGAAATACAATTTCTGGCTAAAGCTTGCACTTATAAATTATTAACTTTCCTGCTGTAAGTTAACATAGGGTTAACACACAATGTCTCCTGCCTACCTATGTCCTTCCAAGTGGGTATGCCATCCCCAAATCATTTCAGCTTTAATAATCTTTCTGAGTAGCAGCACATTCTGTTAAGGCCCCATAGGTTGGCAAGAAGATGTTCCATCATTTCAGAGGTCAGCTTCAGGACTATGCTAGGATGCTCCTTCACCTAACCACATTCTCCAGAGCTTTCTCAGTCCTTGGTAGCTTTCCAAGGCAAAGACCACCACTTTTCATGTACCTCTCCAAGAACTATGAACACATATAAATACAACTTTATCAAGGTGACAAACCACAGATACAAAATATTTCTGCATCCCTTCAGATTGAATTTAATTTTTAATATACTTGTAGTGTTACTGCTGCAGGACTCAATCCTGAGTGTGCAGTTTTATGGAGAGAAAATCTGGCTACTTAGACATATTCATGTCATAGATTTATAGACTTTACTACTGTCATATAAACTTTCCATTATTTCCTTCAGTGCTCATTGGTATGCCTTTCCATTTTGGTTGCTTTGACCAAATAGTGAACTTAAAATAAAGTCATCATGAAAAAAACACATGAGAATTGCATTGTGGAAGTTCTGGCTACAAAAATAGTAGTGATGATACTAACATAAGAAAGATCATACTTACCACGTAAGGATTACAAGGTTGTTCTGAATCAGAAAAATAATGCTTTAGTGTTTTGATCATTTCTCATTTGCTTGGCTTCTTATACATGTAATGATTATGGTTTTTTCTCCTTACTTTTAAAAGTGATGTTAAATATTGACAATGGACTATATCCAAAGGCAGGAAGGTAAAGAGCAGGATCTGATAAATGCAACCTTCAGGTGAGATCCACAGAGACTAATTCAACATTCTCATCTGAGTAATGCTCCAAGAAAGTCAGGGTTAGACCTCTGTGCTCCCCACACAATCATTTAGAAGCATCTGTCGCTTCCAAAGTGCAGTCCAAAAAGATGAATATACTGTGAAAGGGCTGACCTAGCATTAATCAATAGGAAAGGCCAAGTGCAGGGCTATCTATATCAATACTGTTGAATCTAATTTTGGAACTTAAAGGCTGGCTTCTTTGAAAGTTTATGCTGCAAGATGTATATGCTCATCCCCTTGGAACATACTGCTGAAGTAATTCTCTGGAAGTGCATGTATTGAGCAGGATTTTAAGCATGGTTTCCAGGAGGTATCACTTCTGTAGTACTCAAATGTCATTTAATGAAGACTAGTTATAGGCCTGTCTCCTTTTAAAAGAAACCAAACCATTTTTCTAAAGCGTTCCCTAAATAATAGGTTATCAAGTAACCATTGAGAGTTCATTTATCATGGAAACAGAAGAGAAATATCTAGGCAGAGGCTGAAATCTGTTTAAAAAAAAAAATCAAAAAGGACAGACCTAAGTTCTGTTCCCAAGTTTCTTTCCTGATTTGTATTTTTTTATTTGGTCAGGGTTTTTTTTTTTTTTGAAAAAAAATGAGACTGTCTGAAGAAAGAGAAATGCCGGTATACATTACTTTGGGTTGAAAAGGTCAAGAGACCAGACCCCCCCATTTTCTGGGTGATGACTGTAATTCCCAGACTAATATCAAAGTCAGCTCTTTGCCAGGTTTGTTCTTGCCCCCCACAATGTCACTGAAGACAGCTGAAGGTCTGCTTCATGGTAGGATCAGTACTGTCCATCTAAATTAGGGAGAGATCAGAGTTTCTGCATATAGTCAGGGATCCTGAATGAGGTGAAAACAATACAATTTTAACCACTGTAACATGGATCATTGCCTTGGATTCAGAGTCCAAAAAACTTGACTATCTTCCAAGTCAGGCAAATAGCAATGTCTCAGAGATGTCTCCCTTAAATTCCAGAGACCTAAAAAGTGAGATAAGTTGTATGAATGGTGACACTAGAGTTTTGTGTTGCCATTCACAGAAGCTTAGACAGGCTTGAAATGGACCAACGGGAATTTCATTAAATTCAACAAAGAGAAAAGAAAAATGAAGCAGATTTGTAGAGATGAAACTTGGGGTCCTGGTGGACAACAAGTGACTTTGAGCCAGAAATGCCTCATGAGGAAAAGAAGGCTGACAGCCTCCTGTGCTGTTGTCAGCAATCGAGGATAGTCATCCTTCTTCACTGCTGAGCCCTAATGAAACACATCTGGAGTGCTGTGCCTTTTCTGTACTTCCCAGTACAAGAAAGATGTGGGCTTTTATGGAGATCACCCAGTGGAGGACCACAGAAATGATTAAGGCACTGGAATGGGCAGGCTGAGACAGGTGGGACTCCGAATGGTTATCACCCGTGTGTATAATCACCTGATGGGAGAACCTGATGAAGATGTGATAGGCAGGCTCCTCTCAGTAGTAGACAGTTATAGAAGACACAATGACCACAAATTAAAAAATAGGCAGATTCAATCTGAAACCAAGAAATTTTTTTTTTTTTTTT
>VZTJ01000270.1:83407-108650 GCA_013397795.1 Orthonyx spaldingii
CTGCCACGGGTTGACCAGAATGGTTGTGGAAACTCTGTTATGGATATATTCAAAGCCTGTCCAAACATGGTCTGAGGCAACCTATTAAAACCGACCCTTCCTGAGCAGGCCGGTCATTTAGGTGGTCTCACTTTCAACAAAAATGATACTGTAATTTCAAAGTTATTTTGTAATTCTATTGCCTCTTCCATTAATTATTTCACAACTGTCAGGAATTTAATAAATCAGCACTTATTTCTGCAGATGTAAAAACTGAGGCATTTTAAATAGCTTTCTGAAGAATGTGCACCCACGTATACCACAGCACAGATTAAATTCACATGCTGATTCACAGTACAGTGACATTACTTAGCTTCAGAATATCCTTTCAGTAAACACAGGTTTACAAAGTCTTGATGCATTGTCTTAATAAAAATCAGAATAAAAAGCTTTGCATCTGCTTCCTGAATATTACAGTTATCTTTATTTGTCTAGATAAACATCTTTTGATATTTCTTCTGAAATCTCAAAGTAGCAATTCCTTTTGATTTAAACAGACATTCATTAAATAGGAAGTAGTTCACTTTACAGGAATGTTTTATAAAGTTTACATAGGTAAAATGATTAATGGAATTCTTAAAAAATGAATTTTATTACTGCTTTGGGATTCCAAGAATTGGTGTTAAAAAATCCAGTGTGTAGTTCCTTACCAAATTCAATGAAAAAAATTATGATCTGTGCACAACTATTTTTATACTCTCTGATTCATTTCTTATAAGGCTTACTCCTAATTAAAATCTTGAATAATTTTGTATGGTGGTGTAAGAGACTGAAATGTTATGGTTAATGGCCTAAATAATGTTATGAAGGACATTTTGCCCATTATGGCAAAACTGTATGAAGAAACTGTGACCACCAAAGCCCACCCTTCGCTGAATATGCCTGACTGGAATTTTGGACTGTGAATTAAGCTGCCCAAGGGAACTTGAGATAAAGTGACTTGAACAGTGACACTACTGTCCAATTATCTCAGGTCTAGGGAGAAGTAAACAAGGCTGAGGGAGAAAAATGTATCCACAAGGAAGCCGAACCCAGCAGCTGTCCTGAAAATCATCCCTAGCTGGATTCAGGTAGGGGAGGTGACAGCCCACAGACTCATCTGCTGAGGCCACGTTTGCGCAGACTTCCCCACAACCAAGGGGGAAGGAGAAGAGTTTTGGGGTGTGTGGCATAACCTCTGGTCAGAGGCAGTGAACACCCATCCTCCTTTACACAAACTGGCTCAGCTGTAAACCCCCTGCCTAATCCCGGGAAGGCCACATACACACCAGATATTCCTGTGAGAAGCAGCTGAGGAGGTGTCATAATCCATCAAAGACCCCCCAGAATTCTCCCCAGACTTAATGCTGAGGCCTTACACTGGAGCACTGCACGTGATGCAAAGAGATTCAGCAGATCCAGAGTCTGTTGCAAGAGACAGTGTCAAACTCCTCCCCTGCCAAGGGAGGTACCTGGGCATTTCCCCAGCCCATATATTAATCCACTGAACTCTGTGTTTTGCAGGACCCTCACCACCAAGATGACCAGAAGAAGAGGATCAACAGGATGCTGTTGGGATCCATGGAGTGGCGATATTTTCTACTTAATCTGTCTTTGCCACTCTCTTTCTCTCCCCCACTCACCTCTTTTTCTACTTTTTTCCATCACTCTGTACCTCACATTTACTGCTAAATAAAATCCATACTACTGACTTTGGCATGTGTTCTTGTTTACACCTTAATTTGGGCAAAGGCATCACTCTAATAATTTTAACAACTGGATTTTAACAGGTGGATAATAAAGTGGACAGTATTTCTTGTTCCTTTAAATCAGTGATTGTTTTAAATTAGTGATCTCTGATCCCTGCCCTTGTTTCTCAGTGTTTTGTCATACATGACTAAGAAACATGTTCTTTGACAAGCCCTATTTAGTATTCCTTGAGTTGCTTTTCCATCTCTGTTGAAAAGTTAAATAATTGCTGTGGCAGTGTTTCCAGTGTACCTGATAATAAAAGAAGCTGACCATGCTGACATGGTTTCAGGACAGCAACTAAACACCTGAGTAAATTTAAATATGTGAATATTCCCAGCAGAAAGTGACTCTACTGCCTGCTTAAAAAGGTCAGCATGTTTTCTACTGATTTCTTTAAAACAAAATGTAAGTTATTTGTTGGCAACTGCAAGACATGATATAACATCTGGGTTACAAATAAGTATTTGTTGTGTGCTGCTTGATTCCACTTTATGTCAGATTAACCTGCAGCTTGATATTTTCAGGTTGTTGCACATGCACTGGTTTGCCTGTATACATGGCTACCTGAAGAACTAAGAAAATAGCTTTGCAATTTATATGTTGTCTTGATCTTGACTAGAAAGAATATTTATTCTTTTATTTCCTCATAAAACAGAAAACAAAATGATCTTCCTCAATTATACCCTTTCATTTCTAAACAATATTTATGAAATTGTATTCCTATTTTTTTTTTTTTTACACAAGTAAATGTGCAGAATGTAGAAAGACAGAGGAATGGAAACTTGGGTGGGCAAAAAAACCCTTAATCAGCATTCTTCCAAATACTTTAGAGAGAGTAGATTACAGAGACAGGTTACAGATTATGTTTGGGGATGGGTCTTTTTTTCTTACTTTTTTCAACTTTGTTGAAAACCTGCTGAAACTGTATTTATAAATTGGAAGATTTTTAGAAATTGGAAGATCTTCTAATCAGAGATCACAATGAGCCAAAAAGATGTATCTAGGATGACTGATGTAATGAATGGGACCTTCCAATCTCTGAGCAGCACCAAAGTACTAGAATAGAAGTTGCTATTTACTGCTGTTCCAAGCTGGTAAACAGAGCAGTGACTGCTGGTGGTTTTCTTTAAACAAAACTCTAGACTGGCTTAATCTTATAATGTCTTAGGGGATGTTTTTGCACAGTAGGGGATATACGCTGCAGCAAAATTCTCCATTGTTACAGTTGTGTTTGGAATTCCAGTAATCAGTATCAGTTCCATTAATAAGCCTGTTGTCAAGTAAAATAATGGCTGAATTAATTTCCCGGATGCTTTCACCAGTTGAAATTTAGAAGCACTCTGATATGAATTATTGCTCTTATGGAAATTGTTCTTTTGTATTTTTGATAGGAAAAGGCTCAGGTAAGGTATACTGGAAAATGTATAGGATGAGGCAATTCCTCAAAATATATTTGTACCTTGTGTTTATTTTCTCAAACATAGAATATTTAGCAAATAATCTCCACTGAAAACTGGATTCCAATAGCCAGGATATTCAACCAGATCAATCAACATTTGAAACTGAACAATTTGCAGAACAAGTGTGGAAATTTAATTCTTAGACTTGAGAATTCACCAGATCGTCCAACTGCCTGATAAGTGCACTCAAATGGCTTTGAATATTTATTTTGCTGGATGCAGTTTTTAGAGAAAATAACTGCAAAGAAATAATACTTTGTTTTGCTTTTTCAAGAATATGCATTTACATAATTTTTAGATCTTTCTGGAAATGTGTGAGGTGTTACTGACACAGGAGACTATTACTTTAGGTGTCAAATAAAAGGGTCTGCAGCGCATGAATTTAGTATATTTCAAATACTCAGGGATTCCTGCTTGTCAGGATTTCTGGGAGAAGTGTGACTGGGTGGAAATGGGCGTGTCTAGGAGAGACTGTGTGTGCTGGCCAAGCAGCTCATCTTGAGTGTAAAGAAAGCCCTGGACAAGGGAGAAACACTGAAATGGAACATTTATCCTAGTACTCCACTTCTGATCTAGGCTACATTAAAACAGGATGCAGCTGAATGTTTACAAGTGCTTTTGAAGAGTTCACACAATGAAAACAATAGCTTCTAGAGGGACATATATTTCAGCTGAATTTTTTGTGTATCATTATGACAGAAACAAAAGTATAATACACAGAATAAGTTTTATTTCTGTCATATTGCTGAATAAAAGGTAGTTTGTTCTTTTAGAAGATGTCCCCCCTCTGGCCTCACTCACAATAAGAAGAACAAAGCTTTCATTCATAGCATTTCATTAAAAATAAAACTTGGAAAAAGCAGGCCTAGAAATGAGAATGTTACTATGAATACCACCCAATAAAAAACCATGGCTAATCTTCTTTACATTATTTTCATTTCACTGCTGAATTATTAAACAGCAATTTTTCTACTGCTTTGAACTCTGAAATGGCATTTTCTGCAATACTTATGCTCTCTGGTACACTGCATCAATCAAACCCGGCTGTCACAGATTTCAAATAGCTTGTTGGAAAAACATGGTGATTTAACATGCTGCCTGTACTGAATGCCTTGACAAAACTGCAAAGTAGTGAGAACATTTTCATTAAAAATAATTGTCCACTATTAGCTTCCTAATGGAGTTTTGGTTAATTAACAATTATTTACATGTGAAATATTAAGGCAGTTTAAACCAGTCCTTAACTCTTTCCTATTCATCATTTACTATAAAGCCAAATGAAAACCTGTAAATGAAGCTGTTGCTGAATCAAGGATTTTAGTGCTGCCTCTGCTCAATAATAAAAGCTACTTGTAGCAGTGATCAGTACACTGGCATCAGATCACATACAGAAGAATGCTTCAAGGTACCATCGATCAAACTCAGATTTATCAAGAGGGATTCCCCGTCCTTCAGCCAGGATAATATATGTCCTTCTGCATCATATGACACAGCTGCAGGCAAGTGGCTATTGTCCATGTGTCTATAATCAATTTCCTTCTTAGAAATAGAAAACTTTCAGTTCCAGTTAGGTTACTTGGTATTTTTTTTACCTGGAAGATGTTTTTCTTCTTAATTCCCTGTCATCATGGAAAAATGATTGAAAACAGTTCATATGTAGTTCCCTTTGAAAAAAAAATATTTGTCCTGCTATTAAATATGAAGTACCTTGGATTGGACAGTATCTGAAAATCTCAATTTAAATAAGAACAAAGAAATTATGGTTGGATATCTAGAAATCAGAAATCAAGTAAATGCAAAAGCTCTGTCTTCAGACGCATTACAATCCAAATGGAAAACAACAGACTGACAAATTGCTGTTGACAACCCACTAGGAACTGAAGCTGTTGTATGGCTGTTTTCAAAGAATGAAACTTGTGACTGATGTGAACCTGACAACAGGGCTGAGCAACTTGTGCGTGCAGTGCTATTTCAGCAGGCACGCTCTTTGGATCAGGTGAACTGGAAGCTGTGGGGAAAACAGAGGGCTGGTAAGACAAAAAGGGGCTGACAGGGCTGCTGCGAGGCTGGCTAACATATATAACCTGCTGCCTGGGAACAGGCTTGCATCAGTGGGATCAGAAGTTTGGACAGCTGAAACCCACTCTGCGGCTGCGTGGGGGTGGCAGGAGGGGGTTGGGGGATGGTGGGAAAGGAGGTCAGATGGCTGCAGGCTGAGCAGGTGCCACCGAGGCCCTTGGCAACCAATGGCTGCAATGGCTGTTCTGTCAGCAGGACGTGGTACCTCGGCTGGGCAGAAGGATGCATGGCAGAGCTGCCAGATAAATGAGGCTTGGCAAGCCTGAAGGTGGGGATGGAAATCTGGAGCCTCTGGCCAAAAGCAGAGAATTAGTTAAGTCCAGTCTGGATACAGAACACTGCAAACAGAACGGAAGCTCACCCAATTTTCCTAACTAATCTTGTCGTTATAGCTATTTCATATGCATAACATTGTTGTTTTCTTTTATGTGCTTTATTATTTTTAGTTAGTTAAAGCACAATAATTTTAACGTAGCTGTGAAGATGGTTTAAGTTCATTTTAGAAATGTGTAGAAGAAAACACAAAAGTAAATCTCCAAAATATTCTTATTTTGCACAAGAAACAGTCTTTCAATTTCTTTGAAAAAGAGTATACATTTTTTCCATATGAACACCCACACAAAGAAGCAAAAATGAGAGACTCAAATTTTAAAAGCAGTATATGTAAAATCAAGTTTCTAAGTGCTTACTGTGAATGGACTTAAATAGCAGCTGAAAACAGATATCTAAGCAAAACTTTAGGCAGCTAGCTTTGGAAATCTTGGCTTTAAGAGAAGCATAACATATGCATTCATCCACCATTAGTGATTCTGGCTTACTGAACCGGCTGGATGCAGTGATGGATTGCTGCCTTGTCAGCGCTTGTATCTGGAGGAGGCATTGCCAGAGATGTGGTTATCCACAGTTAGGAAACAAAAGACACTTGAACAGAACTTCATATCCTGTTTGTACTGTTTCATTCAAAACAGACTTTCATACTTTTAGTTGATTAATGTTAATTCATCAGCTGAAGTATTTTATCTGACTATACTTTGTGCTGATAACCATATAAATCAAGTTTTGCAGAATATTTGAGGGTTTTGGATTAGATTCTGAAAGTCTGAATTTCATATTCAGTGATTCATCAGTATTTTCATGAATGTGTGAGCTATTATATTCACACTATAGGAAGTTAGCTACGGTCATACTTTTTATGAATTCTCTTCAACTCATAAATTTATAGAAATAGATTTTCAAAAATATATATTAAAATATAGTCATTATTGTACTGCAAATTAATGGATAGATCTGTTCATTGAGTATATTCTGTCCATATTTTGTACAGAATTCAGCCCAGCAACCTGATTAGTAGCTCTGGATGGCGTTGTCAGAAGAAGTTATGAAAAGAAATCATGAATCTGTACAAGTTTCAGGAGCTGATTTTCTTATTATGTATCCATGTCTGTAGCCAAATGCACAGTCCATCTGTCTGCGAGCAGCATAAACAATAGCATATGTTCATAGAGTGGCAAAGAAAGTTGGAATTATATTTAAATAGAGGTCACAAACCTAGAAATCCTGCACTGTATCTAGGCTTAATTGGTTTGCTCTTAAAATTTCATTATCTCATCATCCTTTACCTTTCAGTGACAAGTTTTACAGGAAGTTTGCATATTGATGCGATCTAGTCATCATTTTAATGGTTTTGAAACTTAATTTTGCAAAAATTATGTTTGTCTACCTGACATGAGGAGGAGAAAAGTACAGAGAAAAAAGTAATTTATGAAAGGGGTTAAAAAGAAGAGAGAATGGCAAGTATCACATTATTGTTTCCACCAATTATACATTTTGGAGAAGACTGGTGTGTAATTTTCTCTCAAATGGGAAACTACTCAGCTTTATTTTACTAATATAATATATTCTCTTGAATGTTCCTCTGAAAACTCACTCTTTCCTTCTCTTATTGGGAACTTTAATATACCCCCTAATCTATTTTTTATGAGAAGGGATGAAAGAATCACAGATTTTGTTTAAATTCTGTTCTCAGGTGGATGATAAGTGCAGCAAGGAAGTTATTAATTGTTCATCAGTAGTTTTTAGTGTGTCCAGCAGGACTAAGGCAGTGATCATTCTCCTGTACTCAGCACTGCTGAGGCTGCAATTTGAATTTTGTACGCAGTTTTGGGCCCTTCACTACAAGGGGCTGGAGGGACTGGAATGAGTTTAGAGAAGGGCAATGAAGCTAGTGAAGGGTCTGGAGCACAAGTCTGGTGAGGAGCAGCTGAGGGAGCTCANGCTGCTGCGGCTGCAATTTGAATTTTGTACTCAGTTTTGGGCCCCTCACTACACGGGGTGGAGGGACTGGAACGAGTTTAGAGAAGGGCAATGAAGCTAGTGAAGGGTCTGGAGCACAAGTCTGGTGAGGAGCAGCTGAGGGAGCTCGGGGTGTTTAGCCTGGAGAAAAGGAGGCTCAGGGGAGACCTTATCTCTCTCTACAACTCCTTGAAAGGAGGCTGTAGCCATGTGGGTGTCGATCTCTTCTCTGGGTAACTAGTGACAGGATGAGAGGAAATGGCCTCAAGTTGTACCAGGGGAAGCTTAAATTGGATATTAGGAAAAAATTCCTCCTTGAAAGGGTTGCCAAGCATTGTTAAAGGCTGTCCAGGGAAGTCTTGGAGTCACCATACCCAGAGGTATTTAAAAGTTGTGTAGATGTGTTGCTTATGGACATGATTTAGTGGTGGGCTTGACAGTTCTGGATTAACAGTTGGACTCAATGATCCTAAGGGTCTTTTCCAACCTAAGTGATTCTGTGATTCTATGGTTTTTTTCCACAAATGGAAGAAAAACACTTTGAAGGTTCCTGAAGCACTTGTGCCTATAGGGTCCTTGTTGGGATCCAAACTCATGACATTCATTTCTGCCCATGGAAGGAGGAGTTGGCATTAGGTGACCTTTAAGGTCCTTCCAAACCATGATTCTGTGGTTCTACAGTGCAATCTTTTCAAGCAGTCATTACATATGTTGTGAGCAGCAATCCTTATGCAGTTAACCTTGAGGGCAGTTCCTTCAAAAGCACACCTCTTTTTTGTCTCCATCACTGTAGCTCCTTATCAAGAACCATATCAGGAAATGAAAATATGGAAAAGAAGGAGACATAATATTATCTTTATTGTTATTTATTAAGCAGATTTTTTTATTTTCATTTACAGTAATTCTTTGAATACAAACTCTTCTGTCTCTACTAACTCCTAAAATAAAAGTAAAAAATGCCTACATAAGATAAAATGGTTACTGTTCATATCCACCTGCTTAAAAAAGGAAAGTTACATTACTAGTGACTTTAAAGAGAGAGTGGGAAAACTTTCTGCAAGACTCTACTGATCAAAAAGACATTATTTCCTCTAGAAACTGCAATTCTGAAATGTTCAAATTGCTTTTCTCTGATGTCCATTGGGTTAAATCTACTCTTGCTTTGAGACCTAGGCTTATGATCTCTCAGATTCTGTCTCCAAAGTCTTACTCCCCTTCTGTCCTTTTTCCTTCCTTTTGGAAAACCCTTCATGCTTTAAAGCTTCCACAGGTTATACATTTGTCCTGTACAGATAGAACTTAATACCTTTGAGTGTGGCTAACTGGTTAGTTAAAGTAACAACATGAGCATAAATTACACATAAACAAACTTGCTAAGTGTTATATCACACATCTCATATCCACATATCAGACAATGCCCTGTATCATGTTGGTACCTATTTCCTTTTTCCTTTCTGTAATTTTATGTAAAAGCCCCACACCTTTATTTTTCATCCCTCTCTTTCCATCTCTCCTTCTTCCTTTTTATCTTCCCTTCTCACCTCCCCTTTGTCTCTTTCTCCTTCCTTTTTCTTCCCCTTTTCCTCACCACTTCTTTCCCCTTACATTTTTTCCTCGTGGGCAAATATATACAGGTTTCACCTTGGTACCTAGTTCTTTCAAGAGGTCTTCAATAAGGAATTCTCCCAGGCTTTATGTGGTGCAGGTTGTGGCAACCCCCCTTTCAGCTGCTTGCTTTACCATAGCTCTTTGGATGACTTTAAGTCACTTGATCAGAATGTAGTCACTGGAATTCCATCAGAGCCTTGCTGAAAATTCTGCAGTAATATATTCACCAATTTATGATAAAGGATACATAAAAGGAAAAGAAACACAACTCATGAACAGTGGTTGGAGTTGGATAAGAAATAACCACTGGATTACATAGAAGTGGCAAAGACTGTTAGGGAATATGTGAACTCAGTGTTAATCTGGAGAACTGAAGAATATAGCACCAGTAGGTCCAGTAACAGCAGTTTATTCAGTTTCCCACAGAAGCATTGTCAGCCAGAGCTTGGTTACATTGTTCTTGGTAATCCAATTCCTGGTTTAAGGACAGGATAGATAGGTATGTTGACAAGAGCCAACACATTCAGGTAACTTCCTTCTGTTATAGTCCTTGAAATGGAATGACTGGACTTTTTTTCACAGATGGTAGCATAAAAATGTGCAAGTGTTATCCACCTTGACTTTCTGAGCTCTTCTGCTTTGTACTGATAGTATCTATTTGACGGTTTCTATGTGACATAATTATGTGTAAGTTTCTCCTCTAACAGTAGAAACATGGTTATTATTAATATTTTTTAATTTTTGTTTATGCAGCTATCTAAAACTTAGAGCTAAAACCTATTGTTTTTAAATTATTGTTGTTAAATATGACTTATAATACACTAAATCACTTTTCTTCCACTTCCTGTTTTTAAATGGAAGAATACCCTAGGACTCACACACACAACAATATCTTCCCTGTTCTAAAAGTTATATCTGTATTCATTGTATTTATCTTCATTCTCACTATCTCTTCTAGTGGGAACACTGCATTGTGCACTGGATGGAAATAAAAGATAAGAAAAAACCAAAAACTCTTGCTCAGGAAATAAAAACAGTTATTTAGGGCTCAATATTTCAAGGGGATTGCTTGTGGCTCCACAGGAGCTTGTGTTTGACAAGTTTGAATTTTGCATTAAGAACCTTTGCCAAGGAAAGAATGTTTTTCAGCTCTGTACAAGAAGATAGAGAAATGCAAAGGACCTTACAGACTCTGTCATAGCTCATTCTCACACTCATATGGACACACCACAAGTTTAATCTCACTCAGTTAACTCCCTAGTGCTTCAATTGCAGGAATCCAGGTTTTTTCAGGTGCCTTTTGTGAGTCAGTCTATGAATTTGACTGACTGAATCTCATATCTGTGTAGTTGCAATGACAGTTGCATAAGAGATTCTAAGACAATTGCTGAGGCACCAATAAATTTAAACCCAGAATGTTAAGAATTAAGAACACACATATGATTGCTGTAGGAAAGACTTAAATGGATCCTTCTGGAGTAGGCTCTGGGCATAATTTTCCTCCACTCTCCCCATGTGGATCCATTGATTCAATGTCTCCTACAAGTTGCTTGCCCCACTAAGAATGCACCAATACATCTAAGGCAAATTAAGATAACAGATGTGGCGTTAGTGAGCAAAGATAAATGGAAGCTTTGGTACAGTGCGTAGAGGTATGGGGGGAAAGAGAAATGAGTTATTTTCAATACAAGCAGAATAAGGATACGTGCATGGAAGCCCAATCTACAGATGGGTGAAAAGTTAGGAAATGTGTTGGCTTTAGGTCTACCATCACAGATGAGGAGGCAATGAATGTTTTTTGCTTCTTCCATGTGTGCAGGAGAACTACTGCTGGGTTTGGCACATGTGGATATCAAGGGTTATACCCTTTCTCATACCTGAAGGTGTAGAGTAGGATAACCATTTGCCTGACTGATCCTCAGGGGGATGTGATAGTTGAAATATGCTTGCGGGACATTCAATTTTTGTATGACAGGAAGTGATTTACCTGGATGGTCAGGAGGTCTTTCAATTAGCACCAGCTTCCAGTGCTTCCACTTGCTTGGATCAATGATATTGTCATGGTATAGTCTCTATATGGTTACTGCAACTGCCTCTGGCCTTGCCTTGATTATGTGTGTGACAAGACTCATGAATCAAACCACAGTCTCTCTTTCAGCTGGTTTATAGCTATAATTATGTTCCATGTGTTTATTTTGATTTACATGCCTGTCAGCTGGGAAGAAGAACACTTTATAGAATTATTGTAGTTTTATCAGTTGTGGCAAATGATCTAATCTCTACTGCTTGTCACTATCTGTGAAATTGATTCTCTACATTTATTATTTTTATATTTTTTTATTCAATCTAACTAAAGGGTGCATCTTCGTAATCTTAGAAATGAAATAAAAAATTCAACTCAAAATGTGAACCTGCTTAAACCTTGTAAAATAAACCTTACATTACTTTGTAAATCAATCACATGAGACATATAACTTTTAAAAATGCATCACTGTTTTGAAACTGGTTTATATGCCAGTCATTACATCATTTTGCTATGAAAACATGCTAAGACATAGTCAATTCAAAAATGAAAGATGAAATTTTCATTAACAGTTTTTTTTCATCATCATTTGCAGTTTTTAAAATTTGGTTGTTTAGTTCCACATTTGTTGCTTTGAATTATATTTCTACAGACAAGCTTATTAAGCATCTCCAAAGATAATTATGAGGTTACATATATGCAAATTAACTTATATCCTGTATTATGTTTATTGACACAGCCAAAGGGGTGTGGGATTTTAAGACCTCTCATAAAGTCTAAAAGCAAAAATCAAATACAACCTTACATGATCAGAGTTAAACATGCATAGAGAATAACTGTGCCATGAACTTCAGTCAATAGAAATAGGACGCAGGATGTGGCAAACTTTTGTGGCAAATTTTTGATCCACAGTTCACAAGAGTTAACAACTTGTTTTGGTCATTTCCAGATCTGGAGATGCCTTTTTGCAGCCATGTTTCTGGGATTGACCACACAGTCTGTCTGTGCCTTGCCACCACCTAATTCTGAAGTGCAGAGAAAGGGACCAGGATAAGAAGTCTGTATCTGATATTCACAGGTGAAGATGATACTGAAAAGCGACATTTTATTTAAGTATTAACCTTACTGGGACTTAGGATTTTGCCAAAATGTCTGTGAGTCTGCAAGGCACAGTTTCTAAAGTACGTCATCTCTAAGATACCTCCCTCTAAAGATTAAAATCTTTCATCAGTTTCTAGTAATTATGATTCAAAAACATGATGAAATATACAAAATAACCAGAAAACAGAAAAATCACAACACAGGACATAATATATCATGACATGTAAGCATTTGATGAGTTCTAGAGACTTGATTTATAATTTTTGAAGCCTTGCACTTGGTGTTACAATAATTATAGGTTCCCCCAAACCTTCTGCTACTGAATGTATGGTGCTGCCAGAATTGAATGGCAAATCAATTTCATTCTGAAGCAAGTTTTTAGGCTTTGAAATGTACTGATTTTTTTTTTCCACAGTAGAACAATGCGAAAACCTTCCTGAAAACTGTTCTCAGAAAAATGGAAATTTGTGAAAAATATTGACTGAACCATGAGCTGTTAGATTTGAAAAGTGTGAGTGTCCTGGTGTTTAGCTTCAGGCCAGGGGACACTCTTTCTGGTCCAGAATTGTAAACTGTATACTCCTATTTCAGTATCTTTCCTGACTTATCTGGGGCAGACCTTCTCATCCCAGATCAGTCTGAATTGGGCAAATAAAAGTCTTTGACACAGAGTAGTGGTGTTCCATCTACAGGGATAGCTAATTTTTTGGTACTCTCTAAAAAGCCTCCCAAAGAAAACATCTTTACACCTTTTGCATTTTATAGAAGGTTCTAAACTTATAAAAAGAAAAAAAAAAAAAGAGGAAATTTTAGCAGCTACATCTGCATGGAAGTGCAGATTGTGAGGTTTCTGTAGGCTATGCTGTCAAATTAACCTCTTCTCACCTATATTCATGTGAATATAACTCTTTGTGTCTTGGGATGAATCATGGCACAACAGCAAGGTTAGAAGTATTTACAGGATCAGCTGAAAGTAAATGTCAGACCATAAATAACAAGCCCAGCAACAAACATCTTGGTAAAATGATGTAATAACTTGCAACTATACAAGAATAAGAATATTCTGCAACTACTACAGAAATGGGAGGGAATTGCATTTTATTGTAGGCTTTGTTTCCTGTAACTTTTCCAGCTGTTGTCCACTGCTCTTTCCAGCTACATATAAGAAATATCTTCTTGGACTGTTACAGTCAATGAAACAATTAAATGTTAGGGCAAAGAAAAATGAAAATCATTGTTCTGAGCATAAAATTCTTCACTGTAGAATAGAGAAAAAATGTTTTAAGTGTTTGAAGGGTATGAGATAGTATTTTTATTTTTTGTGGGTATTAATGTAAAGGCATCAAAGAACATTTCTGAGATGAGAGACAAACCATATCTGTAAACACATCTCTACTCATTGCTTATCCTTTTTGTTCTTCATTAGTCCAGAGTGAAGAATATGCCAATATGAGAGATGGCCAAAGGAGAAAGTTACTTGCAGAAGGTGCCTAACCTATTATATTAAGGCAATCAGATGATAAAAGAGTCCTTCTTCAGGTGCTCATTTATTTGAAAGAGAAGTAGAAAGATTATTAAGAAATTACTAAGAAAAATACGGGAAAAAAGTAAATTAATAACTAAATTAACATTCAAAAAAAATCCAACTCCCCAAACTAGAGTAGAAGTATCACTACAACCTGAAAAACAAAGAGAAAGTGGGTAAAAGAAGAGATGGCAATGAAATCTATGAATACAAGTACTGACATCCCTACAACAAAGGACACATCTCATAGCAGAACTCGATGCTTCATGTATGAAACTCTTCTGTTTAGCTTTTTTTGTATGTCCCACTTCAATACAGAATGCTTATGGGTTTCCATCAGCTGCAGAGCAAAAAGCATTCAACTGCAGGACCCTATCCTTAAGGTTATTCTTTATAAGGTTACCAAAAATATGCAAGAAAAAGGAGGCAGAAGAGGCAAAATCGGAATGTAGTAAAGAAAAAAAATATTAAAAAAGAATGATGCTTATTTGTCTGGGAAACAAAACATGAGCATGTCTAGGTTACACTTGAGACTTTACACTAATCTGTAGATATAGAATCCTCAAGGTTGGAAGAGACCTTTAAACTAGACTTTCCACTCCAACTGGCAACCCAGTACTACCACTGTAAACCCTAAACTACTAAATCAGATCATCCAGTGCCAGATCCAGACACCTCTTTAACACCTCCAGGTATAGTGACTCCAGCACCTCCCTGGGCAACATATTCCAGTGCCTGACCACCCTAACAGTGATTTTTTTTTTTCTGATATCTAAACTGAATCTCCCCTATCTCAGCTTAAGACCTTTAGTTCTGGTCCTGTCACTGTAGACATGGCAGAAGAGACTGGCCTCCACTGTGCTACAAACTCCTTTCAGGTACTTGTAGAGCGTAATGAGATCCCTCCTGAGCCTCCACTTCTTGAGACTAATCGAGCCCAGTTCCCTCAGCCGTTCCTCATAAGACATGTTTTCTAAACTATTCATGAGTCACCCTTCTCTGGACATTCCAGCACCTCAATGTCCTTTTAAAGTGAGGGGCCCAGAACTGGAGGCAGCACTCCAGGTGTGGCCTCAGCAGTTCTGAGTACAGGGGTACAATCACTTCCCTGGTCCTGCTGGCTTCTCAATTCGTGATAGAGGCCAAGATACCATTGGCCTTCTTGGCCACCTGGGCACACTGCTGGCTCATGTTGAGCCAGCTGTCAAACAGCACCCCCAAGTCTCTTTCTGCCAAACAGCTCTCAAGCCACTCCTCCCCAGCCTGTAGCGCTTCATGGGGTTATTGTCACCCAAGTGCAGGACTCGGCACTTGGTCTTATTGACCCTCCTGCAGTTGTCCTCAGTCCACTGATCGAATCTTTCCAGGTCTCTCTGTTAATCCTTCCCCTTGAGCAGACCAACACTCCCACCCAACTTGGTGTCATCTGCAAATTTACTGAGGGTGATCCCCATCCCCACATCCAGATCATCAACAAAGATGTTAAACCTTCCCCAAAACTGAGCCCTGGGGAACACCTCTAGTGACCTGCCATCAACTGGATTTAGTTCCTCTAATATCAACTCTCAGGGCCTGGCCAGCCACCCAGCCAGTTTTTTACCCAGTGAAGAGTCTACCCTTCCAGGTTGTGAGCAACCAGTTTTTCTAGCAAGATGCTGTGGGAGATGGTGTCAAATACTTTACTGAAGTCTAGATGGGCCACATCCACAGCCTTTCTGTCATCTACTAAGCAGGACACTTTGTCATAGAAGGCCAAGTTGGTCAAGCAGGACCTGTCTTTCATAAATCTCTGTTGGCTGGGCTTGATTCCCTGGTTGTCCTGCACATGCCGTGTAATCACACTCGGATGATCTTTTCCATAACCTTACCCAGAACCAAGATTAGGCTGAAAGGCATATATTTTCCTGTATCGTCCTTCCAATCCTTCATGTAGATGGGCATTATATTTGCTAACTTCCAGTCATCTAGAACTGCTCCAGTTAACCAGAACTGCTGGTAGATGATTGAAAGTGGTTTGGCAAGTTCTTTTGGCAGTTCCCTCATTACTCTGGGGTGGTTCCCATCAGGACCTATGACTTATGGGCGTCTTATTGGCACAACAGGTCACTAACTATCTCCTCCTGGATTATGGAGGCTTCACTAAGCTCCCTGTCCCTAAATTCCAGCTCTGAGGGCTGGATATCCTGAGGACAACCCGTCTTAACATTGAAGACTGAGGCAAAAGAAATGCCTCCGTCTATGAAATATCACATAGGCTTATTCATTCTAGTTTAAAGAAATATTTTTACAGGAAGATGTTTTACAACTAGACAATGTTTTCCAATTATGTGTGCTCTAGTTGCAGTACGAGTTTATCATTTTAATAGTATAAATGTTAATCTGGAATCCAGAAAATGTGAATTAATATCCTTGTTTGCTGTTGTGTTGCTGCAAAATCCTGTGAAATTTCGTTCCCTCCTCTGTGCCTGCATTGCTAATAGAAAACATTTCTGTAGGAAAGCTTTTCTTAAAACCAATAGAGGAAAATCATTTTATTTTATTAAATCCTGCTCTTTTGCCATATTGAAAACAATTTGTGCAAGTTTTTCTGACTAGTACTTGGAAATAACAAACTATTTAAGATGGCTCTATTTACCTCAGTCATAGAAATTACATCTTTGAAACATTCTACTGGACTTCACAAGACTTTCCTTTACTGACTCATATTCATCAGTAAATATTTGCTGAATTCAATCATTGAAGTCAAAACAGCTAAGCCAATTTATACCACTTTCTGTTCTTAATATTTTAGCTATGAGATTTCACTTACCCTGGAGCAGTTTTGATGACTAATGGGCTGAACAAATTATTTTTATGGCATATCTTTCTGGTTCATACTTTCATATTCTACATTTATTAAAACTCCTACTTCAAGCATATGTACATATACTTTCACATACATGACTATTTTTTATTATTAGGGTACTCAGTCATGCATTAAATATTTTTAATGTTCTTTCAGTGGTTAAGAAATACGTTACATTTGTCTTTTGCAGTCTTGTCCCTCTGAAGCCTCAAAGAAAACATTTCTATTAACATCTCTTATATACCTTGTGAATAAAATTTCTAAACATTACATTAGAGATGCAAGATCATTTTTGATGGTTTTAAGCAATTTACTTCAGTATTATACAGTAAACATTTGTGCAGTAGAATTTTTTTGCTTAAAAATGCATGTAACAGAACATGTCTGTTGATTTGATATTAATATTCTTTGCAATTTGTTAATATTTTTGCAACACAAAGGACAAAAAAACCAGAATTTCTTTTGTAGGATCTTGTTTCTGTTTTAGCTCCTATTGTTCCACAGCACTCAGAAGCATCTGAGTACGTGTGTCTTGAGCAAGGAACTGATTCAGCCTAAATTAAGTCTGTGCTGAGATAGTATCATCTCTAAGATGATTTATACCAATATGAGAGATGCCCAAAGTAGAAAACTACTTGCAGAATGTGCCTAACCTGTTGTATTAAGGGAATTAGGTGATAAAATGTAATCTTTCTTTGAAAGTGCTCATTTATTTGGCAAAGAAGTAAGAAAGTTACCAAGACATTGCTAAGAAAATATGGAAAATAAATAAATTAATGACTAAATTAACTTTCAAAGCAATAATCATTGACTCCCCTAAAATCGTGTTCCTTTAAATAAATAAATATTTGGCTTGGGTTTTTGTTTGGGTTTTTTTGTGGGTTTTGTGGTTTTGATTTGTTTTTCTTTTCACTTATTTGCTCATGCTCTTAAGGTATTTATATTTCTAAGGAACCTTCAATCTTGTCTTGATTTTGATGTGATTTCTACTGACATGTAAAAATAGTAAATCATAATTCTGCACTTTATTTCATCAGTTTTAATATGAGTGATCAATATCCCAAAGTCATAAATACACATGAGAGTACTCACTTCCTCTATGAACTCATTCATGCAAAACTGTCTTTAATCAAATCTAAATAAAGAGAAGAAGAGAAACAATATATGCCAATGCAGATCTGTTTGAAAGGCCAAGAACACAATGTTATTTATCATTTGGAAGGTAATGAGAACTTTAAAATTCAAATGAATAATGTGTGAAGAGAATTATGGTAGTAAATATATAACACTGCAAAAAGTTTGTTTGGTTTAGGACACAAACAACTTTACTAGTACAGAACAGATATTTATGTAAGTCTGAAGAGATATTTGAAGGCTGTTAGCTGTATACTGAAAAGAAATAATTTGAAACTGAAGATTAAACTATAAAAAATCTCCTTGGCACACTTGAACGGGAGCTTATAATTTACACAAAGCATAACTACATTTTTAATATGTAAAAGGCACATTAATCATTCAAGAGCTAGACCATCCTTAGAAGAGTCACATTGCTTTGTGTCAATGTAAGAACTATTTATAGGAACACTGATTGTTTTAATTTGAGAGTAAACACAAATTCTTTCAATTTAACCAAGTATTTAATAATTTAGACAATCACATCCCAGTGAAAGTAATGTTTTTATTTCCCTAACAAACAGGTTGACCTTTAAATGAGGAAAAATCTCTCTCTTTTATTGCCACTGGATGAGATTTTATCATTTGATTGTGATTCAAGCATTTTCATTTAATTCTTTTTCCTGTGTTCTTGAAGAATCCTGCTGTGTTCCTGTTACCCTACATTTGACATAGACAGTTAATGATAATTCAGCTCATACATTTCTTAAAATTATGTAGATAACAATCCTAAAGTAATCGTTATATGTTTGAAGTAACATATTAGCTTATAACTTATCACATGACTGAACAGGGCAGTAAGTGGGACAGTTTCACTAAACAGAGCTGTGTACATTCTCTTGTACTATCAAGGGGTACCAAAATGTGTGCATGTAGAATCCCACTTCTGGGATTGCTTCAGAAAATTTGTTTTGATTTGTTGACTCAATAGTGCAAATAACTCATAGTTTATGTTTCCCATGAAGGAGTTTAGGAGTGAGGAAATCTCAAGAACAGAAGCAGAGTAATCATTAACTAAAAATCCTCAACATTTACTTTCTGAATGGGATAATATACTAAGTGGGTTTTGATTTCTGGTCTACAAAACATGCACATGTCACACAGTCACACTCACTGTGCAGAGCAAACTCTGATCAGTCGACACTTCTGGTCCAACTGTGACCAGCATTATGAATTCAAGGCAATAACACACTCGCTGTAGCTGGCAAGAGTACATAGAATCAGAGAATGTCTTGGACTGGATCATCTTAAAGATCATTTAGTTCCAAACCCCCTACCATGGTCAGGGACATCTTCCACTAAACCAGGTTGCTCAGGGTCCCATCCAACCTGGCCTTGAACACACTCAGGGATGGAGTATCCACAGCTTCTCTGATCAATCTGTGTCAGTGTTTCACCACCCTCACAGTGAAAAATTTCTTCCTAACATCTAATCTAAACCTACCTTCTTTCAGTTTAAAGCCATTACCCATTGTCTTACCACTACATGCCCTTGTAAACACTCCCACTCCAGCTCACTTCTAGACCCCCTTTAGCTACTGGAAGGTGCTGTGTGGTCTGCCTGGCTTTGTACATAGTGGTTCTACACTGGACTCAGCTTTTAGCATGGTTTTGAACGTGTCCCCCTAAGGTGGTGGGGAACAAAAGAGACGGATTTTTTTCACTCTTTCTTTTTAGTTTGGATAGTTACAAACTTGTCAGTGGCCTTGCTGCTCATATTACCCTCAAGCCAACTAGTTGTTAAGTGGATTATAATTAATTTCTGGCTTCCTGCTATAAATGTGTTATAAGTATGTAAACTTTTTAAAATGTCTCTTTTGCTCCTTCTCGTGAAAGCTGAAGCATGGCAAGAAAGCAGATGTACACTTCAGACGTTTTGACAAGGCTCTCCCTTAACTATTTTCTGTGCTTTGTTATTCCAGCAAATACCTGAGCATATAAGGGCTGGATAGATAGAGCGAAATCTCACCAATCTGAGCACTGATTTTGGGTGTTCTTTACTCAATGATGAATGTTTTAAGCTTGGAACTATCTAAAACATTATACTGTCCAACAGGAACAGATTAAAAGATGTTCACATGTTTTTTAAGCTGTTTAATAAAAATGCAAAAATATTTTGCATTTCAAAGCTAAAAATCAACATACAAAGGTTGTCATCAAGCTCAGAGAATCACAGAATAGTTAGGGTGGAAGGGAAGTGCTTCCTTCCCCTTGGAGGCGGATCATCACAAAGAGTTCTGGAAATCATCTGGTCCAACCCCCTGCCAAGGCAGGGTCACCCAGAGCAGGTTACAGAGGAACATGTCCAGGTCTATATTCCTTGCAGGGACGTGTCTCTGAATCAGTATGCTATGTCTGAAACTCTGAAAAAGGCAGTGAAATTTGTCTGAGCTATGACTTCAATGCAATCAATCTTTGCCCTCCATATTCCACTTCTGTGTATAAAATCTGAAGAGAGCTTCTTTTGCTCTAAGACCAAAGAAAATATTAGTGCAGAGAGAATAAACTAGTCTTCTTCCTTCCATTTCCTACCAGAATATTTACTTTTTTTTTGTTGGTCTAGTTATAATTCTGAATGGGGTGTGTGAGACTTACAGTTCTTTAAGGATAAGTTTTCTAGCTCTAATAATTTTAACTTAAACTTGAGTTTAGCTAAGTGTGAAACTTCTGTATATATCAACATTGTCATGTGCCAGTCTAGAATTTAGTTTTGTCCTATGAAGTGTCATTTAAACATACTATTTTAATCATGTTTTAAACATCTTGATTATGATTAAGATCATTAATTTTAATTGTAAGTTTCCTTTATTTTCTTCCCAAAAATAGTTTGTCTCATTCATTTTCATAAATATTAAACCGAATCCTTTGCAGTAAATCTAGAATTTCTGTTTCAGTAACCTAAAAAGCAGAACAAAATAATTTCCTGAAAAAGGAAAAAAAAAGAAATACACAGAAGGTACATACATTGGGACAGATCCTTATTATATACTTTAGAAATAACTTTATTGTTATGGTATCCAGCCTACTCCTTTTGAAAGTCATCTGGTTTCTCTCCTGAAACTGGGAAGACATTAGGTGTTTACTGTTGACAGTTTAGACATTAGCAGGAAGTAAGTTGTGGAAAGAAGATGAAATTTTGCCACTTAATGCTGTCCTGGGGGGAGGTGTGGGGCGGGTGGAACTTCTGCTTTCACCAAGAGGGTCTTGGGGGCTCTGAAAGACCACTCTGGCCAGTACAGACAGGTACTGAAGCAGATAATTCTGTCCTCTACCCCAGCCGATGTTCTGGCAGGTATCCACCTCCCCCCAGCTGGATGCCTCGAGCGTTACCGGGGTTATCATAGGGCTCAGTCACATGGAGTTCCAGAAGCACTTTATTCCTGAAGGGGTCCAGCGGCAAAAGACGCCGAGTGGCCTTGGGAGACCCTTGTTATAGGGTCTGGCTAGGGGGCCAGGGGCACAGGGGAGGAGAGGGAGGCGGGGGAGTACAGAGAGAGCAAGGGATAGGGTCAGGAGACAGGTTACGATTGACATATCCAGGTAAGGTAACTCAGGGAGAAACCACTTCGCTTTCCAAGGGGTGGTCTCATACAGCTGAGTTATCCCACCAATGTTCTGGGGTGGGCTGAGCAACCCCGACAGTTCTATGTCCAGATGGAAGCTGGTGATGAGTGATGTTCCCTCAGGGCTGTGTCTTGGGATGGGTACTCTTCAATATCTTCATCAGTGACATAGAGAGTGAGATCAAGTGCACCCTCTGCAAGTCTGCAAGTGACAGGAAGCTGAGGAGTTCAGTCAACACAACAGAAGAAAGGGATAATATCCAGAGGGACCAGGACAAATATGAGAAATGGACTCACAAGAACTTCATGAAGATTAACAAGTCCAAGGGAAAGCTGCTAAACCTGGGCAATCCCAGAAACGAGTACAGACTGGGAAAAGAAGTCATTGAGAGCAGTTCTGTGGAGAAGTACTTGGAGGTTCTTGTAGGTAAAAGTGCTGAACATGAGCCAACAGTGTGAGCTTGCAGCTCAGAAAGCCAACCACATTCTGGCCTGCATCAAAAGAGCAGTGGCCAGCAGGTCAAGGGAGCTGAGTCTGCCCCTCTCCTCTGCCCTTGTGAGACCCCATCTGCAGTGCTCTATCCTGGGGTCCTCAGCACAAGAAAGATGTCGAGACAATGAAACAGATGAGTCCAGCAGAGGGACACAAGGATGATCAGTGAGCTGGAGCATCTCTCCTATGAAGATGTTTTCTCAGCATGTGTTAGAGATATTAGTTTTTTCATAGGAGGGCTATTTTGAGGTGGTTTCTAAGCAATCAATATTTTTTCATTAAGAGAAGTTCAAGCTTTGTCATAAGATTAGTCTTAAGAGGAAGAATTATTACCAACTTTTGCCTTTTTTAAAAAAGTAAAGACCATAAAAATAATTCCACAGTTCAGATCCACAGTTTTAGTTTATGAACTGAGGGGAATCCGCTGATCTGTTACATAGTATTTTTATTTAGTGGTTATATGATACAATCTGATATGCTCATGAAGAGACAAGGGGAGAAAATTTTGTTATCATAACCATACCTTATTTCAACACAAGTACAAAAAAGGATGAGTGAGGCAATAATTTCATCTTCTCATATTCTAACTTTGTGATTGTTAGGGGAAGAAAATATGATTCTTTGTACTCCTTATTGGTAGACTAGTTCTTAATTAAAAATATGCTATCTTGGCTGCTGTAACCAACCAGGTGTATTCCACCTGGTATTTCAGATGATTCCATGAAATATAGCCATGAGTACATATATATAATTCAAACAAAACATAAAAGTTTAGTTTGAAATAAGCTGAATACTGATGTATTCTTGAGTAAGTACAACAACATAATAGGATAAGTGAGTAGAAAAAGAAAAGAAACTAATTCAGTTGAGTAACAGTGCATACTTTAACAAAGAGTATAATTAACCTTTGGGAAGTAAATCTAGAGAGCTAGAGGACTTTACATTAAGTGAAATTTTAAAACTGAAATTGGTTGAAGATTAGTTGTCTTCTTAAGTACCATGCTATAACTGTATCAGAAATTAGGGTCACAGTGCAAGAATTAATGAATGTAATTATTTTGTCTGTTTTATGCCGTAGATTGGAATACAGAATATACTTCTGCCTGATTCTAACTAAACATTAAGGTAGCTGATGATTTTTTCATAAGTAGCTGCAATTCCATTTTTCTGAACTCTCTTTGAAGATTTTTCACTTGTATTTGAAACCTTCAAGTTCTATAGAAAGTTGTCACTACCCTGTAGCACCAAATATGCCACAGTTTGAGTTCGGCTTTTTAAAAGAACATTCTTTTAATGAAATAGATCTACATTTTGATGTAAACTCAGTCTAAGAAAGCTATCAGTCTTTCAATGCATAGCATATTTGTCAAGGATTTGTACTTTGTTGGTAAAAGAGTCCTTGATTCAAAGCTGAGATTTTCTTCTGTGGCTTTTTTAAGCCTTAGGAGCTCTTCAGGGCTTTGACTACTATATTGATAGCACTGCATACACAAGAAGAAGAACATGCAGGAGACCATCACCTTCTGATGAGTCTTTTTAAAACCAAACCTTGGAGTAACTAGTGTTTCACCATTGTGACAGATCCTTTTCCAGAATATCATCTTTGATTCATTAGTTTGCTCTAAAATAAAAGAGAAATTCCAGATGCCAACGTTAATTTTGCTTTTCAAAATGCTGATCAAACCACAAACTACTAAGATGCATTTGCCTATGTCAAGGGAATACTTTGTTTAGTAGCTGGTTATATAAAGCTAAATATTATTAAATAGGAAGGTAGGAATTTCAAACAGAACTACTGAAGAATGTTAATTGAGAGAATGATACATGACAAGGACCAATAGTAGCAAAGTACAAGAAGAATTATAATGGAAAATACCAGCATAGAAATATTAGATCCTTTTTGAAGTCCCTGATGAGAGACAATTGTACTTGATGTTAGACAAGTACTTTTGGCGGTCTTACTTTTTTTTGGGGGGGGAGGGAAAGGGTGAGAGATGAAAACTAGTGTACCTTAAATATCAGCTTCATTGAAAAGCTGCACCCAGCTTTTGCTAGTGTGATAATTTATTTGCTTGTTAAGTATTACAAATAAGTTATCCTAGTGCACATAAAAAAGCTTCACATTTCAGACACCTTATTAAGCAAATGATACGCAGCAGAAAACAGATAAATAATTTGTAATAAGATTATATGTGTGATGTTATTAGCTGAAAATGACAAGGAAATATTTTTATTATTTATTTATATAGAGAGTAGCAAATTAAAATTAGTACTGGACTCTTAAGACTAGTGACTTGAACATTGAAGTTGCTTATATGCTGGTCAGGACTGTTACAGGTCAGTAATTACAGTGGTATCAGGCAAACCATCTTGTTCTTAATTAGTTGGAGCTCTCTGAAAAACCTGTAGTTGGATTCTTAGGCTTAGTCTTAAAAGTACAGCACCTGTTGACAAAAAAAAAGGAAAAGCTATTATACAACAACACAAAATAAATTCTTCGTAAGTATTTTTGGAGAATAGAAGGAAATACATTTAAGGTGCTGTGACAACATACAATGGCAATTGTGCTAATTGCAAAAGGGAGGTAATATTGCTAATGTCTTCCTTACAAGATCAGCGGTGCCAACTTTTCAGCTACTCTCTTTAATTATGTCTCAGGTTAATAAACTAAAAGAAATAATGAAAATAGACAATATTATTTATTAGTTATTCCTAAGCATTAGGCTAAAGGGAGTATTTTTTTTTTCCATTGGGGAAAGAAAAAAGAAAATTTTCATCACTTTTGGTTTAGAATATGGTTTAAATATGTACTCAATTTGCTTTTATGTTCAAATCTTGCTTTTGTTTCATGGGTAGAAATATGATGGAATTTATATTATATATTTTGTATTTATTTCCCATAGGACCAGACTAAAGGTAGAGAGATCAAAATATGAACAAAATACTTGTATTTTCATTGAATTCCATAGATACTTTGTCACGTGGTGCAGAAGGAGCTAGAAGAAACTTTGTTTTACTACCATTCTAGATGGAACTTTAAAAATCTTGACTTTCCAGCATATTCTAATAAAAAAATTAATTTAAAATAATTAACAGTTGCTATGATATTTGTGGTGTTTAGTGTTTTTTGATATGGCTGAAAGACTGATCACTTTTCAAAATCTATAAAACAATTGAAAACAAATAAAGCTCTATCTCCTGGTTAACGCTTTTCCACAGTGAAGTGAAAGGACAGAATCCTAGCTGTGACAACCTCCTAATTCCTTCCCTTCCCTTCCCTTCCCTTCCCTTCCCTTCCCTTCCCTTCCCTT
>VZTJ01000270.1:109028-176713 GCA_013397795.1 Orthonyx spaldingii
CCTTCCCTTCCCTTTTGTCAGTTGGTTTGGTCTAAATAATTAGGAAGGGATAGAATTATTGAACAGTTTTCTCGGCATTTGTTCCAGGACAAAACACATACCTGGGTATTCATATCTGTGGATAGAATCTATTTTCCAGGTACCTTTATATGTAATTAAATACACAAAACACAACAAATATTTGAGGAACAATATTTTTGATTATATATTTGTCCCGTGTGGCACATCTATTCAAAATACTTATATTTACTGTACTGTCCCATTGCCACAAGGGCTTACTGCCTACATGAGCATGCCTACGTGCTCAACATGTCATATACCAGGACCCTCAGGCCTGTTTTATGCAGAAGTCCTTCCTAACCAGTTGTTCCCCAGCAGGTACTGTCACATGGGATTGTTTTGACCCAGATCATTTGTCTTTGCAGGAATTCATTAATACTTTGCCAGGAACTTTTCCAACCTGTTAAGATCACAGCCTTACCCTCCAGCATATCAAATGTTACCCAGTTTGGTACCAGCTATGAGCTTTTAAAAGGTCCCTTCTGTCACATCACTTTGGTCACTGCTGAAGATGTTTAACAACACCAGCAGCCTGTGCAGTGCCAGTGGTAACTGGATATCAGCCTGTCTTCCTGCTGCTGATCACAATGTTATTGGTAAAGATGTACAGTGAGCTTCCCACACACCATTCTTTGTTTTACTGTCAAAATCACAGCTCTACACTTTGACTGAAAGGATACACTGAGATACTAAATGGAAAGCCTTTATAACTGTTATAAATTATTTTTTCTCGGTTCAGGTTGTACGGGTTTGGGTTCAAGGTTTCTCTGTTTGGACTGTACAGTTTCGAGTTCAGGTTTTCTGGGTTCGGGTTGTGCAGTTTGGGTTTGAAAAGGGGATGCAACGAGGGTGGGCGTCCAGGAGGCTGCACTAAAAATGAAAAAGGGACTCCAAAGGGGGAGGCCACCGTAACCCCTCTAGACTGACAACACCACGGATCAATCATCTGTCGAGGCAAGGCCATGGTGACAACGAATCACTCAACGCCCCATGAGGCAGAAGGCGGACCCTAGACACGAGGAGCCAATCCGAAGCCTAGTGGCAGGAAAAACTGACCAATGGACAGTGGATTTGAGAGGGAGACCAGTGGGAAGAGTCGGTGGGTGTATAAAAGGGAGGCACCAAGACTGGGCTGCATCCTTCTCCTGCGGTTGTCTGCTGCATGTAGAAGTACCTCTGCCTCAGTGAGGAGGAGGGCTACTCCCTTCTCATAGCTCCCCAGGTTGGTCGCCTTTATTAAACCAGTTAACCCCATTCAAGAGTGACTGGCCTTCGCGTTTATTTCATTAACATCAGGAGAAAAATATCCACAGTACTTTCCTCTTCCATTGAGGCAGTTGTCTCATTACAGAAGTCAAAAGACTTGATCAGTCCTGGGGATATAATTTGCTAGAAGGTCAGCAAAATTGATGTACATTACATATATCAAATCTAGTTATATGTTATGGAAGTTTCCATTGAATAACCAGAAAATACTCTTGTAATATTCCTTTGTAATGGCTATTATAGTTGGTAATCTCATACAGGGAAATTTACTTCCCTAGCAAATGTGAGTTCAAGACAATGTAAGGAACCTGATAAAAAAAAAAAGATAAAGGCATCCATATACAAAAAGTTTAAAAGTACTTTACCAAACACATTCAGATAGAACTCTTCAGATTAATTAAAAAAGCATAGCTATTACCTGAAAGGAACATATAATTAGCATCTTGTATATTACATTGAAATAAAAGATTCTTAATCCTCATATGTCTGTAGATTTTAGAATGCTAGCAAAAGATAATTTTTCTTAGTTCATACTTCAAATTTAAGTATCACCTAAAATATGACTTAATTCTAGTCATTCCACACTGGAGAATGGACTGTAAATTTAGACACCATGGGTCCAAAATAAAATGCATTATCTAGATTCCAATGTTTATGTGGATTAATATTACTTCTGAGTATTAGTTATTATAACTATTATACTGCTATGTATTATAGATATTATTGCTGTTGAATGTTAATTTTATTAATATTATTTTATTAATATAAATATGAGAGTAAAAGTGTTTCTGTTTATTAATATCAATATAAACTGGTGTTGGATACTGAGAGATGTTTACAGGTATTTTGATAAGCCTCTAAACTGTGTGAGATTGGATCTTGATAGACTTTTAGTCAAAATTTGGAAAAAAGGAGAAAGATCAAAAGAAGAAACAGAAAATTTTCATTGGCAAGAGTCTGCAGAAACAGTAAATTCCTAGTACTGATAAATTCTTCACCCAGAAGGTTAATCAACACATCAAATATACATACAATGCCCATTACATAGTCAAATGCTTTGCTGAGAGGGTAGCTGGGAGTTCAGGTAATTACCTTGTCCCAAGTGAGTCTCTTGTCCCAAATCAGTTCAGTGTCTCATCTATTCAGAGACAGCATGAGGAGTTCCTAAACCCCTCAGGAATGAAGTGCACTGTGTACACACAGTCTGACACCCATGATGCCGTAATACTGAATGATATCATAACTACAGGAAAAACTTGAATCTTATCCTTAGATATCACTTATGACTTTACCAGCATCCTAAAATTTACAAAAACATGAACTTTTAAGTGATGGTTCAGTGTTTGATGCATCCTATTGCAGACTATTTCCAGGATGCTACAGGGGCAAGACTGGACTTGATTTGTCTATTCAGTGTCAAATGTTATCCTAACAAGCCTTGTACCCCTTATAAATGTTCTATTGTTTGATTCTGCAGCACCATCATTTCCATTCTGTGAAAATATCCTTAAATTCAGACTTTTTGAACCAAAAGGTTTTCGTCTTAGGGTTAAAGTTGTGTCACTTATGACCCAGTGGTGGCCCAGGGCAAAATACTGTTGTAGCGTTTGCCATGACATTTTTGTAGTGGATGCCATTCTACCTCAGGAACAGACAGGTGCCCCAACTCCTGTTTTATTTTGTAACAGAGACATAGATAGCAGTTGCAGCCCTTTCATTTCTGGAGGGCAAGACTTTTGGTTACTGATAGAATGTCTCAGAAAACCCTTTGGTATTTCAGTAGATTGCAGTAAAAGACACTGTCAGAGAACTACTCCCCTTTAAATCTTATAATGTATTTGCTGTGTAAATAGACCTTTATTCCCTGTACGATGAAATTATATGTTGCTGATTTCTTCTTTAGCCATGAATTGTTATTACTATGACTGAGATGTTTTGAGCTTTCAACCTGCACTCAGTCAAGAATTTCAATTTTTAGCTATTCTTTGAAAATAGTGGATAAAAGTCTAGGAGTCTTTTGAATGAAAAGTGCTATGTAAATGTGAGCTCATTCGTATGCTTTTCTAAGCATATTAGAAACTATAAGAAAAAGCATTTTATTATTATTTTACTTAGGTGACCATACCCTTAAAAAATGAAGTACTGACCATTAATATAAAACTAATATTAAAATCAAGGTTACTAGTACTTTACTTCCTTATATGATATCCTTCTAACCTTCCCTTAGTCTCCTGTTGAATTTTGTGAAAATGTACAATTATTTTCCTAATTTTAAAATATTGGTGCACAAAATAATGATTTTCTACTAAAATTCCAGATTAAGTTTCTCATATTTCATAAGAGTCCATGGGTTTTTTAAGCCTTATTTACTCAGGAATCAATCTGAAGTGTTTTTGATAACAGCTTGAATTAACTGAACTGGAACTGTTGCTCACAATAGCTGACCTCAACACTTCTCAGAGGATTTTTTTGTTTTGTTTCTGACTGTGTTGCTAAGGTGGTAGAAAATGGAGAAATTTCCATATCAAAAGCTGCATGGTTCTGAATGGCTTCTGAAAGCCAGTGATGGGAACAAAATGATTTGCACACTGCAATTATCGAATAGTACTGTGATCAAAACATTTTGAACTGTTGTCTTTTCAAGGGCAAGACCTCTGAAGACAAGTATTTTGAGTTAAAATTAGTTGTAATGCATCTGACCATTTACCTGGTGTAGCAAATTCAAAAATAAAAATATATCACATCCCTGTGTGCATCAATTGTTGCATGAACATGAAATTCTTATATCTATAGTCATTGCCTGGCAGCTAAGCATTCATTCAATAGAGGTTTTATACATTCTGAGAACAAATTTGCAACTGCTGATGATTCTGCTGATAGTTAAGATATTTAGAATGGTGGATGTTTATCTTGCTTAGCATCTCTCACATAGTAAGAGACTCAATCATCTGGATAACTCAGATAAGATTCTTATATCAAGCTTTTTAAAAGTGACTAATTATTTTGGATGAGCCCGTGGTAAATCCACACATACCCTGTTTTTGTGTTTTTAAATTTTTTTTTAGCTAGCTTATTTTTCAAGAACTGCTGAGCAATCTCTTTCTCTGAAGGTCAAAAGAGATCTTCAGAGCTTCAGATCAGAGCCTGTAAATTTGCTAATAAATTCTCAGGATGCTAGTTAAAAAGAGTAATAATTAATTTTAGTGCAAAAAGAACAAGTGAGAGAAAGAAGTCTTAAGATCATGTGGGGAAATCAACAGTTTAACATGTAGAATAGAAAGTAAAAAGAGGTCAATATAAAGAGTACACTAAGCAGAGAAAAAATGTAATGCAAGCTAGATGGTAAATTAATGTTCAAAACACATATTTAGTTGCACTGTGCAGAGAGTTTTACCACTGCCATTTCTATTCAGCAACATTTCAATGTACTGCAAAGTGTTCACATAATGCAGTCTGGACTCCTAGGGTCCAAGCTTAAGCCACATGACATGGAGAGAATAAAGATCTGAAAGAAGAGATTATTTTACAAAAGTACCTAATCCTGGTCCAGTTTTTCCTCCTAAGCACTTTGGGAAGTCGTAGATGAAAAGCCAAAAGAAATTATTTTACTACTTTTGATGTAACATCTTGTAAAAATTTGGCAGAAAAAAAAAAAACAAACATGCAAAATTATGTCAGCAGTTGCAAAATTTAGTAATTTTCTTCTAAAGTTGGGATCATGGTGTTCCCAGAAACTGTTTTCAGCCTAAAAAAATTGCACTGCTAGACAACATAGATAGAAAGAATCTGTTAATTAAAAGAGTGATTCAAAATGCAAAACTTATGTGGGGGTTTTGAGCTTTTCCCTGAGGGAATATCTCTCTAATGACTATAGAAAGCCTTGGAAGACTTATCTCCTTAAAACAAATTTAGTTTGTGATTTCTTTCTGCTGGGATTGTTCTTAATATCAACAAAAATATGAATTGTTGATTAAACTTCCATCATTATCTGTATATTCCAATACCTGTCTTCCAACCTTTGACACTGAGAAATAATTTACTGAGAACATTCTCTTTTGAGGCACCAGAGGTTTAGTTTAGTGCAGCAAATCACATAAATATAAACCTTATTTTACATCTTTCAGTCAGCATTATCCATGTGTAAGGATTAGTACAGTATTGAATTTTGCATCACACACTTTCTTGGATTAAAGGGGAAAGCATTTGGAACCTCCTAGAAAAGAGTCTTATAAAATGATAACAGAGGAATATACATATTTAAATGTTTACTTGAGATATATATTTTTGTTGAAGCAAGGAACTCAGATTTGGACTGAAATATCATTGTTCAATAAAGCTTTGAAATTTTTTATAAATGTACAATTTATAAACGTAAGAAACAAGTACAATTTCATGTGTTATAGCAGTATTATCCAGCTGACATATAAGAAAATCCAGATATGAGACACAAGTGTTTGAAATAATGTGCATGTTTGTGATCATCACTTTTAATCCAGTCTGATAAAGCCAAGGCTGGATGTTACATATTTTGGCTGGATAACAATTTTTTAATTGGGGGGAAGACTTTTCTTGTGTTTATGACTTTATTATCAAATTGTTCACATAGTCCTTTGTAGATATCTGAAGGCAGAGAGCACTGACAGTAGCTTCAGATCTACGGTAACAATTTAATCACACATGGATTGAGAACAACAATAAAAACTTTATGGTAAATGAGATTTTACTGAATTTTATTGTTCATTTTTCATAAAATGCATGTTCAGTGCAACTGAAACTGATACCTCATTATCCTGGTTTTGGCCAGAACAGGGTTAATTTTTTGCAATAGCTGGGAGGTGGGGTGGCTGAGGGCAGGGCCTGTGGCCAGGACTGTATCTGATGGGACCTCAGGTCAGTGCCAGCGGCAGCGTAAGCGGACTTTCCCTTTTAGTAGAGAAAGTGGGAAGTCCAGCATGTTTGTTTATGTTCAGAGGTTTTTCTGTGTAAATCGTTTCTTTGTCTTATACCTTTTGTCATTACTGTTGTTGCCCTTAATGTTCAAATTCTTATCTCATTGCTGTTTCTGTAAATTGTTCGTATCTCAAGCAGTCATCTTCAGCTTTTGTGGCTCCCATTGGAGCAGGGAGGGGAATGTCATGTGGTCTTTTCAGTTGGACTACTAAATTGGAGAATACCATTCCTAAACCACAACACTCAAAAAATCCACTTTAACAGATATCACATAGAGGAATTCAAGGATCTTCCAGCTTTCCTGAGATTCTACTGAAAACAGAGAGAATAAGATTATTTGTTCCAAAACTAATATGTGGTGGGTTTGCTTTTTGTGTGTGGGTTTGCTTTTTGGATGTGTTTTGTTCTTTTAATAACAGTATTTCAGAGAGAAAAGGCAAATGAAGGTAAAATTTGAAGCTTGGGTAGTGGAAGGAGCAGTACTTGTAGAAGGCATTGGAAAGGAGTGTCAAAAAGATAAAGCAGAAAACTAAAACACACATAAATCCCAACCGTTCAACTAATCTATTAAAGTACAATGTTGCTGACTAGTTCAGACTTCAAATTACTCAGTAGTGAAAACAACGTTCAGACATATTTTTCTTCCACCTAATTACTTTGGCAGTGGGGAAGCTATTTAGTTAGAGCTTTGAGAGAATTTTAACACAGAACTTTAAACTGCTTGAATTGTTCTATGTTTTGATATGTGATGAGAATTTTTAATCAGTGTTTTATTAATATGTGGGAGTCATTGCCCTGATATGCTTCTAGAGATTAATATTAGAGTTAATGTATGTCACTTTATCTTCATTCCTGCAATTACCATGTGTGCTCTTTGGGGAATGTAGGTTTTTGGGGTTTTTTTCTATTTCAAGTTTGATACCATTCTCAGTGAGTTGAGTGAAATAAATAAGATTTTTCTTTTATTGGCTTCAATTACAGAAGACTGAACCTTGACAGTTTATCTTTTCTAAAACTTCATCCAGAAGCTTTAATTATGCAGAAAATATTCCATACCATATGCAAAATTGTTTGTTTACATATTATGCATGTCTGAACAACCATTAATGTTAGCAATGGAGGAATGTACATCTAAAAATAAAGCAGAAAAGCCTATATATGTTGTTACATAATGGAAAACCACATTGAGGTAAACCCGTTCATGGCACTAAGGAAACTTTTTGACGTGTGAAGAAGTTAATGTGAGGAATACTTCAAAACCTCTGGAGATTTTGAACTCTTTCCTGCCCTTCACACACATGAAGCTAAGACTTATCATTTTGGGGGGCTGGGGAAAGAAACTAAAATAAAGAAGGAAAAAATTTTGATTACCAATAAGAACAAAAAGAAATACTAAGTCACCCAGATGAGGGAATATTCCCCAAATGACCCAGTGTCATACCTCAGACCTTTCCAATCTTTAGTTTTTTACACCTTTTCAGATGAGAATCAGTCTTTCCAAAGTGACCAACTCTTTTGCTGATATGAAGAGTTCTTTTACTCTTAGGTCTGTTAAACATGCATAAGCAACTGGATTTTCTCTGGAGCTGGGAGTTATATCCAGTCTCTGAACACTAGGTCACCTAATAAATTTCCGTTACTCTTTCTATTTTTACATATTTAAGAAGTGCCGCAGGACGTTCATATTGGTATAACATGTGGCCACAACTTCCAGTAGCTCTGTGAAAGCTAAATGCAACATATTCAAATGAATTAATGAAGGAACTTTCTCACTCCCAAATTAACAACTCAGTCTTACATGATAGTTTTATATTAGTCCTTTTCTGTCCCTATAAAGGTCTATCAAGCTAGCAACAAAGTAAGTACATGCACTATGGCAAAGATTATCATCCTTTGAAGCTATCAGAATATTACATTAATGGGCAGTTCTTTTCCAATTTCAGCATAATTTATAGGTGTACTTAGACTGAAGGATTAGGATAACTTCTTGAGTTTCAGTGTCACTCCAGACATCAAAAGTCTTTGCCTCCAACACAGAAAAGGATCAAACATGTCTCTGCTGTTTCTGACTAATGTTTGTTTAATAATTTCTTAAAGATCTCCCATAATGAGCACTCTACAACTTCTCAGGCAATCCCTTTCTAAGTCTCACCAGCATTACCAAGAGAAAGCTTTTTTCCCCTAATGTTTTATTTATCGGTATCTTTTCTGTAGTTTAAATCTATATTTTTTTGTCTTTTCCACTAAAAATATGAAAAAAATGAACCATTCACAGGAGCCTTTTATATGCTTTAGAGCAGTTAACATAATCCTGCTTGATCTTCTTTAGGATAACAGTTTTCAGACAGCATGTTTTGATCATTTTTATCAATCTCTTGTGCAATTTTCTTAGTAAGTCCCCACCTTTCTATATTACTTTGTGTCTTACCAATGCTGAACAAAGCAGAAAGATTACTTTATGTTCCTGCATACTGTACCGTTGCTTACAAAGTCCAGCATAGCTTTTCAACAATATAATTTCATTTGTCAGCTTGTTTACAGATTTGGTCTGCTCTAACTATTGGATTCTACTTAGGTAATTTTTCACCATCTTGTGTTTTTTTGGTCTTCCTGCCTACATGTGGTATCTTGCATTTTTCTTTCTATTGAATAACATAATCTAGTGCGTGCATCATTGTGTTTGGTATTGGTTTTATTTATTTCCTCCCTTCTCCATGCCTCCTTCCATCTAATGCTGTTACTCTCTCTTTTAAAAGAATTAGAATTTGTCCAGCCTTGTTCTTTATAAATCTCTATTTTCTTTTCCTTAGTTCCTTGTCACATTTGAAATATTTAAAGGTGGGGTGAGGTTTTTTTTGTTGTTGTTTATGTTTTTGCTTGTTTCTAACTTAAAATGCTACCTAGTGTTTCTTTCAAAATTTAAATTAATATCAGGAGTCTGCTAAATATTCCATGTGCTCTTTTTTTAAAAACATAATTTATAGCTTTTTCCCAAGTCCTCTGGAAATTCACCTGTCCTTCAAAAGTTTGTAAAGAAAATCACTGGGAAACTCATTCACAAGACCATAGAATCAAAGAATTATAGCATCACAGAACAGACCAGGTTGGGAGAAACCTCAAAATACTATCTGGTCAAGCCTTTCATGGGAATGGAAGCCTAGATGAGATTATCCAACATCCTGCTCAATCACATAATGAAAACCTCCAGTGACAGAGACTCTGTACCCTTTCATCAAATGATTGCTTTTATTATAGAAAATAATGTTTTTATGTAGGGGTGAAACCTCTCCCAGGGCAACTTTCACCTGTTGCCCCCAGTCATCTCCATGTGCCTCCCAGCGAAGAGGAAGTCTTCTACTTGTAGCTGCTCTTTAAGAACTGGAATGTTGTAAGTAGGTCTGTCCTGAGGCTTCCCTTCTCCAGGAAGAAAAAACCTAATACTTTTAGTTATTCCTCACTGGACATGTTCTCCACATGTTCAACCATCTTTGTGGTCCTCCTTTGGACATCCTTTAGTCTGGCCATGCCTTTCTCTAAATTTCATCATCCAGATGCCTAAATGTCCTACAATGCAATGGCTAGTCAACATGAATATATTGAATTTATCTAACTAACCTCTCTAACCTGCTCTGTTATTATTATATTTTTGTTTTGTTTTCTCTTTCTGCAACTGAAAATAATTGTCATAGCTGAGTTCAGTTAGCTTTTAAATAAAAAATAATGGGAAAAATCAGTTCATATATTTGGCATTAACTATCAATAGCTTTCCTTCTCCACTGAGTGGCACATGAGCCCACTTCTAGCTTTCCCTCCTGCTACTAATTGGCTTCTGGTTACTGTTGCATCTTTGTGCCTCATTTGATTTTTTCTCTTAAAGCTTGTAGTAAACATTTGCAATCGTATTTTTAATCTTTGGGACTGAGTTGTATACTGAACTCATCTTTTGTTTGAATGCTCTTTTATTATACTTTCAAAATTTATTCCAGATTTGTTTTCTTAGACCGATCCATTATAACAACTTTCAAATAAATGCACTAAGTTTATTGAAGTATATAATCAGACTTTTAAAAATTATTATTTTGATAAAATTCTGTATGTATTAAATTTATAAATTCCATGAAAGTGCCCATTGTATTGTCACCATCATCCAAGCAACCCTTCACTCTGAAATTCTCAAGTGTGTCCTCCCAATTGGTACATCTACTTTGTAGAAAACAACACCTAGTTGTCCTAACAACAGTGAAGATTGAAAGTCTTTAAAAAGTGTGTTTCCAGAGCTTTCTGAACAATCCATTCTCAATACATACTTAGGTAAACTTCTTTCTCTCTTCATCACCCTCTGCCTTCAATGACTTCTGCCTTCAAGTTTAGAACTTACAAAGCTGGATATTGTAGAGCAGTTTGGCCAGCTGCCTTTTTAGAGAGATTTAATATATGACATATTAGATGTTTGGAATAAGATGTACGTTATATTTCCATCAAAGTTGTCAGAACTCATCTCTGAGATGTATGGATCTGCAATATACAGGGCATGCCAACTAAAGATTGAAATGCCTAGACAGTCAGGCAGGAAAACTGAAAAGTTTTGTGTTTTGGGAGAGCTTTACTTTGGTCTAATACCCGTATAATCACTTTCATAAGTGCTAATGACACTGATAATTTTACAAATGTTTTAAAAATAAAAGTTTTTTTCTAGTTTAAATTTTGTATATTTTAGCTATGTCAGCTGGTCTAACAAAGTATGTAATTTTAATATATATTACCCATTAAAGGAGGGTGTTTTAAATTGTTATTATTATTATTATTATTATTATTATTGACAATATTATCATTAGTAGCCATTGATCATTAATTAGGTGATAGGTATGGGTGAAAAACATGTATGCATTTCATGTTAACACCATTTTGGTTAGCTCAGACTTCTGTGGTGCACATTTTTCTGGATCAGCAATGAACACAGGCATAGTAGCAGCAAATCCCAAGAAGTGGAAAGGGGAAAGATTGTGAGAGGACAATCTCTTAACTTAACTGTAGCAGTATCCTAAAAGATTATAAGACTTCAGGCTGTTATTCACTGTAGCTGCTACTACCCCACAGATACTGTGTGTCATAGCATGTTAACCAACAAGAACAATAATGTGTTCCATATAATACGTTCCTTAAGATCTGAATAAAATTGTGAACAGAAAGTTCGTGCCAAGGGAATAGAAAAAACTGCCAGCAAAGCTGGGACAAATATATTTCCTATGGAGAGAAAAGCCAGTTTCTCAGTGCCGGCTAATCTGTGTGCCAGACAAACAGTTTACAAAAATAGGTTTAGTTTTTTCATGCTTCTGAGCTGCCTGGCTTAGATATGGGTACTGTGTTCCTGGTGTACTAGCCTGTGTCTAAGTGTTCCCAAACCAAATGGCTATTCTGGCAGTAGGGTGTGACCTCATTTGACAGAGTGTTTGCCATGCATATTTATCTGTTTTCATGCATCCTGTGTCTTGGCAGAAGGAATTGTTAAAGCAGCTAAAACTAAAGCAGACCCAGTGTTTCTTTTTATGTAGCTGAAGGAGAAAAATCAATTCTATTAGGAAACTGAATCCAGCACAGAGATTGTGCCTTAATTCTCCTTCTGCATGGAGAGATGTAGGTAACTTATGGCAGTGCTTCCATTCCTCAATATTCCTTCTTACAAAAGGCCAACAAAAAGCACTTCTCTGAGAGGTAAGAGATCCAAATTCCAATCTCTATCACAGTTTAATTCATACATCAAAATGTAGTTGCAGGAACAACCGGACTTCTTGGTATATCAGTTTGAGGTCTGCTCTGCTGTTGTGTACTGTTTAGTCCTTATTTTTTTTTTCTTTTACCCTGATGAAAAAAGATAAATGTCTCTATTTTATTCCATTGCAAAAACACATTGCAGTACTTCAGAATTGTTTATTAAACAGGATTCTTATCCTCTGATCAGCTGGGTAGGTTTCTCAAGTTGACTGTTGTGTTTGATCTTGCCTCTCTCGTCATATTTTGGAAAGGTTTATTTTCTTCGTTATTTTCTTAGGATGAAAATAATAGGAAATTTAAACAAAGAAAATCGAGAAAAGGGCATGGATTTCTCCCTGGCAAATTGTTCTGGCACTAAATTTTTTCAAGAAGTCTTGACAAGAGGCATTCTTTACTACAGTAACCAGTGCCAAGTCCCATCTATCTCAGGTCTGTGGCTGCAATAAGATGCTGATGCTGATCACAGAATATTCTGAGCTGGAAGGGACCCACAAAGATCATCGAGTCCAACTCTTAAGTGAATGGCCTGTACACGGATCAAACCCACAACCTTGGCATTATTAGCACCATGCTCTAACCAAGAGGTAAGCCTTGGCAAACTGACAAATAAAAATTAAAGTAGTAGCAGAGCAAATTCCTTTCTTAAACGCTTGTCACTTCCAGCTGGCAATAAGTTTTAGTCCTAATGAGAAAACAGGATTTCAATGTAATGAAGCTCCCTGGTTTCAGTTGTTTACTTTAAAAAGGTCTCATTCTGCAGAGTGCTTGTTTTCAGTTCCAAGTTTTAACAAGAACTGCATGTCTTACTGTAAGGCCAGTATTATTATTTAAAAACATAAACTTTATAGAGGAAGATTATCTCAGTTCCTCAATTATCTCTGTTCATAAATTTTTGTAATAAGATAGATACCAGTAAGAAGGGAAGTAAGCATGCTTCAAAACCACCATTTTCTGTCTTCAAAGGAAAGTAAGCATTCACTTCTATGGAAATTTTAACATTTTGACACTAATAGAAGTTATCATATAATTAACTTAGCACACCAAAAGTAGCAAAGAAATTTATTTAAAAACTCAAAATTATTTGTTTTGATTTGAGCAGCTAAATTTAAAGCCCTTTTTTTCCTGCTTTAATATGTAAATGAGCTAAAATTTCAAAATCACTTACCTTCTTTTTTTCTTCCTTATTTTCTCCTGTCCTTAACCAACCAATCTGTTGTACACCTCAAGGTTTCAGTGACAGCATACTGAAAAACAAACACGAACAGGGTTGTGATCAGCAGCATGAAGTCTAGCTGGAAGCTAGACAGTGGTGGGGTGTACCAGAGACGAATACTTGCCAGTACTGCTTAACATGACTATTAATGACGCTGATGATATGACCAAGCAGATCCTCAGTAAGTTTGCAGATAAGACAAAACTAGGAGGAGTGACTTGTGCATTTTAGGGTTGTGCTGCCATTCAGAGGGACCTGTAAAGGCTGGAACAGTGAGCCAACAAGAACTTCATGAAATTGGGAAGAACAACCCCATGCTGTCATACACATTGTGTCTAATATCTGGAAAGCAACTTAGTAGGAAGTACTTGGGGTACTGGTGGACAAGAAGTTCACCGTTAGCCAGCAACGTGTAGCAAAGAAGGCCAGCAGCCTCCTGGGCTGCATCAGGGAGAATATTGCCAGCAGGTTGACTGAGGAGGTGCTTGCCCTCTGCTCAGCCCTGGTTACACACAATCTGGGTGCTGTGTCACGTGCTTTGTCACACAGATGTGTGTAACCAGGGCTGAGCTCCCCAGTATGAGAGACGTGGACATAGAGGAGTGCGTCGAGTGAAGCTCTACTAAAATGATTAAGGGACTGGAGCTTGTGCCCTGTAAGGAGAAGCTGAAAGCACTGGCATTGTTCAGTCTAAGGAAGAGAAAGTTCAGGGAGGAGCTTGTGCAATAGAAAAGGATTGTGCCTTTCCTTTCCTTTCCTTTCCTTTCCTTTCCTTTCCTTTCCTTTCCTTTCCTTTCCTTTCCTTTCCTTTCCTTTCCTTTCCTTTCCTTTCCTTTCCTTTCCTTTCCTTTCCTTCCCTTTCCTTCCCTTTCCTTTCCTTTCCCTTTCCTTTCCTTTCCCTTTCCTTTCCTTTCCTTTCCTCCCTGCCCCTGCCCTCCCCTCCTTCTCCTCTTTTCTTTTTTCTTGATAACTATAGTTCTCTTTGTTAATTGAAGATACATAATTTACTTATATACATTTAAGCAAAGTATAACACATATACCAAGTATTTCAGTTATCAACTATTTATAAAAAAAGCAGAGACTTCTTTCATTGTTTCTTCTGTGAGCCAATAAATAATAAGAAAGATGTTTTTCAAGGGAAAAAAATGGTTCTTTCCAGCTTATCTAACACCATAAGTAAATATATAGCATATGTGGTTGTAGACCTAATCATGACAATTGTAAAAGTGATTTCAGAATTTATATCAAAGAACTGGATCAAATAACTGTATATTGGAACAGGCCCTTTCTGATACTCCTGTAGAGCGATGTCTTCTGGCTGCTCAGATATCAGCAGATGGGTTCAGAGAGGCTGCAGAGAGCTGTGCAGAAACTCTTGCTGTGCCTATGTATTTGAAACAGAGACTGCAATTGGGTGGAGATTTCTTGGCTGATAGCTGAGGAAAACAATTGCTATGGCTATGTTTAGATATTGCTTGATATTTATTTTTATTGCAGAGCATGTGAACATATGTGAATAATTATCACATTCTTTTTGTTTAGTTTTTTTCCCCATTTTCCCAAATATTTCTAGGTTTTTGTTTCCTAAAGCTTCTCAAGTGCAAATAAGAATAAAGCAAATTAAGTGCAACCTGAGTTATATTTTATTTTTATGAATAAAAGTCTTGACTGTCAGATTCTTATCTTAATGCTCTAGAGTGCAACTCTTATTGCTGTCATTTGCAGCTAGTTGCATGTGTATCAAATAGGTAGTAGAAAACTTATTTTCTGTGTCTTTATTACATAGTGAAAAAGAGAAGAAGGAAAGACTAACAACAAAATTGCTTTTATTTCCCAAATATTGTGTCTATGATAGAGTGTTGTATCAGTCTTATCCCTCTGAGGTATATACATATGCAAGTGAAAGACAAAATGGTTTTGTTTTTTCTTTTTTTCTTTTTTTCATTTATTTAAGTGTTGAAGAGGCTTACCAATTAAAATGGTAATTGTCTGTCACTAAAATAAGTTAGTTACAGAAACTTGTTTGTGTAGACTGATGAGCAAGCTAAAAAAAGTCACTTTTCAGAAATTAGCTACTGCCAACATTCTCTTGGTAGGTTGAAAGTGACTGAGGATAGAAAGTTCACCAAAAACCTGGTCTCTGAATTTCTTTGGTCAGAATCCAAAACACATCATACTTAATTCCTATGCCAAAGAATTTAAAAAAAGAGGATCATTTTTAATACTAGCTTTTAAAATACGCTTACAGATTTAACTTAAGGCTTTTAATTGTGCATAATAATAGACTAGCACCTCCTGACATCTTTAAAAATATGCTACCTCCTACTAAAATCATTAGAATTAGGTATTATGCTAATAGGCAATATGTATAAGATTGTGAGTAACAATGAAAGAAACTTATGTATCAGTCTTGATATCTAAATATCCTGGTATTTAAATATCTTGCCAATACATCAGAAGCGGGTTTATTTCCTTATATTTTCAATGATTGCTTTCTTCTATTACATTAACATACATATCCTTCAGTTCTTAATCAAGATTCAGTTGATTAGAAGCTCATGTAAGCATTATAAAGCAAATAAATAATTTATTGATTTAGTTGATTTTGTTTATTTAGTATATTTCTTAGTGGATGAAATTATTAAAATTAAATCAAATAGATGCTGAAAATCTTCAGTATCTCAGCTCCTGGAGTGAGTCCAGTGGAGAGAGACAAAGGTAATTAAGGGACTGGAGCACCTCTCTTACAAGGACAGGCTGAGGGAGCTGGGCCTGTTCAGTCTTGAGAAGAGTTGAGTGAGAAGGGACCTCATCAATGTCTATCAGTATCTGAAGGGAAGGTGTCAAGAGGAAGAAGCCAGGCTCTTCTGGATGGTGCCAAGCAATAGGAGAAGAGGCCAAAATGGATGCACAGGAAGTTCCACTTGAACGCGAAGAAGAACATCTTTACTGTGCAGGTGGCTGAGCACTGGAACAGATTGCCCAGAGATGGTGTGGAGTCTCCCTTACTGGAGATATTCAAGAACTGGCTGGATGCAATCCCGTGCAGGGAATGTGGCTGAGATGACCCAGTGTGGTCCCTTCCAACCTTACCTATTCAGTGATTCTGTGATCTGAGTGCCATTGTGTATTGCTAGAATTAACCACACATGTGAAATCAAGTTTAATATCCTTACTTAGTTTACTCAATTTACTCAGCCATGTAGGTAGTAGATTTAGATAGCCAGATTACTGAATATCCTTTTTTGAACAAATATCTATTTAACTGAATGATGAATTGTCTTTTTGCTAATGTCAGAAATGCTGTGAAATACACAATAAGTTAACAGATTTAATAAGCCTGTATTTTCCTGCTGTTTTTCCTAGAAACACAAACTTACCTTTAACAATAGGTAGTTAGAATAAATAAAGAAAATAATAGATGTTATTATATCTATAAAGTCTATGAATAAGATTTCAGAATTCTATGTCAACACAAAAGTTCAGTTTCTGAGTCAATGCTTCCCTACTTTTTCCGATTATGTGCAGTCCCCAGGAGGATGTTTCTACTGGAAAAAGAAAAAAGAGTTTTAGGGATTTCCTTTAATCTGTCTTGGGAACATGAGAGATTTTGCTGAACTATTTTGATTCCTAATTAACTCCTAATAGAAAACTGAGTTGCAAATATATTAAATTATTTTTCAAAGCTATGTACATTTTATGTTCTACAGTTGCAGGCAAGAGATGAAGTAGACAAACCTGTCACATACCATAGACACTGCTGAGAAATCATTTCTGTGCCTAATTGTATGTTGCTCACATGTTCTAATTTGGAATAAGAATATAAACCTTTTCCTGGGCTCCCTGGAGATGTTATTTTGTTGGTAAGTTTATTCTCTTCTTCCATAGCATCTTTCTTCCAGGTCTTTTGATCTTCTTACCTAAGATATGCTCTGCTACTGCAAGGACACTGGAGCTGTAAACGTGTATTCTAGACTGTTACTCTAGCATTTTGTGTTTCTTGAGATTTTTGGTTTAGATTTAAAATCTGAGGCAGTTTCTGGGAATTGGTATCAAAATGTGACTATGGAGAATAAAAATAATGGGATACTTCTGGATATAATATGTACTGAATGATGGGATTTATGTGAAACTTGACTGCCTGAGTGATCTTCTCTTACATTCTACAGAAAAAAAAAGGAAAAATTATTTTAAAAATCATCAAAGCTTAAATTGTTTAGTCTTATAGGAAGGGAAGTTAATTCAGTTTTTAACTTTCTTTTTTTAAATTGAAATGTGGAACTTTTTCAGGAAAAGGAAAGTGCTTATAGCATTATGAATTTATTGTGTTACTGTATTATTGCATGGATGCATGCGTACACACGTATAGATGAAAATGTATTAAGTGTATTTAGAGCATTTATATTGAAATTTATATTGTATCTTTAATTAATCTGTGTAAAAGAGAACAATCTTTGTGCAAGGTTCCAACACACTATTAGGATGGGGTTATATCAGTGAGACAACCATAGCATGCAGTAGATATCAATCATCTGGTAGATAAGTGAACACTTTTTACTGTCATTCTGGTACATACTAAATGGGAAGAGTTCTTTGTACAATAATACAACAAAACCAACCAAGGTGGCAAACAAATGACTAATCTCTTACATAGTGTAAAAATTGTAGGATGAAGTATGTATCCATTTTCATCTGTACATAAAATTATGGTTACTCCTATTTCAGGGTTGGGTTCCCCTTCCTGCAGAAGGAACAAGGAATAAGCTCCACTTTAGCATCCAGAGACCTGCCCTGTATGTGGTTTGTTTGTATAATTGTAGTGGCATAACACAATCCACTGCCATCTCATATAAAGTTTAGTTCACTGAAAAGTAAGCGTTTTAAGCACCTATGTTCTTGGCCTCTCCTTTGAAATATATAGCAGATCTCTAGGCATGATAGAAGATAAATTTGTAAAAAATTGCAACAATTGTATCTCTTTAATCACCATATTTATACCTGAATGAGGATCAGAGTGACAGAGAATGATGGCAATAGTGTCTTACATACATGTCCCAGATTGAGCTGTTATAAATGTTCAGGGAAAGGAAGGGTAAAGGATCACAGTGACACCTTGCTCCTTCATACCCCAGAATTTTTGGAGTCCCTTGTATTCCAGGTCTGCAAACACCTCTATTCTACTATATAAAATCCCTCACACTCTTTCAGGCTTTCAATGTCCTTCAGACTCCTGGACCCTTGGCGTCTCAGTCCTTCCAACACTTACTGGAGGTTTTGTCATCTTCTCTGCTCCTTTCACACCATCAGCTGTTAGCCATCCACCAGCTGCTTTCCACCTTTGCTGTATCTGTTTCCATACCAAAATCTTGCATATGTTCCCTGCAAACCATGTAATTGTTTTATATAAAAGGGATAATAATAAAAGTCTTAACATCAATGACAATCATTAAAATAAAAATTTCTAACTGGGTAAGCCTCTGGGACAGAAGGATGTGATTGAGTTTCTACAAAGACACATGAATTAGTGACCTCCTTAATTTACTACATCTAAGAGCTACCTCTTGAGTAACATCCTCAGAGTAACAGGAGAGCTCCTCTAGAGCAAGATTTTTCACGAAACCACTTCTACCCACTCAGATGTCCCTTTGGAGTGATCAAGTAAATTAGTTGGCCATGTTAATAGTGAAAATTGCTTTAATAGTTTTACAGAACATTTTAATTTATCTGATCAAATTGCCTCTTTTCAACTCCCAGTGTATCTTTTTGCAGTTATGTTTTCAGAGCAAAAGTACAATATAACTTAGTGCTTACAAAGTTACCAATTTTAGCTGTAAATGAAAAAAATCACATCATAAAAATTACAATAATCTAAATGTTACATCACACAATCACTATGAAAGTTTTTCCCAAAATATATCACCAATGAGGTTTTCAGAAGCACTACACAAATTTAGTCAGACTATCTGAAGAAATAAGGAACTGCAGAATGAAACTAGAAGGAAAGCTGGGAGAAGAGAGGTCCAGGAATTCAAACATGAGCTTATCCATCAAAGAAAATATACAAGAACTGTATCCTAAAGCTATAAAAACATGCTTTGTACCAAGGGATTAAGGGTCACCTTAAAATCGGTTACCACAACAGAGTTGTGGATGTGGTAACGAATAGTGAGAATGAGGTTACATCTTAAGCCAATATACAGCTTTTCAAAGTGATCACATAAATTCATCTAAACACTGTGGGGAAAAAATACAATGCACAGTAAAGAGAGGTTTCAAAAAAACTTGTAAGCTGTAGAAATCCTTTTAAGAAACTCAGTTCTGCTAAAAAAAAAGAGACTGATACTGACATATAAGTATTTCAAAAAACTTAGATGCAGACATCTAGAACATTTGCTGTTTCTTGTATTGGCTGGCAGATACAGATCATTGCAGAAATATTATATAGACAAACTGGTGACTAATCCACTGAAACCTGAAAGTCTTTGACAGCTTATATCAGTAGTGGGTAGAGGAAATTGGGATTGTGGAAGTGGCCAGTGTGGAGGACTTATGTGTGAGTCAACACAGTCATATGGCCTGGACAACCACAAAACAATGGCTGAAATACAAAGAGTAAATTTATTTCATTACCTTGCTAGCTGGAGGATCATGAAGCAACACCCAGGCAGAGACACACGAGTGGGAATCTGGCACCGTTAGGCTCAGTCCATCCTAGAACAACGCAGGGCTGCTGTTTGCACCAATTTATCAAGGGCCTGAGCATGCAGAATTCCTATCATAATGTGATCTCCTCTGTGCTTCTTGTGATCTCTGAGCTTTGATCTCTCTCCCAAGACAGGGAGTTCAAGCATGTCCATGAGAGTGCCTCCAAGTCTCTGTAATCACCTATTTTATCTCTACACAGAGATTCTACATCTCAAAATGGAGACAGGATAAATAGCCGTAGGCATAATATCGTGACCTTTCCCACAGTTGTTTTCCAGACCTCAGCATTCCCACCTGCAAAGTCACTTAAGTGAATCTACCAACCTCCTTGACATTCTTCCGCTTTTAACCCTTTCCTCCCAGGAACTTGCTATCCTGCTAATTTAGGAATGCCTGCTCATAAATTCATCCATTATTTAATCTTCTAAGAAATATGTAGTTTCCTTACATTTTCAATTTATGGAACAAAGAGTATTATTTCACTACTGTTGTACCCTATCAAATTATTTTGGTTTCCAACGGAGACAGACTTATTAATGAATGGGGTGTGGGAGAGCCAGATTTTCTTCTCTGCTGATTAAAAATCTAATCCAAAATCTATTTTGCATTGGATGTTGGATCACTGAATTCAGTGTCCTTTAGATCTGACCTTTTTTTTTTTGTTCTTCCACTCATCATCTACTAACTTTGCATTTGCCTTTTAAAGAATATCTGTCTTATTCACTTAGACATCAAGCTGTTTGGAGGTCTAAGGCATATAGTTTTGTTACGTGTCTGTATAGTGCCTAAAACAACAAATTGATAACTCTAACAGCAGTTAGAACACACAGTTTTAAAAAGTTACTTTGTCTGGCTGAAGAGTTCAGGTGACAGTGACATAAATAAGTCAGAAGTTCAGTTCAGTCACAAACCAGCAGCTCTTATCACAGGACATGATTCTATTGTGACATTTACCTTATGGCCTGAGTCTGTGTAAGTCTTATAAAATATCTGAGACCGTGACATTACTGTTATTTGCTAATTTTCACTACAGCATTATTTAGATGTTCCAACCACGGAAGCTCTATTGTACTAGGAACAAAACAAACAAGCAAGAATGCAGTGTCACTGTTCAGAACAGTGTATAGTTGTCTAAGATAAGATGAACAAAAGGTGAAAAATCAAGAGTGTAGAGAAAAACCTATGCAAGACAATTTACACATCAGGAAAATGTGACAGCCAGGAATAAAGCTCTATCCACCAGAACATGCTCAATCTCATTTGCTATTTTTGTTTACAGGTCAAGTACTATTAATATTAAGTATGCTACTGTAAATTTCTGATCAGTTCAAACTAGTGATGATAACAATGGAATTTCTTTTTGTAAAGTTTCAGCAAAAGAGTAATCATTTTTGAGTTAGCCTGATATAAAAGATGCTTTTACTTTAGAAAAATTGCATTCAAATAACTGAAAAATTATTGCAGCAAAACACTTGAACTTTTGTGAATATCCTAAAGAAAACAGTACTCAGATTCAAAAGATTAATCTACATATTTTCAAGTCATCATGAGAAACACTTAATGTGGCCAATTTCCCACATGCACAGTAAGATCTTTAATCATGGTTTCTAGTTTGAGGAGCAACTAAGGATTTCAGAGTTTAGCGTTGGAAAATTTTGAACTCTACCAACTTTCTTCTCACTTTTGGGTGGTCATTAAATGAGGAAATACTGTTGTAGAAGAAACTGACCTCTTCTTTTGACAAACCCTTTTCTCAGTTCTATTCAGTCCTAGAAAAAGACAGAGTGAAAGGGATCTCTGAAAATATCTAATCCAAACTTGTGTCCAGATCAGGGCCAAATCAGAGGAGGTTGTACATGTCCTTGGGTAATCAATTTAGAGTATCTTCAAAGAAAGGAATTACACAGTCTCTCTGGACAACCTGCTACAGGCTTTGACAAACTTCACAATGAAGAATTTTTCCTAATTGAATGTCTGTTTTGGTGGCTTTTGCCCATTGGGTTTTGTCCTTTTATAGTATACGTCCATGAAGGGACTGATTAGAGTGGGCCCAGAGGAGGGCCGTGAAAATGATCAGAGGAACACCTGTTCTATAAGAGACGGCTCAGAAAGTTGAGATTGTTTAGACTGGAGAGGAGAAGGCTCCAGGGAGACGTCATTGTGGTCTTTCAGTACTTGAGAGGGCCTTATAAGAAATATGTAGGAAGACATCTACCAGGACAAATGGATTTAAACTAAAAGAGGCTTTTAGTTGGACATAAGGAAGAAATCTTTTATGATAAGAGTGGTGAGACACTGCAACAGGTTGCCCAGAGAAGTTATGGATGTCCCTTAATTATTGGAAGCGTTCAAAGTCAGGCTGGATGAGGCCTTGAGCAACATAATCTAGTGGAAGTTGTACCTGCCCACAGCAGGATTACATGATATCTAAAGGTTCACTCTACCCAAACCACTCTATGACTCTATAACATGTCCAGTACAGTCAGCATTAGGTAGCTGTCTGCAGTAATATCCCACCTTAGCTGCCTTCTTAAGGTTAAGAACAAAGCCTTTTTTCTGCACTCTTTTTGAAGATTTTGAGTTTCCAGTGTATTTCTGTTGAGGGTTTACGCAGGAAGGGTCAGTCTTGCAAGTGACCTATGGTGCAGGAAGCAGTGCACCTTGCTTCCTGGGAAACAGAGCCAGTGACCAGCTAGTTTTGAGTATTGATATTCAGTATAATCCAATTAAAAGTTGTTCCGCCTCCAGGGAAAAAACCATATTTAAGAGAGATACACCTGAGAAAAAACCCTTTTTCCTGTCCTGTTGCTGCCAGAGAAGCAAGTCCTGTGCTTCTCTCTCTGGTAAGGCTGGGCCCTTGCCCTTCCCCCCCCCACCCCCTCAGAGCGGGGAGGGGGAGAGGTTTGGAAGGGAGTTTACAGCAGTGCCACTGAACGTGGGGGAGGACCCGGCCTGAGCTCTCTGGCTGCTGGGCAAAACATTTTAACTACAGTGAGCAGAGTTAGGCCCTTGCTCCGGGCCGGCTCCCTCCAGGCCAGGTCAACTTCGCAGAGCCGGGCCCTTGCTCCGGGCCGGGCAAAGGCCGGGCCGGCTCCCTCCAGGCCGGGCCAGCTTCGCAGAGCGAGGCTAATGAGAGTCTTGACTGCTTCTGCAGCCTGGCTCAGACTTTTTAAACAACCCGGGAAAAATCATGGGACTGTCGCAGAGGCCCGAGAAAGAAATTAACCCTTTCGTTACCCAGATAAAACTTGCAGAAACTGATCTGCTCTTGCACAGATAGAAGAAGAGTGAGGACACTTACAAAAACACAGCATAGAGACTCAAAGTCAGTGAGAGAAGCAGAGCTGAAGCTTAGAGGGAAGGAGCATGAGGAGTGCTACAAAGTAAAAGCTGAAAATTCTTCTGTGAAACCATGATTGAGACCAAGCTAAAATATTCCCTGTAATATATGACAAATGGTCTAAGGGGGGATGTGACGTTCTACCTGCAGCCAGTGCAGCCAGTGAATCAAGGCACCTGTGTGAAGATAAGTAGATATTGAAGTAATTGCAGCCTGATGAGAAATTTGAGCAGAGAAGAGAAGAAGCTGTAATCCAGATCCCTTGCCCCGGGGAATGGTCAAAGGAAATTTACATTGCCAGTCATAAAAAAAGGGGATTTCTTTGCGGCAGTAGTAGAACAACTTATCCTTAAAAAAACACCCCATGAACTGTCATAACCCACCGTAGTAGCAGTGGGAAAGCTACTGGTGTGGGAGGGACGTTCCACAACAAGCAGAGATCTTTTTCTCCTGGGCGGCTGCTAGTTGTGAGGCTGAAAACCATAAGAACTGTATTTCTTGTGGAGAAGTCAACATGGTAAAGCAGGAGAAAACTCCTCTCCCTATACGACCTGAAGAAAGACTAACTTAGAAGTGGTAAACTGACTGAAAGTCAAAGTGTTGTTTTTTTGTATTGTCATTGAAAAAATGGAGAGGTGAGAAGAGCAAAAGTGTTCTGACGGTTTTGTTCTGGTTCTTAATGTTTTTTTCCTTCCTTTTAGGTCTGTTAATAAACTTTCTTTATATTCTTTAAAGTTTAAGGCTGCTTTACCTACTCCTAATCCTTATCTCACAGCAAAATTGAATAAAATCTGGTAAGTGTGCTGGCGTTTAGCCAAAAAACTCAGGTGAACGAACTCAAACCACTACAATTTCACACTGTCGTTTCTTGTGGCTTCCCTATTTCTGTGACATCCCTTTGAGAATAAATGATCAGAACTTTTTAGGGCATGCTCTGAGGCACTTCATCATCATTTGAAGCATCATTTGAACAGTATTATGTTTTCCATAATTTGTATCATGTGTGATCTATATTATGTTTATTTACTATTTTAAACATTGTAGGTGTTTCCATCTTAGATCATTTTGTTCTGGTGAGTATTTTAAAGCACCTGATTATTAAATCATGCCTTTTCACTTTGTCAGTTCCTATAGTCTATTTTATTTTCTGGATATTGAATCTGAAGGATCATTTTTTCCATTTCCTTGCTCAGTTACTATTTCACTGTCTTTTCTAATATTGTCTATTCCCACGTTGAGGCATATTTACCTCCTTCTCTCAGTTAATTTTTCTTGGCCAGTTTTCTCCTTTCTGCCATTCTGATGAGAAAATAAAGGTCTGCATTACCAAAAATGCAATGATTCTAGATTTGCATAACATGAGAGAGCAGAATTTGTTATCCTTTATCATAATAATCACGGCTGTATACTAATTATCATCTAATCTTAAAGCATGTTTTCAATCTGATTCATCTTGACTTGTTCCTAATTAGTAACATCTGATCCAATAGAAGTGCCCATTACAAATTTAACTAATATAATCATTCACCTTTGAAAATGCCAATGATAGCTGAAAATGTTGCACATCACATGAAATGTTTGAAAATTTGCAGCCTTCCCAGTATTTATGTCATTTTACAGTCCTTGAATTTTAACTTTAATATGTTACATTTGCTTATAGACTTTTAGGTTGGGTCCAATGGAAAAATATATCCTTTTAGACTTTGAATATTTATATGCAAATTTGAAATACACTAACTGATATTTCAAGGATTGTTAGAGACTGATAATTTTAACACAACAAGGTGATTATTCCTAAAAATATTTATGTGGATAATGTGACAATCGTTAATGTTATATATTTTATAAATCAACCCAATAACTAACCACGATAGCATCACATCTCACTTGGACTTTGATTGGCTTGGTGACTGAAACAGATTTAAGCTGCTTTTGTTTCTCTCACTCAAGTTCTAGAAATTAAACTAGTTTATAGGTGACTAGCAGTTTTAATTATATTTTTCAGGACCAACAATAGAAAAGTAAAATTTTCTACTATAGGAAGGAAGTCTGAGAGAGAAATGCTTCTGTTCATTGAGACATAAGATAATAAACATTAATACACTTCAAGAGGATTTTCAAAGAAAATTCTTCAATTTTTGTCATTGCATTTTCTTGGCTGCATTTCAATCTCTACTCATTTTATTTGCATTCATCATCTGTACTGTGAATTTGCTCTTCTTTGTAGACTTATTTATTATATTAGACTTTCATTACACCTGCTATTTTAAAATATCTTTTAACAAAAAAAGAGGTCACGTGTCAAGTTTAGCAAGTCTAACCTTGTTCTACTATCAAGTATAAAACGAATCCATAAGACAACACAGGAGTCTCCTGTACAATAAACAAGCTCTCACCACCCAGACTGAATATTAAAAAAACCCTGGGAGACCTTTTCAATCAATTCAAACAATAAAAACCCTATTAACCTCTAGTATTTGTCCTTCCTGTAGCTAGCTTTTGTTATTCAGATATATTTCTGTTGAGACATTATTTCTTATTATTTTTGCAGAGATTTAATCAAAGGAAATATGTATAGTCAAAACTGGACAAATACTTACAAGTAATGTGAATCACAGTAATGAGTGATTCATGTATTTCCAATAATAATTAGAAATTTTGGTAGAACAAAGCATGTGTGCTTGCTGGTACACAAGTAGAAGCTAACAGTGGAAAGCATATATATATTTTTCATATATATATAAAAGTGAATTTGAATTTGGAAGGAGAGTTATCTTTAAGTCTGCTGTAAACACAGAGTGGCAAATGAAACTCCTCCCATCCTTCTCACATTCTTGTGCACATCAAAAGCATGACTGAATAAATTGTCTGAGTGGATATTAACCACTTGGAAAGATGAGAAAGGGAAACAGAACAACACTTGTTGCAGATCTGAGGGCAATAACCTGTTAACATCACCAGGCAGCAACTGCTCACTCTGCATTTTTAGTGAAAAGATGTGTTCAAGTTGGCCTAGATGCATATTTAAGACTTTACAAAGGTGAAGTTATCTGCAAAACAGGATAATTAGTTCCTGGTGCCATAGTTAGCAAAAGTGTCATGGCTAATGAATCTCAAACCGGATGTGGGATCTCACCTTGGCAACTTTAGTCAGTGACAAAAGAAGAAGGCAGCTACAGAATTCTCTCATTTGTCTTTGTGGGTTGAGATATTATTATCTAGATGATGCACATAAATCTAACTGGAACTGAGTGTTTCTCAAGTGCACTTTGCAAACTGAATCATCATGAAAATTGACGACATCACAGAAAAGAAAATACAGACAAAAAAATTAAACTTGGAAAATAATTTTTTCCACTCTTTCTTCCAATGGAACATCATGCAGCAGCAATTGACTAGACATCCCCTTCTTGCACAGAGCACTTGCATTTGTTAAGGAAACCAAGAGAATTTGAACATATATGCAATTGCTCCTAGTGTACAAAGATTAATGTACTGCAAGGCTTTTATTATACCAAAATAGAAAGTCTCAGGAAAGGACAAAAATCTACAGTAAGAAATCATTACCAGGAAGAAAAAGAAAAAAGGGGGAAAAAAAAGTTTTTAAAATTCTGGAATATTTTAAATAGGATTACATAAAAGAAATAATTTTTCACAGGACCTTCTGCAAAGCTTCTTTTACTTTTGTGCCCTCCTGATTCTAGTTTTTTTCTATAACACAGGTTAAATTCTTCAGAAAACCCCCTGCTAATTCACATAGCCCTTTCCAGGTGCCCTATGAAGTTCAAGACAGATTCAAAAATACAATATACATGTTCCAAAAAGACTGTTTCCTCTAAACTGTACTCCTGATGGGGCCTTGAGATCAGCAGAGAGCTATTCCGTAGGTTCCACCTGAACTTTCAATTATGTGATTTTTTCCTGTCAGGGGGCTTTCAAGACTACCAAAAAAAAAAAAAAAAAATTGAATTTCAGCATAAAGGGAGTGGATTGTGTGCTTAACTTCAGCTGATTCTTGCTCAAGTTTCTCACCACAAATACATCAGGAAAATTTTTCTTATGAAACAGTGATCATTTCTACTTTGGACTAATTACACAGTAAACCTTTGGAATACTGATTATCTCCCATTCCTTACACACTGTAATTGCCACTTTATCTGTAAAAGAACTTTTTTTCCCAAATTCAGTTACTCTTACCAAATATACCAACATATAATGATGCTATTATATATTTTTAAGACTTATAAAATGATACATGTAAGAATGCACAAATATAACGAGAGCCAGAAAGTACTTATCCTGAAAAATAGAAATGAGAGGGAAAAAAATAAGATATATTTCATAATCTTATTTATAATTGAATTTTCACATTTTATTTGCTTTGTCATTAATACTATAGTCATTGTCACAGAATAGAAAAACATGTACTCAGAGCAGTAAAATTGTGTCATAAGCCATATTATATATTGCTTTCTGTTCTTCATTCATTGGAGAAATTGTTGTAAGGACTGTATACTCCTGTCAAGTTGTAAAAACAAAGCCTTGGGTGTTGACAGTGACATGTATTTCTTTCAGCTTACTTCTGGCTTAATGAAAGAAAAACTGTTTGGGGAATATTTCTCATTCAGTATTCAGAAACCACCTTCTCAAAACACCAATATTGTACCTACCTGTGAAAAGCAAAGTGAAAATTGTAATCTGTGATGACTGTAATTGCTTACAGCAAATGTATCCTCAGAAGTGGCAGGGCAACTTGAAACCTCCAGTGTAAATGCAGCCTTGCTCAATTATTGATCTACTTCGGAGTTGAAGAAGACAGAAAGACCTCCTTGGCTAAAATACTACATTGCAGGAAGTCTCCAGTTCCTGCAATGAAGCATAAACAGGGTTGGAGAGTGTTACATACATGAAATAAATAATCATTCCATAAAAAAAAAACTCCAATGGAAATTTAATTTGGCATCCACCACCCAGCTTTAACTTGGAAGTTACAGTATTGTATTATATTTGTATTTGTTATTAGTACTTGGCTAAACACAGAATTTAAATAGTAATTTAAGGCTGAGGGGGAGTCAGGTAACTGTAAAAATCTGGATATTTTGTACAAAGGCACTGGAAAAGTGAGAATTTTTCCAAGTACTATAATATCATGGGTCACCTTTTATGTCATCCTATAGTTTATGTCTTTGCAATTTTGGGGAAAGGTCTTTTTGTAGAAGTGCCACTATTAAAGAATAATTTTCTTGTATTTGGTAACAGTCTCTAACAGAGTACAGTCAAATTCTATTCAGTAACTTCTGGGAATATGTTTACTTCTTTGATTTTTAAGAATATGTTGAACAAAACTATGAAAACTGTAGAAAAAGGAGGATTTTGGATAATATTCCAGTATTTCTTTATAAACAATGGTAAATATATATATTGAAAGTAGTCAGGGGTGGTTTTTTTGGTGCTTTTGTTTTGAAAGATTATTTCGAAATGCCACTGGTTAAAAATCTCTTTTCCTTATTTTCTACCTAAAGGTACTCTTGCTAGTTTGCATACATTTTTGTTTGTGCAACACATTCCTTATTACTTGCCTAGATATCAGTTAGTTACTGGCCAGCTAAATAAACAAACCGGTGATTAAATTCACTTATTTATTAAAAGATTTATTACATAGCGAGGAGACAGGTCAGGGACCCAACTGACCTTATTAGCATAGCGCTAATATTTCAGTGATTTCTGTAGAAATAGTGGAATATTTTAAAATATAAGGCATAAATTCTGTTTTCTCACCAATCTTCTTGACTTCTCTTATGGTATCACTGAACAGGGTTCAGCAGATCTGTCTCTTACCAAATTAATGTTTTCAAAGTAATTTTGTATAGAGACTGCTTCATCAAACTTTTTTTTTTTTCCCAGAGGATGAGACTACAGTTTTCCTTTTCTGCTTTTTGATTTGGAGTTACTTTGAACAAATATTTACTAGTCTAGACACTGCTGAAGATAATAGATCCAGCCATTCTATCGAGGCTAGCATTTCAAAGCCCTGTGCAATTATCTTAATCAAAGTTCAATCAAATTTCATTAGACTCTGGCACTCTTGTTCCTGCATCAAGGACAGAGCAACAGATATACTTGGAAAAAGCCTGATCAAGAGGTCTAACTTTAAATATATCAGTATGCCCCATGCAATTTCAGGAAATTTGATATGCTAAAAAGAGTCTTTCTTAAAAAATGGGATCGTCATGGTCTCTTATCAGTAAGTGAATATTTGATATCCTGTAAAAACGTACATCCACAATGTATTTTCTTAGCTCTCTACCTCTGTCAAACATTCACAGAGAAGTCAGAGAAGCAAAATATGATATAAATAAATTGTTACATTTTTTTGGTATGTAAATTAAGGATATTGGTTCTTTCAAAAGACTAAGTGAACTATTCCCAGCAAAATCTGTCCATTAAACTTTCTAGTTCCTTGAGAATAGTTTTCAGCTCCTGAAGTTAGCACATAGGTCTGACCAGTTTTGCCACTATTCTCTTAAAAATATTTTCCGTATGTGCACAAAACAGATGTAGGAAATTATTTATCAGCCCTGGAGTTTTTCTTAATGCTTGGAAACCTTTCACCTTTATGGAAGTTGGGTGCAGGAAACAATTCTCAGTGATTCTGATCTACTTGATCTGAGCTAACTCCTCCAAACCAGGATAATGAGTGAAAACCACATCAAGCAGATCAGCAGAATTCAAGCTCTAAACCTGAATTTGAATTCCTTCTCACAAAAATCTGTGGATAGAAGTGAGGGCATATTCACACAAATTTTTATAAAATATATTTCATGGATAATATTGTACAGGAATGTTCACATGGTGATTTGGAAATACAGACTTTGAACCTTAAATATAAAATCACAGAGATGAAGAGAGGAATTGAAGAAATTGGCAATGCACTCAGATATATGTTCTCTGACTGCATAATTCACAGTTCTGATAGACTAATAGATACATACTACACATAAAGGACTGGAAAATGGTATAAAACTAAAGAAGACACTGAATTTCAGATTTGATTCTGGTTTAGTTTATGCTTTTTGTTACATATTTGTTATTTCCATCAAGCTTGTTCTTACTAGTTGCTGCTTAATCACCACTACGTTATGCTGATTTAAATGAGATCTGTGTCTGCATAGGAAAATGTGGTGTGCTTTGGTATTCAAAGTCTAAAATCTTTCCCCAACTGTTTTAATTGCATTTTATCATTTCTGTCCAGATGTTAATTAGTCACAATTTTTTTTTTTGTATGACATTACAATAATTTCTGATAGATACTTTCATTTCAAACTCATCAGGCAAATTTTTTTCCAATAAAAATGCTTAGAATATATTGAAAATGAAGAATATTGGTAGCTTTATGAAAATATCCACAATAGCCATATGTTTCTTCTTGTGGCAGAGTATGTGCAAGTAACCTTACTGACCTTTCAAAAAGAAAGACTTATTTGATGTCCTAAAAGATTTAACAAGATTTTTTTTTTCCCTGATGAGACAGTACAAAGAACTTTCAGGTGAAAATTCAGCAGAGATATGCCAAGAAGTATTACTCACTCTCCAGTTCATATTTTATACCTAAAAGTTAGTCTCTAACATGGCTACTTCTTGCAGCTTTATTTTTTTTAACTCTTATTTTTTTAAACTCTTATATAGGAGTTAAAAGATTTTTTTTAAATCAATTGAACTATAATGAAATACATATTTACAGTGGTTTATTTATAACATCTGCATTACTAAAGCTCTTTTATTATCTGTAAAACATTTAAAGAAAAAACCCCTGATCTCCATTTCTACTTTTCTCTGATTTACAGCACTATGGAGTAAGACAGTTTGGTAGTATGTTGTTGGGAAAAGGTTGGTCCAATAATTACCACACCAAGTAAGAAAATTTGCAGCTAGGTGATTCTTTGCACAAACTTCCACTGTAACCTAGTTAAGAACTTTCTCAAACATCTGAATAGAAAAGCATTCAAATCCTTGCTCATATGACCTTCCTCTTCAACAATGTTCAAATCAATCAGTATCTTGCCAAAAATTCAATGACTGAAGCAAAAATAGAGTTCTTGCTTGATGACTTCTCATTTTTCATATTTATCAACACTTCATATGCCTCCCATTTTCCTGTTTATTCAATATTTCTAATGAAGTCAACACTGATAGAACTGACCTATACATTACTATTATTATGGATTATTTATCAGCACTTCATATGCCTCCCATTTTCCTGTTTATTCAACATTTCCATTAAAGTCAACACTGATAGAATGGATGTACATATTAGTATTATGGACTATTCTGACTGCTTAAAGTCAGTGGTTATTGAGAGTTCCAGTTTTTAAAAAATGGCTAACTGTGCAAGGAATAACGTTAATATCCCTGCTTTAATACAAGAAAGCAATCTATAATACTTCTACCTTCAAATGATACCAGCTGGTTTATAATAGATGTTTCATGGGTTTTATGTCATCCTGCCCACTGTGCTTCTCATCACTCCATCATCATAATTAGCTTTTCAATTAGCAGGTTTGTGTTTGTACAAGATTAGTAGCAGCTGAATCAAATTCACTTTGCTCATGACAGCAACCTTTGCAGTGACTATTGCTATTAAATAACACAAACATAAACAACAGAGAAATAAGCCTTCAAAACCAAAATTTCTGTTTTCTCCACTCCCACTCAAGTTCAAAGTAATTCTGTTCATACTAAATCTATGTATGTTGAACAAAAATGGCCTTGGAAAAATCGTCATGCATTCCTACCAAATTAATTTGCTATGCTAATTAAAATTAGCACAAAAATAGAAATTAAAAAAATACAATATAAAATAACCTGAAAAAAAGTAAATAAATTATTTAATATAGAGACTTCTAGTATTATTAATAATATAGGCATTGTATCCCAAATGAAAATCTTTACTGAATAGTACTGAAGAAATTGTTAACAATATAAATAGTAAACTTATTGATAAAAGTAATTTTAATTAAACTTTATTTTGCTTAGTTATCTACCAGACAGAAGCAGACATGTTATATCAGTCTTAAATTTTGCTACCTAACAAATATAAATGAGACAAAAGGCTTCAAGTAATGAAGATCTTACTGTATGTTCAAGTTTTTCCTTGATGAACTTATCAGAAGTTCTGAGAAGATCTGAAATAGCAGATTCATGACCTTTGGTGGGTTAAGTCTAAAAATAAGAGCTTGGGAAAAAGTCCATAGAATCGTAGAATATGCTGAGTCAGAAGGAACCCTTCAGGATCATTGCATTCACCTCCTGGCCCTGCATAGGATACCCCAAGAATCACGTCATGTGCCAGAGACTTTTGTCCAAACACTTGTTGAACTCAGGCAGTCTTGGTGCTGTGACTACTTCTCTGGGGAGCCTTTTCCAGTGTCCAGCCACCCTCTGAGTTAAAAACCTTCTCCTGCTATCCAAGCTAAACCTTCCCTGATTCAGCATTATGACATTTCCTGATTCAGCATTATGACATTTCCTCGAGTGCATTTTGGTCACAAGAGTGAAGAGATTGGTACCTGCCCCTTCTTGTGAGGGTGTTGAAGACTGCAATGAGGTCTTCCCTCAGCCTCCTCTTGTCCAGGCTGAACAGACCAAGTGACCTCAGCTGTTCCTCATAGGGCTACCTCTCCTTTATCGTCCTTGTAGCCCTCCTGTGGATGCTCTCTAATAACTTAATGTCTTCTGTATTGTGCCACCCAAAACTGCCCCCAGCACTCGAGGTGAGGCCGCCCTAGCGCAGAACAGAGTGGGACAATCCCCTCCCTTGCCCAGCTGGCGATGCTGTGCCTGATGCCCCCCAGGACAGGGTTGGCCCTCCTGGCTGCCAGGGCACTGCTGACTCGTTCAACTTGCCATTGACCAGGACCCCCAGGTCCCTTTCCATGGCGCTGCTTTCCAGCCTTTCATTCCCCAGGCTATACACACAACCAGGGTTGCCTCGTTCCAGGTGCAGAATACGATGTATCTCCACCCTTTGGATCTATTGTTTCCCAACTATGATCTAATACACAAAAGCCAAAACAATTTTGTAATATCTGTTAATGTTTATTCAAGTTATTCTGAATATTGAATGAAAGGTGATTTATAACAGCATGTGTGACGAGGGTAGCTGTTGTAACTGTGTATGTGAGTATTGTACTGTTCATGAAAACTGTTAGGGAAAAAGAAAGTAGTCAAATGAGTGTTAGCACCTCTTATCTCTGTGTGACTACCTGGAAATGATTACTTATTATTATTTCACTGGAATTTTAAGTTTCTTTAAAAACTGAAACTGAAGGCACGTCTTGTCTACAATATATGTGTAGATTGCTAATTTTGTATAACCAGTACTGAAAGTGTGTACTACCAGATACTACTAGATATATCTCAATAGCTAGATCCTGTCTGTGAGTGATCTTGGACATCATTGCAAGCAAAAAAGGTTTTTGTCTCTGGGTCCAGGACATCAGTGCTATATTCATATGGAATCTGCAGTGTATTATAGAGATGCTAAGGTTAAAGAGAAATCAATAAACTTTGAATTAAAAAAAAAAATTCCTATTTGGTTGTGCTACTCTTCTCAATTTATACCTATTGAACTGATACATCTAGAGTAGTTCTTATACCAAGTTAATTTGTTTACAGTTATTTCAAGTATATTTAACTTAACATGCATAATTTTGCTTATACTTATTAACATCCTTAATGAGTGTGTAGAGCTGGTGCTGGTGACTGGGAATGAAATTTAGGATCTCACATCTGTCTGACAAAGTTTGGAAAAGGGGAAATATGAGATATGACTATCAAAGATCTTCATGTGCAATCCATCTGCAACATCAGCATACTGTCCTCTGTTTTCCTTTTTCCTACTGATCTTTTGTGTTCTCCATTCTGCCCGATTCACTCCTGAAAATATTTTTAGCTATACATGTTTCTCTTGGTAAAAATCCAGCTTCCATTCTAATGTGGTAAAAGAGCAGATCACTGTGATTACATTAAAAGAGTTACTTACTTTTTTGAATATAGTATTCTGCACTGCAAATAGCTGTAAGCTATTGTCTCTGTCACATTTTGCTTATATGTGTCTTGGGTAGAGAATGGTATTTCTTAAATTGAAATATTGAATAGAGAGTATAAATGTTTTCAGGCTAGAAATCAAACACACTCCTTGACTCATTTTTTCTGCATTCTTTTAGATTATTTCCATTCCCTTCTACACTTTGTCAAATTCCTGAGAAAAATTCCTCATTTGGTTATTTTACTATTTTTGCAAGGAGAAGACTCTCTTAAGCATTGGAAGGGATTAAACAGAATGGTTTAGCATGGTATTTCAAACATATTTCTCAGTTAAACTTCCAAGATCATTTTAATACCAAAAATGAATAAATTTAGAAAACGTCAGATTGCAATTTGGTCAACTTACATTCTGTTCTAATGATTTTTTTGTTTGGGAAAAGATCATTTTCCAGCACAGAGCTAATTCAAACTCTTGATATATTGCATTTATTAAGGCTCAAATTTTAGGTGATGCTTTGGTGACTTCATTAATTTTGTACAACTCAACCTTTTAGTTCCAAAAGGCATAGTATAACTAAAAGAGTAAGAATACATGAGCTATCTGATTCTATCTTCTCATTTTGCTCATAGAAAAGTCACTACTCTGCACATATTCCTGCCCTATTAACATGTGAATAATGCTCCCTTTTTATTGTACAGTAAAGTGCTCATGGGAGCATATTCTCTATTAATGGTGATCTTCATCTTATTAAATTAAAAGCATTTTTTGAACATTAAAAATATTACATTGCTTATTTTAAAATCTCTTTGCTAACCAGCTTTAAACAGCTTTCAGGATTGTTTGGTTAAAATTTCTGAAGCTGCATATTCTTACGTTGTTAAGTGAAAAATCTTTTTCATAGCAAACACTTGAGAAGCACTCACTGTTCATCTTCTAAATTTCTGGGGTTATTAGTAAATCCTGTGCTTGAGAACTTAAAGATCCTCTTGGAGCTTTCTATCACTCCTCTTGCAAAATATTGCAAGGAGTTACAGTCCCACAGCACTGGCCTTTGACACTCATGTCAGGGGCAATTCAGTGAAAGTTTCAAACATGTTGACATACATTTGTTTGCCTTTAATGAGATAAAATAAAATCACATTTCTGCAACTATAAAATAATGTTCGTTGTCAATTGTCATCACATTCACTTGCTTAGTTCTAAACTATTAGAGTGCTTCAAGAAATTTAGGGTTGAACACTCTTCAGATCATTTCAGATAACTTCAACAAGCGGACCACATTTTGCGAATTTTAGACCTAGTCAGCAAAAGTTAGTCTATCTGGGAGGAAATGGCCACAATAAAAAAATGCAGCAATTTTAGAGGGCATGGACACATCCTTCATATTTCTCTGTGCATCATGAGGAAACAAATGGTGATGATGCCAAAGGAACATTTCAGTCGCTCTTTCACAACCTGGATCTTTGAAGCAAGAAATAGAGCGTTATCACTTACAGGGTTCTTAGTCATAGGATGAAAAATCAGTTACTAAGCTAATTCTTAATGGATTTACCTTGAATTAAAATATTTGCATTAGTCACTACTAATATCCTAAATGCTCCTAAAATTGACAATCAGGGCACTGTTTATATACAGCCTACAAACACTGGACAAAACCCAGAGAAACACAGAAGTAATTCCTAGTGCCTACAGGTGTGTCTACAATTTGTTTAGATTAAGAGTGAAAAATAAATCCACGTATTGTTCTCAGCCATTGGATTTCGGATTGCATCGCAGTGAAGGCTTGGAGCTCACAAACTGGATTCCTCTAAATGAAACCAAACAAGATAATGCATTCTTGGCATTAATGAACATTCATCTGTTAGGACTAGACAACAGCTAATCTGAAGAAACCCTCTGAAAAGCTGATATTGAATATTGGATCTTCAACACCATCTGTTTTAGTGTATAGATCTTTTACTCAAGGGCCAAACTAATTTCTAATAAAGACATATCCTAAGGTTTTTGTTTTCTTCTCCCTCTTTTCCTTTTACCCAGTCTTTTGACATCTCTTTCCATCATTCCACATATTAGATAGAGGAACAGTCTCTGTGTTACATAACAGAGTATGCATGGATACAGTTTATAAGTTATTTCTGGGCCCACAAATGGCTAAGAGATTGTATGTGCTGTTCAGCTGTTCAGCAGCTTGGACGCAGCTCAGACCTCTAAGCTAGTCCACACACCCAGGTATTGCTGGTCATTCAACCAGGGTTTACATAAGTCTTTGATTAACCAAACTTCATCAATATACCTCCCAGCTGGCTGGATAATCAACATATTGAAACTATTTTGGGAAGAGCTGGCAGCAGTAGAAAGCAGCATCTGTACTTTTTTCCAATTACAAAGTTATGTCACTACTACTGTTTCCACAACTTTTTCCCTGTTTGTCTAGAAAAAAGAAAGGGACAAGATGCATCACAGGAATTAGATGGGAAGCTGTTTCAGTAAGCAACACTAGTAGTAGTCCAGCTGCTTGTTTGGGTATGTATTAATTCCTAAGTCTTTTTGTAATTTAGGACTCTTTTTTCATTTGTCTCATTTTTTTTTTCTGTAGAGGGTTTTTTATTTGATTGCTTTTCCTTTATAGTGGTTTTGTTGTTGTCTGTATATGGGCTTTTTTTTTCCCGATGCAAAATGAAAATTCATTCCAAACCTTAACTTTTTGTATGAAATAAAGTTCTTGCTTTTGAGGAAGTCTAGTCATAGGTACTACAGAAATACTAAATAAAAATACCTATGGCTATGTAATACTACTACTACTACTACTAATCAGTATTTAATAATAATGATGATTTTGCCACCTACCTAAGAAATAATTGTTAAACAGTCCATCAAAACTTGACAACAGACTTATAGTTTCATTGAAGATTATGAGAGACAATGAAATATATTTACTTTAACAATTCACTGTAGAAAATCTACAGTATTTTAATTCCTGTGCAGTGTAGGTGTAAAGATTTGTGACAACCCCAGAGATTTTGTCAGTTTGGTGTTTACTCCATATGATTAGACATAATGAAATGTTGTACTTTTTTTTTAAGATACCAGAGGATATTATTTAGCATATTGATTGCTTCCTTTAATACCTCTATCAGCCTGGGGAAAAAAAATAAAAAGGAGTAAAGATGTTTGAACTAAAAACAGGAGAACAAAAGCAGATTTTTTTTTTTTAAGCAACATTCAGGAGTTAGATATGCATATACTACAAACTACACTGCTGTACATTGTAAACTACAGACAAGCTCCATCCTGAACAAAGACAGGATGGCATCTGGTTCCTGTTGACCATTTTAAATTCTGCTTAATCTGGGGTTAGCTAATATCTCTACATTCTCATTTATGCAAAGTAATAAAGGCTTCTAATTGACTTTTGTTTGAATATGCATGTAGAGTTTTGTGGGTTTTGTGAAAAAACATTGCTGACATGGTTGCTGTTCTGCTCAGTGGGTTGCTGGAGGTGATGCAGAAGGCTAAGTGTACTAGAAGACTTTTTGTTACATCTCTTCCAGGTCTTCCTGCATAGCCTTGTTGGTCTACTGTGAGTGAAAGGACAAGGATAGGTGAAAGATATGAACATAGAGACACCACAGTATTATTTGGTTGACAGAGGTATCTGCAGTTGTATGAGATTGATAAAAGAGGTAGCACCAGATGAAAGACCTTTGGAGAATTTCATAGTTACGGAGGTCTCTGTCTGACACCTTAATGATAACTACATAGGACATTCTGTGAAAGTCAGTGTCACTTTCTGTTATATTTTCATGTAAATGTGTGGTGTAACTGTCTTCCTACTGATCACTTTCTTCTAGAATCTTTAGCAGACATTTGGATCATAGTGTTCTAGCTTTCTGTGTTATCATACAATAATTTGGATTGGAACAGAATTAAAAATCATCTAGTTCCAACCTTCCTGCCATGGTCTCCATAATGCCGAGCAACACCCTTTCTCACCTAGTTGTCCTTCCTCAAGAGCCCGTATCCTTCCATTCTGACACTCCAGTCACAAGAGTTATACCTCCACATCTCAGTGATTCCAATAAGATGATAGCCCTGCAGGTGTGTGCATATGTCTAGCTCCTCCTGTTGGTTCTTCATGCTGTGTGTATTTGCATAGAGACATTTAAGTTGAGCCCCCACAGAAGCTTCCTTATTGTCTGGAGTGACTGGAATTCCTTTGTGTTGCTCTTTGGGTGCTCTCCTGCTGATCTGTAACCCTGCTCTAGGCTCTGGGCATCTCATTCTGTCAATGGCATCAAACTGACAGGAACGGGATGGATTGAAGTTCCCTTTATTTACCAATTATTGCTTACAGCCCTCTTGACCAGCTTGTCAAGTCTGTGATCAAAGATGTTTTTCCTCTTCTCTGACAAATGGGCCCCATCTGCCCTCATCAGATCAGGTTTCTCAAAGCAAGCCCCATGGTCTAAGGACTTAACCCTTGCTATCAGTCCTATAACCATTGTTTCTTCTCCAAATATGACTGTCCCTTTCAACCTCCTTCCCTTAGACCAGGAGTACTTAAGGATGAAAAAACTACCTGTGCTTCTGAGTCCTGTATCACTGCTCACAGGACTCTCTAATCCTTCTTGATACTCTTCAGGCTGCTCCTGGCTGTATCATCAGCAGTGACATGAACAAAAGCAGTGGGCTGTACGAGGTCCTGGTAACATCCCTGAGAGAAGCCCTTAGTAAGGAACTCACCTCTAGAGAGGAGTGCAGCAGGCCAGCAGTTGGATGCCTCCATCCTTCTCACAAAAGTCATCTGCTGCCTCACCTTGTCTTTACTTAGTTGCAATGGTTGCTATACAGGGAGCAGATGGGGCTGCCTTACTCAGCTCCAGTATCTCTCCTGATGTGATGGGTCTTTCCTCTTTAGTCTGCAGAGTAGCAAAATGATTATCCCTCTAGGTGAACTGTAATGGAAAACAACTGCATATTTTCTGTCTCAAATTAGGCATAACATGGTATCCTGTGTCCTGACACACAGATAAAAAACTCTCTTCTCCACTTTTTCTATGCCATTTTGTATTCACATTTCTCCTGCACTACAAAAAGAGGGCTTGGAAACAAACCAACCAGCCAAACAAACAAAATCTGTTACGCTGTTGTTTTTTATTTTATATTTAAAAATACTGGTATTCTACAAGGTTGAAATTTGCATCCAAATAGCATAGAGGGATTTACATTGGTAATAGTTTGATAAATTCATTCATGAATTGATGGAATCCTGAAGCATCAAGAAAATAACTGTATGTATTTGGAGACTAGAGTTTCCATTATGAAAAAAAAATCCAAACATTCATATAGAAATTTAAATCAAAATATCTTTATGGATGCAGTTGCTGAAATAGCTACTGAATTGACTAAATTTGTTTAGCTTTATTGACTGGTTGAATAAAAAATGAAAAAGAAACAAATAACTGGAGAAATACTACCTGTAAGCAAACACTTCAGTGCCGAGAATAGTCAAAGGCAAGAAAACAAAAATTTCATGGAAAAGACATCAAAGTGACTATTGCAAAGGAAGAAAAAAGAAGAAGTCTCTGGGAAGTTATATTTTGCTAGGTTATCACCAAAGTGTAGAAAACAATTCTGTGCAGTGAATGAAAAATCTCCAATTTTAAGTTTTCCTCTTGAAATAATTTTTCCTTTTTTTTTTTAGTTTAATTTCTGTACTACCTATATAGACTTGAAAAGTGAATAATAACACTATCAGAGATCAGCTAGATCATCTGGGAATGACTGAAGACTTAGATCTAGCCTACAGTGCCCTAGTGGTGTCAGAATTGTGAAATTTCCCCCTGTAGAGGTAATGAGTGGAACTTTATTTTTGAAGGCTGCACACAGAAAGAAAGGCAACTTCACACCTGTGTCTGAATATCAAGTGAGACCATCATTACTGGAGAATGGGACTTCTTGTGGAAATGAACTAGGGACTGGGAAGGAGAGGAAATTAAAGTTCACCAAAACTGGGGGTAGAAAGAAGGTATAAAATGCAGAGATCAGTTTTGAAATATCAATCTTCCTGTACTACTAGATGGTATTGTTACATGTCATACTCTGAGTGGATACTAATACTAAATACATGCTATTAGTGGATACAAATGCTTACATGTTCTAGATTTTTCCTTTTGTTAAGGAGTGACTCTCCCATCATCAATTATTCAAAATTTCCTGAGGAACTTCTGAGCACCCAAAAGTCCCCATGGCATAAATTATTTGGCAACTTGACCCTAAGAATTTGGAGAACCTCCAGAATATGATTTTTCTGGTGACTTATCTTCACATGGCTAAAGCACTAGAAGACTACTGAGGATGTTTTGCTCCCCAAATCCTATTGGAGGACATTTCCAGCCCTTTAACTTTCATTTACTCTTCTTCACAATATAGAGCAGACTGAAGCATATTACCTAGTGTTTATGATAAAAAACCAGCACTTACTTGAAATACGTGTGATGCTCTATTTGGGATAGAGGTGTCTTGAAATTAAATCTACAGATGTTGAAACATTTTTGAACATTGAGTGAAAACAAGTTATTAAGAACAGCTTGAAAGTAGAATTTGAAGTGTAAGGTTTTCTAACTGTGGCAATGTAATTTTTCATAGAAAACAAGCCAGGTAATAATTTAATTACTAAGGCCTTCACGCAGCTCTGCATCAGTGTACTTTTGGAACTGCACAGGATTCCACTGGATTCATGGTTGTTTGAGTTTAAGTAACGACAATTCTGGAGTTAAAGGACAATTTTTAAAATATTTATTTAGTGTGTCATCACTTAAATATTCTGTTGGGTTTGTTTCTACCAGGATGTAGGATGTCTGTACAGGTAGACACAGATGAAAAGATAGACTGGTCTAGAAGTTCTAGGAGAAGAATTTTTCCCTTAAATAATTGACTGCTTTGAGTTTCAGAATTTTTGCTTGCTTCTTTTTCACATGGAGACTTCTGTCAAGGAAAAAAAAAGGATCTTGGAACATTCTTCAAAAGCATGTTTTTATTGTACTCTAATATTTATACATACAAAGTAAGGGAAAGCCAAACTTGGTTGTAGTAAAAAAGTTTCAGGCTTTCACTTTCAGATAAAATATGTGTGAGATAGTCACACATATCTGACAGATAACTTACTTTTTCAATCTGTGATAATACTTTGAAATGTTCAAGTTGTAAGACACTTGTCTTGCATAATTAAATATTGACATTCTTTCCTTTGCCTTTAACATCTCCTATAGAAAGCTGAAAATAAGATTAAAAAAGAACAAGTTAATATATCTTCCTTACAGGAAGCATTCACTACCTCTCATTTAAAAGGAAAAAAAAAGGTGCTAAAAAATGTTGTTTTCAAATATAATATCTAAATAATTCTTTGACATTCATTACAGACCGTTGAAAGTACAATGAATGTGAATATATTTTCATTTGATTAAAATTTTGCTATTTTCTCTTTTATTGTGCTTTCATTAAACTCTAGAGTTGCAACAGCCTTACAAAGTAATTTTTCAACTTTACCCAGAGTGCCATCTAATGGTACTGGTGTCTCAGATGAAAAAAAAACCCAACAGTGTAGGTCATATTGAAGAGTTCATTTTAAGATAAAAATGAATGACATCACCATGTTGGAATGCAGCCATCAATTTGTTCAGCAAGTAGAGAAGGGTAGAGATGAAGTGATCCAATCTTTATATTTTTTTCTCATTGCATTAATTAATCATCAACTTAAATTCTGCTATTTTAGTGAAACAATAAGATTACAACATGAGAATTAAATAAGAGCAGTGGTAGGATATTCTCATTGTCTTTTCCTTCATCTTCCTTTTTTCTTTTCTTTTATATTGCTATCCTTCTCTAAATTTCTGAATGTTACTTCACAACTCTAATGCACAACATAAATTTCAGCTTCAAGGATCCACATAATTGAAGCCATAGAATAATAATAAAATTTAGACTTTCCTAACTTAATTTGTTCTGTGAAACACCTTGCACATATGTGATACCTTTAAAACCTACTATTAATGACGACACAAAGCTCCAGCTGGTGACTACAATAGATACCTAAAATGAATTACTTCAGTTTTGCAGATTTTTTTGTTTTGGTACCCTATCTCCCATTAGAGTTTGCATTTACTATAAATTTAGATGTACTAATGCCTGTGGTAACATATCAGGCTCACTTGACAGTGAGACAAAATTTTGCTTGAAAAGGCTTGTACTGTATAACACTTTGGCCCATTATATTCCATTTGCTTTTATTGCAGTCAGGAAGACCTAAATTCATCTCACAACAGATTCTGATTTCAAAGAAAAAATACACTACTAATGATACACTTTATGTTGCTCCCCAGATAATGGTTTTGAAATTGAATTGATTTTTTTTTATATCACATTCAATTTCATTCTTTTCAATATAAAAAGTACATTGTTCAGATTGAAAGGGGGCAAACAAAACGATCCAGGTCTACAAGTCTGAATTACAAAGAAAGATTTGCCTGTATGCTTTAGAAAATAGAAGTCCAAGTAAAGACCCTGTAGACAAGGAAATAAGATTCTGAAAGAAAGGAACACACTGACACTAGTATACATGAAATGTGTAATAAAAAAATGTCAATAGAGAATAACTGAGCTAAATGACAGAATGGCAAAGAAATGATATAATCTACAAATTGTACCAAACACTTGCACTCAATCAATAAAATAAATCAATTTAGTGAAGAGATAGACACATAGAAAAAGCAAAATTTAAAAGAAACCATGTTGATGGAGTACTAGAAAAGTACACCAAGGTGTTACACACCAAGATGTCATGTAAATAACCCACTAGATACCAACAGGAGCTGGACAACAAATTGTGTAGATGTGGAACCTTTGACTAGCATATTGTACCTTTCATGGGTGTTTAGAAAGCAAAATTGAAGATGAAGACTTCAGGTGAGAATTATTAATTTAATTCTGAATGAAAGTTTCTATTTGTCACCTCTCTGTATGTTCAAACATATTTCATCCCTGAAGCATTCCCATTCACTTTATAATCAGTATATTGAACTGAAACACCCTCACTCCCCACGACTCATTTTTTAAATCAGTAATTCAGTCTGAATTAATAAATTTCATTCTCTCTCTCTCTCCTTGATATAAAAATGAAACCTATAAAAAAAAAAAAAAGAACTTTGGGTCCTCTTTGCACACATTTGCTCTCACAAAATGGAAAGTGCTTTTAAAGTTCAACACAGAAATTTTAGGATAAAAGTCTTGACAGCTGTAGGATATGCTGCATCAGGAACAAAAAATTCCAGGCATTTTACAAGAGTAAAATACTTTAAGCTTTATTTTGGATTGTTCTTCAGATGGATAATTTCCTACAAGAAAGGAGAAATTTTACAGATCTTGAGCTGCATATCTAAAAATACAACTTATGATAAATAAGACCATGATATGAAATTACTGCATCCATTCAAATCCATTAGTTTTACTGGGATTTTTTCAGTGGAAGAAAATAAAAGCTATTCTACAATATTAAGTTAAAAATATGGAGTCTCAAGCACTATTTTTCATTCATTTGTATAAACCATTATGGCTTTACAAAGGGAAAACAGAATAAGAAATAGATGCAATGAATTTACAAATGGGTAATTATGTGATATAGTGATTTTGTCATACCATTTCCTATAGTCTGATAGATATTATTCCTGCATAATATTGTGGCATGATTTTTCAACTTTATATTGAAGTGTGACTAGATCTTGAATAATGATGATAACTTATTCCAGAAAAGTATATATTATTTTCCTGGACTACTACTTGTTATTTTACTGATCTTGAGTTTGAAATAGCTCCTAGAGAAGACTCTGAGAATTACCTCACCTTCACATCTGCTGAATTGTTCATTTGTATTATCTTTCTAAAAGAATAATCAGAAAGACCTGTAATAGCACTGGCTATTTGTATGAAGTTTGCTGCAAAAAAAACTGCTAATTCAGATGCACAGATGATCATTACATTTTCCTCATAAAAGGAATAAAAGGGAAGTACAGTTCTTTTCTCTAAAGGTGATGTTAAACCTTTTACTTTGAAGACAGTTGATCCTAATTTCAAGCTTTTTATTTTTGTCTGCTGTCCACTGTTTGCCATTTACTTTAACACTAGTTACTCCTTTGAGCACAGGTAGGAAGTGAAGCAGAAAATGTGTTGGCATAAGAAAAGGTTGTACAAGAATTTCCATGTCTATGCTGTTTGTATGTGTATTGCATCAGTGTTCTCCTTTTTATATGTTTCACAGACTTGAATTGAACGCTGTTGCACTCATGGCCAGAATGCATATTAAACAAAGCAAAAAAAAAAATCAACAACAAACAAACACAAGCTAATTTATTGGGATCTTTTGAATACTATAATGGGAATTGAATTTCTGTGACAGGATGGTTGGTGATAGTCCAGAGGGTGATGGGAGTCTTTGTTGCAAGAGTCCTTGCAATGACATCCAGCTGTATTGAACGGGGCTCCTCGAACCACTGATCTGCTCCGTTCTTGTGTCCAGCTGGGCTGTGGTCTCACACGACCCCCTCAGCACACACATGGTTCTTTTCTACTATTTGTATTAAACTTTGTGCAAAATACCCCTGAACTATCTCCTCTATTTGGAGAGGATTATCTTATGTGAACATTTTGCTTCTGAAAGCACAGTTTCTACTGGCTATTTACAAGAACCTTTTTAATGTACAATTTCCATCAGTTTTATATCAGGAATGGTCCATGGCTCTCTGGCGACATTTCTCACCCGGGGGTTTAATCAGCCACACAAATAGTACCTGTCAGTCAGTGCAGATGAAGCAGAAGCTGCCTGGGGAATCTTCATGACTGCCTGAATCTCAGGTTGTTGAAGATGAGTCTTTTGTTTCAGGCCAGTTTGTTGGCTCTGCTATGCAGACAAACTGGGAACCTCCTAGTTCATCCTACAGGAAAGAAATAACCAAGTGCAGTAGATGAGTACACAGACATCCCAACAACTTGCTATTCCACAGGTGTAGCTTAAATTCTGTAGGTTTTGCCACAAGATTATCCTAAGAGAAGGACGTCTTCTTCAGTGTAAGTGATTTGAAACTTGAGTCAATGACTGTCTCAGTTTCCACAAAAAAAAAAATCCCCTATCTGTATAACACAAATAAAACTATTTATAATTTTATCCTATAACAGAGAAGATTAGTAGTGATGAGATGCATCTCTAGAAAATCACTTCCATTATTAACATCTGCACATGAGTAAAGGGAAGGATTTATATGTGGATCTTATCCTTGGAAGATATATAATTTGAGCAATCTGTCCTTTAACAGCAAGCAACAGACATGCTTGTCTACAAATCCCATTAATAACAAGCTTCAAAAAGCTTCAAATAAGCTTCAGACATACTAGTATGCATATGTATTTATTCATCCAAGGTTATAAAAATAGGTGTGCACAGAAATATATAAATAAACTACTAAATTGAAGAAAGATTCAAAGACTATAAGTTCCAATATCTTTTATGCTCACAGGCTGACTTACACTGATGTCATAAGCAGCTTTATTTCATATTTTGCAGCTCCTCTAAATCATGGTATGCTGTAAATGCATACTTAAGGGACTCAGAAGCAAAGTCTCAAAAAAATTCAACTTAAGTACATTGAAATAGAAGCTGGAAATGTACCAAGTTCTCAAATTCTGTTTGACTTCAGAAAGACAGCCATATAAAATGCTCACAGTTTTGAGCTGTGGAGCCAAGGTCCAAGGTGAAAATTGTGATCTCTGTGCAACTGTGAACTCTATTGTGGTGATTGCCTCAGAATAATTGTATGAAGTTGTTTGTAAACACCAGCATAGGGCTTATTTCTACACGCTGCACTTGAAAGTTGGTAACATTTTTTGTCAATGATTTCCATTCTATGAATTATCTATATTTTCACAATGTAAATTTAAAAATGTGTTAAAAAAGAAAAATATAAATATGCTTTTCTGACTGAATGAGCAACAGAAAGTTCCATCATAGATTATTTTGGTTATTGAATGCAGTGGATCTAATATTTCTGTGGAGTTAAAATTTTGGTGTGATACACTAGTATTACACCAACTATATGCTTTGTCATATGCACTTATCTAGTCATCACTACTATTTAATTTTACATCTTGTTGTAGCTGTTACATTGAAGACAAAACCAAGTGTTCATAGATTAACGAAGTTGTAGTGGACTAAAAGCCAAAATATGAACATCATTCTCAGCTGTACAATGCTAGAGCTGCAAGGGACTGGGGGATAATATTTTCATCTAAACAATATGAACCTCACAAGTATCTAACATTCAACTATCACTTTTATCCATTTCAGTCTTTAATTTTGAAAGTATTAGACTTCTCTCCAGACATTGTTTTTCCTATCCTATTGATGATTTATTCTAATATCTTAATTTCTACTGTAACTTTTTGTTTGTCAATTCTACAAATACACACACTGACACAATAGAAACTCCCCTGTATATTTTAACAAACTTATTTATTTCTGGTTGCTACATTTGAGTCTCTCTCACACTATGATTGCAGCATATATGACAGCAGCTGAAGCACTAAATAAGAACAGATTAAGAAGGTTATTATGACGTGGAAGATGATGATTCTGTGGACATTATGCATTGAATCCCACATGCACTCATACTTCTGTTATATACTCAAGTTGGAGGTCTTTCTAGTCTGGGCATTTAGAATTATTAAGTAGGTAAGAGTGAGCATTTTTTCTTTCAGATGCTCATGCAGATAAAGTGTTCACTTAATTTTGCTTTTTTTCCCCCAAAATATAAATATCCTGGTAATAGAGTGGTGCATCAGTTAAGATCTTGCTACCTACTTTGCCTTTTTGATACAAATATTTTCTTGTTGACAATCTTTTTCCATATAGTTCTCTTCATAATGACTCTCCCATATTGATTGAATTCCCAAATATTTCATTGTTTTCACAATGTTCTTTGTATATCCTTATTTAAGTGTCCCCCTTACATGGCAATCTGCATAATTCCTTCCATCTGAAAACAGAAAATCTTCACATGCAACTTCTATCAAAAGCTTTTAGCCTACTCATCTGTCCAGTTCAGATCAGTTCAGATTTCCTGTTCATGTTACCATATTGCTTCTACTTATCTCCCTGATAATATCTATCAATGATTTACAAGTTGAATCAAAAGCCCAGGCCTACTACTCTTATCCTTTGTAGGGGAGTGTTTTTCTTTCCTTACGCCAGATACTTAGTTCTCTTTGCTTACTATTCCCCCGACCTCACTCAGAATAATGCTCTGCATCTGAAATAAATGAAAGTGTAAGATGCAAGTTGCATGGTTATTTATCATCTCTCTGAAAATGTTTTCTGCTAAACTGTGTCCAAATGCCAATTTACCTGAGCATTTGGAGACATCCTCTAACATCTTATCCACTTCATTGAATAACATCTTACTCCTCAAGATGTCCAGCTCAATGCAAATAAAATATGCATAGAGAATATATCCAGTAACTGTGAGTAAGTGATACAGAATATGACCTCAGTAGAACATGCTGCCAATTATCAAGGGAAATATTTGATAAATATTTCAGCAGCTAAAAACCGAAAATCATGAGAATGAATGTTAACATAATTTACATTTGCAGATTAATCTAAAAACAAAACTTAAGATCTTTTTCTTAAAATGTAGTGGGATATCTGTGCTTAATGATAAGAACATTTATCTTGTTGCAGTTATCTCTGTAAAACTGATTTTATTATGACTAATTAATGAATGCATGAAATCTTTCACTGTTCATTCATATAACTATCCTATCAAAATTAGTGCTCTCATACCTGTTTTACATTAACATAGCCCAAGTGATTTAATCTTAAATTAGCAAGTTATGCTTAAGGAGACTGTTATGACAGTAAAGGTGACATGTGGTGCCATGCCTCAATACTGACTAAAAACCTATGAAAAGGTGATGAGTACTATAGTGAAAGAGGTAAGTGTAATTTCTAATAAAAACTTGCAGGTTTTATGTTGAGATTAAAAAAAAATAATCATATCATTTAAATTGGACATAAACCTTCAAAACAACACATATGATAGGTTTTAGTTCTGCATAAAGTTTGTGTTGGCCTTCTTCAGAGAGGTGTATGCCATAATCTATCCTCACAAATGCAAAATTACCATTGAGTTCATTGGGAATTTGAACTGATGAAGAACTTTAGAGTATTGCATATTGAATATTGATGTTTATTATAATAGTTTAAATTGCAAGATAATGACAAAACAAATTTTTATTTCTGTCATAAAAATTCTAGCGTTGTTTTGTAAAGCTGTAATGAGGTAGTCAATGTCCTTTCCCCATAAGCTTCTCCTTTTTGGTCCTCCTCCCACAAAAGGGAACAAAACCCCAAAACCAAATCACCCAACTCAGCCCTTCTCCCTCCCAGAAGAACACAAACAAAAAGTTCATTATAGCTTCTGGATTTGACTGGCTTATGTGCTCTTTTGTAAAATGTACTGCTGACAGTCTTAATTTTCAACTCATTATCAGTTTTACACAGCCCAGCATGTTGAAAAATACTAAGCATGTTATAAAAAAAAATCCTTTTTCTTCTTAAGGAGGAATCATAATTATACATTCTTACAATGTAAAAGGTTCTGTAACCACTCTGTTCCTGGTGTAACATTGATAGACTATGTTTAATAAATCAGGTTTATAGCTCATTCAGAAATGACAATTCTTGGGCTGTGTTATATTTCCAGCTGTATCTGTATCACGCAGAGTTCTGTTCTGTACCTTGGTGTTTGCCAGTTATAAGATATAAATAAAGGTTAGATAACAAAGGCACTTAAACTGTGCACTTTAAAATGTGTTGACATCACAGCATTTAAATCACCAGTCTCTGGCAAGATGCCTCACAGCAGGATGTTGTCTTCTGCTGTCTTAAGAACGACTAATAATTCTGCGACAAACTGTTCACAATTATGTATAATGCTAAGAAGCAGGTTGAGATAAAGGGCAAGTGTGTTACTTACCTTTGGTTATGCAAAAACTGCTTTGTAAACAAACACTTCGTGGTTGGGCATAATCCCAAAATTGCATTGCTAGCGCATATGGCAGTGAAAAAAAATAATTGAGTCTTTATCTAGGGACCAAGCTGAAGTACAGATGTCCTTATGCTTGTGATCTGTCATTGGGGACTAAGCTAAAGACTAAGAGGAGCATGAAATCTGTGAACATTTGCAGGACACACTATGAGAGAGACTGCCTACTGCCCTTCATTCATGGGGACATTATGGTTGTCCTCTCTGCTGAGCAGGCTCAGGTCTGAGAAACGAACTGTGCCAAGTAAAACACAGAAAAAGGATTTCTTGCTTTGTGTAACAGCTTTAGAGGTTTTACCTTCTCTTGGAGAAACACAATATCCCACTCTGTAGTCATTTATTAACTAGTAATTCAGATACCTAATTTTAGCCATCTAACTCTAAATTTATTTATTTGTTTGAAATCATATGTATACACAAAGTTTTGAACAGCAAATTGCATTTCCTTCTCATTCTGCACAAAACCCTAAATAAGTGGTATTAACCCATTGGTAAACACATAAGCTGCCACCGTTCATGAGGCCAATCTGGTGATGAGTATGTTATTGAAGCTGAAATGGTGTCTGCTATAAAAGGGATATCAGCTGTGCTTTCCACACTGCTGTGCCAGTATGTCTCAATCCTGACATTTCTCAGTGATGGAGCACTGAAACTGCTCTCACTCAGTGTTTAAATCAATTCTGATTAGAGAAACAGTGGGAATTTAGCAAGGTTTTACATTGTTGCAAATTTTTACTGCTCAAAGTTCATCCACTACGCACAGACTGCCAAGCACTAGCAGTATTTAATGTTGCCCTGATACAGTTTTAAATAAAAAATTTGATTATTCACATTAGCAGAAAAAATGGTTTACGGAAGGTAGAATGCAAGTGCCAGGTATTAAACAGTGCTTTGTCATCTCACAATAAAATAACTGCAAGAATATTTTTTCATGAGATTAAAAATCTTTTCTACAAGAAGAATCTTGGTGATACCCAGTACGGACTTTCAGATTGTGGACATTATTTAGACACTTTTTTGTTACCTGTAATTATCTGGTTTGAGATGGTAGGCACTTTCATGTGTTCTCTTCCCTCACTATTCCTTTTCAATTTATTTCCCCAGAGAGTATGGGTTTGGCACAGCAGCTGGCTGTCACTGTGCCTTGCTTTTTACTCAGCTGTGCAGCTGAGCTGAATAAGGAGCAAGGAGAAAAAGTCAGCAAAGTTGTCCAGAGTCAGTCACTGCCATAGCTGAAACTGGAACATGGAATCATCTTGACTCCCAGCCTAAATGCTGCAGGACATGCCTGCTTTTAATTAATTACTGTACATTTTGGAAACTCTCTTGCTGTTCTGCTACATTTTACTTATATAATTCCATGGGCAAAAAGTGGTGGTAGTCATGAAGAAACAAAAAACAGACTCCCCCATACTGTGAGCTAGATATTTTGAGTTAGTCTGTACAGAAATTTCTATATTTTTTTATACGTTACTCTGTTTATTGTTTCAATTCAAGATTTGTGAATTCACTAGAAAACAGTAAAATGGGTCTAACATGGGAATGAAGGCATAGAGTAGGGAACAGAATGGAGTATATTTTAAATACTTCTCTCATTGAATAGTGATATATTTTAATATATCTTAATTCAAGTGATTTAAAGAACATTCTTTTTAAAAATTCCAACCATACTTTTAATGAAGGACAGATTCATTTTTATTAGCCCCAAGTGAAATGCTGATACTTTACAATTAGTGAAACTGTATGGTTATGTTATTTGTTGCTTTACTTTTCTAAAACTACCTATACTATCTAGTGTGATTTAGATGTTATTTGCATGGTTTACACTCTCCTTAAGGTTTTTTTGTTTGTTTTTTTTTATACAAAACCTGTTTAGTTTTAGAAATGTAGGTATATTTGCTCCAAGTAGCACAGCAACTATTCAGATACATTTAAATTAGTTGTATATGAGCTAGTTCCGTAACTATACATGCTACAGCTGAGTCAGTGCAGTGCTTTACATCAACTGAGTAATCAATAATCTTGCTGAGAAACCAGGCTGGGGATAAGTGGTAATCTGAAATAGTTCTTCCACAGCTGCTGTGTTACTTCATGTAGGCATAACTGAATATTTGGAGCTAACTTATGTCTTGTAGATGTATCATGGAATCTCTTGTGAATAATGAGAAACAGAGAAGTAGTGACAGCACTGGGACTACCAGGATCCACAGAAAGGTAAAGAATAATTTTAGAAGGTAGTGGGGAAAAAAGGAACACTTGCTATTGGAACATAGAGATACAGCTGTGAACTAAACCTAAAGGTGTGATTGTGGGCAGTAACTGAGGTAGAATAGAGTCTCTAAAGATTATGTGAAGGGGTCACATAGGAAGTCATTCAACTTGTAAAGACAGCAGAATTGTACATATATTTATAATTTTAATATTAAAATATATTTGTATAAAAATTAAATTATTTTAATTTGTTGAAAATTGTTTTTTAACTAAGACAATTGATACTACTGCAGCATTCTGTACAGCTTTAGGCAAAAGAAAACCAGAGAAATGACAAAGACCATGAACTTTCTTGTCCAGTGTAAAAATACATAAAACAGTCTGAGGAAAAGCAGTTTCAACATGCCTTGCTCTATGATTTTCACAGGGAGCAAATTACGACTGATCTGTAATTCCCTAGACTGTTCTTTTGGACTTTTTGGAAGATGGGTACAAAATGTGCATTTCTCCTGGTTTTGGGAATACTCCCTCTATCTTTATGACCTGTTAGAGATGAGAGCAGCCAGATCTCCCAGCACCACTGGATACAGCCTTTTATTTCCACATACTTATAGAGGTTCAAACTTCTCAAGTAATCCCTGACTCAGCTCTCATTCACAGCTGGTAGCTCTCATCGTTGAACCTTTTCAGTGACCACAGGGGCCTTAGAGCCCCAGTGGTGCAGACTTAGGCAAAGAAGGTATTTAGCGAACTGAGTCTCATCTATGTCCACTGTCACTTAGTCATCTGTAGTCCAGGTGTTGGCTGAATAGTTTCAGAGCTCTGTTGGAGAAGGGATTACAGCCTACAAAGAGCCTATCCTGAGATCCTTAGTGAACACATATGGCAAAAACCACTCAAGTGCCACATCTGTATCTAGGCTGTCATATTGGTGGCTAATTCAGTTATACCTCTAATCCAATCAATGCTGAAAACCAACAATATTAGTTTGAACCAAATGGCAGAAAAAAATGTTTGTGATATCTCATAATGTCTCTAAAGTGAGGACAAATCTTGCAAATGTAAAATGTCCATTAAGAAGCACACACAAGAACACTGTACTCTGAGATATAGTTGCTGGGCAACAAAGCAATGCCATATATAGATATGACCAGAAGATAATTTGAAGCTATTTGATTCCTTCCTCCTCCGAATGGGGAAGGAAGTAAAACACTCATCAGGGACTGTAGTTAAAATTATAGCAAAGAAGAAAGTATCAACACACATAATGATATATGCAAAATTAAGATTTTTTCATGCAAAAGGAATGAACTGAAAAACCTCTAAAAAAACAACCAAGCAAATAAAACCCCACAAAACCCTCTTCAATATCGCAACTTCAATATCCCAACCCCAACTGGCATAGATAAAAACATAAATTCAGTACCGTGAGAAAATGTTCAGATTAATTTGCACAAGACCTCCCAACAAAGCAAGGAAAAAGAATGACTAATCTTTGCCAGCTATTGAGGACACTCTAGATGATTTACTAGATTAAACTGCTGACTATGTTTATTTTTACATGCAAAGTATCAGTGTCATTGGAGCAGCTTGGCAGTGTTTCACATGCCTCTTGACAAGTATTGTTGGGTACAAAGGGCTTTGGGTATGAACAGAGCCTGCAAGTCAATACTGACATAAAGTAAACTAGGCTTTGAAGAGAAGGACAAGGATTATAACAGATAATCATAACAGATGATATTCTTACTAAAAACAGTTGAAGAAGAAGTAAGCCTTAACAATGGTGTGGAGATATAACTGCATTAAGCAATTTTTCAGAAAGCATTTTAGGTCAAACTGAAGCTGGAAAGATTTCATCAAGCTAGAAAGCTATCATTTGATTCTGAAAAACTCCCTTAAGGTACTGAGAGCCATTAGAAAAATATCCAGGCCATAGGAGAAAAGAAGAGGCCAGCAATTTGCTTTACAAAAATCAATCAAAAGCCAGAGAATATGCAAGTAGCAGAAAAAGAGTAAAGTACAGAAATAACTGGAAATCAGGAACCAATATTTAATGAATTAATGAAATGCATATGTGGGTCACTGAACCTGAAGTACTATAATTCAGTGCAGTAGCCCACAATGTAATGAGACTGGGCTGGTTTTTAAGGACTTTAAGGAGCAACATTTAGAAAAATAAACATGATAGCATTTTCTAGATAGAAACAAATACAGAAAACATTCTGGAAAGTAGCTCCTGGTTGCATTCTTCAAAATGGAATAATTCCACTTTCCTCAGCTTTGGGCACAGGATATTTGTGCAGGCAGATCCCATGTCATTAAAAAGCATCATGAAGCATCCACAGCCAAGTGCACCCAAGTGTGTACAGCAGATGTTACTGGGACTTGAGTGTTAGGATGTGAAAACAAGGTACTACTCTGGGAAACTATTCTGTATATTATACATGCTTTCCTGCATGTAGCAGAAATGACATGGCTCTGTCAAAAAGGGGATAAAGTCTGTCAATATGTGAAGAAAAAAAAAAAGATAAGCTAGGAAATATAATTAGGCCAATTCACAGGAATCCATAGTGCTCCTTTAACATTATGGATTAAACTTTCTCAAGAAAATGAAGCAATAGTGTAAGTAGAAAATGTTCTAGGGTGGGCTGCAAGAGATCAGAAGCACAGAAGACCAAATACAATTTAAACTTGGAAAAATGTGTTCCATATAAAATCATGAATGACATACAGATACAAGAAGGAAATTATCTTATTTTTTTATGAAAAATTAAGGGAGTGAATTAAATTACCTAATATTAGGCAATTTTTTAAAATTCATAAGTTTTTTCATATGGTTTAACGTAATTTTGTAGAATTTATTCCTGCATGTTTTGGATAACAAATAGATCAATAAATTGAATAAGAAAAGTAGTCTTTACTGAAAGTGAATTCCAAGTTACTGCATTCTGGAGTTTTTAGTCCAGGATGGATTCATTTTCATATTTTTTCCATCTTCGATATTTTCCCCGTCAGCTGTTGCCATTAATCACATTCATCCACTTTGGATGCAACAGCCTCTCCTTACCATACATACACTGACTGCAAGATTTAAGAATTTCAGAATAACCTGAATTTGGTACAAGAGAAAGTGTGCTTATTTATCTCTCAGGGTTGACTAGAATTAAAGAAACACATGCCATAGGAACTTATTATTATTATAATGGAAAAAAAAATAAACTGTGTAAGAAGCATGAGTGGGACTTGAACTGGTCAGAAACTTGTTCTGAAACACCTCCACTACGTAAGCATACCAAAATACATCCGTTTTCTAATCTTTAATACTTGTATCAGAACATAAAAATCTAAATTGCTATGATGGCAATATTAAAAATGGAGAAAATTCCTATCTGCAGAGTAACATGAACTCTTTTTTTAAAATATGCTCTATCAGAAAACACAGTATTGTATAATTCTTTTTTCCTCATTTATACCTTTACAGATAGCAATTGACTCAGAAGGTACTCTGATTGTAGCTTTTGAATGTTTCTGAGCCAGGGATAGCTATGTGAACAAGAAGAGGATGCAGAAACTCATTTTGCATTACTGCTGTTGCTAGGGAAAGTGCTCCGCTGGGAACCCTACTAAGCTTGTTTGTCTCACTCTGCCTGGGATTTTCAAAGAGGCAGTTCACTGACATAGTGGAAACTCAGAGTGATTCAGGTTTTTCTGTTTGTTTTTTCATCATCTTTAATTCTGTAACTATGGAATTGCTAAACAATAGGTCAAATCCTCAGAGAATAGTAAATAGTTTTACAGAATTTTTGAGACATGCTGAGTTACAGCAATTCTATAGCCCAAGACTGACAGTCTTTCAGAGCCTACAGAGAAGTAAAAAATCCCAGTGAACTCAGAATGAGTCAACTACCTGATTAAGGGTCTGATCTGATTCCTGTTATATTCTTTCTTGTGTTTATGAGTGACTTCAAGAAAATGAAAATCAGTCCCAAAAAATGTTAATCATTGCTCTTTCTGATTTTCTTACTCTTAATGTTTTATATCCTGCTTTTAGTCCTTTAATAACTCTCTCTCTCTTTCTTTCTTTGTATTCTTTTAAGTTTTCTTTTCTGTTTCCTATCCAGTTATGCAATTTAAAGTACTTTAATGTTATCTAAACATGTGGAAAACTGCATAAAACAAGCCACATATTTTAAAACTGGTTGTGTTAGCCCGATGTCGCTGCCTGGCCACTGCCGGTTTTCAAGCTGCCCGGTGGCTTGAGTGCAACCTTCTGTGCTTGACTCTCTGCTGGACCTCTGCAGCACTCAGGCTCAGCAGATTTTGGTCTCGTAGCAACAGCTCAAGCAGGCACAGCTCATCCAGGGGAGCTGGCAGCAGCAGATGTAACGTTGTAGCAGCTTGGCTGCGAAGGAGCGGGAGGACTCAATGTAGCAGCAACTCGAGTTTATTGAGCACCGAAGGGGGGATGCTACAAAGAGCTGGGATCTGAGGGTGTGCAGGGGTTTAAAAGGAGCAAGAAAAGGGGCAGTCCAAGGGGAGGAACAAGGGAATAAACCAATAGGGAGATAAAACGTAATCGGAGAACATCCAATGGGGAAACAAAGGGGTGGAATACATTAACTTAACCAATCAACGGAACCTGGTAACAGAACTTTCGGGTAACTTATGAATATTAAAATAACTGTGAGGGGACGGGGGAGGAGATGGAACCTGACTGACAACTATGAGTGGCGGGAAACTATCCATGCCTGCCTTCCCCATCCCCCTCAGACTCACTGTTCTGAGGGGAATAACTTGACCATCTGGTTTCTTCATTGATCCACATGGAAAAGGCAGGCATGGCAGATTGTCCCTCACTCTCAGTGACCACAGCCACCAACTGGGTCACCGCCACAGCCCGACAGTTATAAAGTGCTAGAGTATGTGGCTACATACTATAAAGACTTTCTCATTCCATTTGACAGGACCTACAAGTCCAACACAGAATCTGTGGAAGATAACAATCACAGAGAGCATCCATAATGTTTCATTCTTAGTCTTCTTTAGTGCCTTACTTGTTTTCCAATTACACTGATTTCTCTATATAGCTGCATAACTTGTATTGCAAAATGCCTAATGAGAAATGTTGTGGACAAAGAAAAGCATGGAAAGAGAGAATAAAGTTCCTTGAGAAATCATAAGATAAATCAGGTCTCCCAAAGGTTTTGATCCAACAACCTTGTGCCATGCTGAGTTCTTTGATTACAGGTAAAAGCCTGATTTTCTAAAATATTTTTTGTATTTGTCAGAGTGTTTTAAGAAAATGCACTCCCTCACAGGTGCAAATTGTTTAAAATGTACTCTGCTTGGCTTGTTTTTTAAATTTGGTTTCTCTCTCTGACTTTTTTCAGGTTTCTTCACTTAAATGCAGCTTGGTTGCCCAACCTTTATATTGGCATTAAATTTCAGTACTAATATTATATGCTCTAACACCCTTGATAAGACACATAAAAGTTTAGCTTTTATGGGCTTTCTTATTCCTAAATGAACTCATGAGACCTATAAACTTACAATACATGGAGATGAGATCCATGATATAAATTTTTCAAAGTAGTGTAACTGACCACTGTATGAAAATATCCCAGAAATATTTGGAATCCTCTTTTTCAAATCAACTCCTGATTGATATTTGTTGATATCTATTAGGAATTTGCAGATATAAAGGGATTTTTATTACTACAAAATGCTTTCCCATTTGAATCAGACCTTAAAAGATTATTTGAACCCCTTAGAAGAAGGTTATAGTTGTACTACAGATATTTTCTTAAACCCTTATAATTTTGCTAATGGTTCTTTCTCTTAAAAAAAAAATACATTCACTATTTATTCATCTGTAGAAAGTCAAAGAAAATAGGTCATTTTACTTTTGACCATAGACCCAGTGTCATAAATTCTTTGGGTTTTTCTTCAAAAACATTTTGTTTGTGATACTCTCTTGAAGCCTGAATAATATTAGTATGTCAAACAAAGTTGTTTCAAGGATCAAAGAATGAATTCAGATGGCTTAGAGGGGTAAAGGGGTCTCAGCTAATGGAAAGGTCTTTGTGTCAGTGAAAAGTGCAGATGTTCTAACATGAAGATGTATGATGACTTGATTCATGCTACCACACCTCCATTATAAAAGATTTTTTCAAGTTCTTGTATTGCATTCTACAGCAGGCTTTTTCCCTCTAGAAACTGACATAAAATATGTTTGCTTGCTCTCAGAATTGAAACACAGACAGCACATAAGAAATATAGTGAACTTTTACATAAATGTAATTATTCCAGTTGTAAGTGAAAGCTAACAAGTTTATTTAACTGATAACCTAATTAGAATGCCCTGTGTAATTGAAACAGAAGCCCAAAGAGAAAATAGTCTGAAATATTTAATAAAATAACAACGGATGAATGCAAGGTGTTATCTAACGTCCATCAAACACCTCATACACCAAGACACTTCCCATGCTTCAGTCTCAAAAACCTTGTCCCTTATTAAGGAAGTAAAAAAAGGATACTTTCCCCCCCCTGATTTTTTGACTTGCAGAAACACATAATCACAGAATGGGTAAGATTGGAAGGGACCACTGGAGGTTATCTTGTCCAACCTCACTGATCAAGAGTCGTCTTAGAGCACACTTCTCAGGATTGTATCCAGATGGCTTTTGAACACATCCAGAGAAGGAGACTCTACAGTCTCCCTGGACAATCTGTTCCAGCGTGCAGTGAGTGTGTGAGAACACAGTAAAAAAGTTCTGCATGTTCAGATGAAACTTCCTGTGCATCAGTTTCTGCCTGTACCCTTTTGCACGCTTGCTTGGCACCACCAAGAAGGGCCTGGATCTATCCACTGGACACTCTCCCTTCACATACTTGTACACATTGATGAAAGCCTCTCTTAGTTGTCCTTTCTCAAAGCTGAACAGGACCAACTCCCTCAGCCTCTCCTTGTAACAGAGATACTCCCTAATCATCTTTGTCACCCTCCACTGGACCTGCTCCAGGAGATCCACATCTCATCCTGAGGAGACCAGAACTGGACAGAGCACTCCAGATGTGCCTCACCAGGACCGAGTGGAGGGGCAGGATCACCTTCCTTGACCTGCTGCCAATGCTCTTCCTAATGCACCCCAGGATACCATTGGCCTTCTTGGCAACAAGGGCACTGCTGGATCACGGACAGCTCGTTGTCCACCAGGACCCCCAGGTCCTTCTCCACAGAGCTGCTTTCCAGAAGGTCAGCCCCCAGCCTGTACTGCTCCATGGGGTTATTCTTTCCCACGTGCAGAACCCTATATTTGCCTTTGCTGAATTTCAGTCAGTTCTTCTCTACCCATCTCTCCGACCGGTCAAGGTCCTTCTGACGGGCTCACAGCACTCTGGGGTATCAACTTTCAGGCTCTGTGTGAACGTACTTCCCCAGCAGGGGAGTTATCATGGCTGAGTTCACTTGTGTAAGGACAAAGAGACAGTATCCACCTCAGAGGATTTGCATCTTTCTTATCTCAGTCAACATCAGATGTAGCCTGAGGTGGGGCTGTGCTCACCCTCTGCACCTGGACGGTTTCTTTGCACATCAGCAGCTTGTCCCCTGAATGTTTGAACCATCAGCTTTCCAGTCTCTTCCCATATCACCTGTGGATACATTCTTCTCCCTAGACCTGGGATGATTGGACAATAGTACCCCCTTTATCTTATCTCAAGTTCCTGTCACAGTCCAAATTCCAGTTAGTTGGCCTGTTTGGGGAGGGGTGGACTTCAGTGGTTGCAGATGAGCAGCTGCTTCTTTGTAGTTTGCTATAGTGGGCAAAAGTCCTCCGATGATTTTAGCAATGTTTAAGCCATTAGGCATTTGTCTCCCACAGAATGTAGTAAACACAGTTACAGAACTGTGGTTTTTCATCCATATCCCATCGTGTGCAATTTAACAACATATAAATCCAAGAAGTGAAGAAGATTTTTTTTTTTGTATGAGGACTATGACTGGTATGCTGTTGTTATGACTCAACAGGAGATTTTTTTCAGACTTTCTAGCAATTCTCAATGCCTCAGAAATATTTGTGATTTTTATTTAGTATGTTGGAAAGAATGAGAAGTGTTTTCTAGCTGACTGAAATGTTAAAAGTAATTTAAACAAATCAGGATTATGTCAGTCTCATTAAAATACTAATTTCAAAGTCAGATTAATTATAATGTTTTAGATTTATGAGCTATTTTTGTTTAGATACAGTCTCTTCCCCGACCAGCCTATCACCAAGGCAAATTTTCTTTGAAGATATGTTTGAAAGATTTTTTTTTCATAGCTAATAGCAGACAGATTTGGGGGCTGGAGGAGAGAATAGGGAATATAACTGCGACTGCAGCAGCAAGAAATTCTTGTCAATGGAGAAAGCAGCTTTTAGTGGGAAGTACGCAGTTTATTTGTACAACACATATTCAAAATAATTTTGAGGAACGATGTAGCATATTATTTCTTCTACTTTTAATAACTTAAACAAACCTTTGGGGTTTTGATTTGTCAGGTCTTTTGGGTGGGTTCAACTTATTTTTAATTTTTTCCCTTGAGCAGGTAACCAATAGTCTGAGTTGTTTCCGTGGTTAAGAAAAATTGCTAATGATACGTAGTTATTTCATGTTCAGTTCTGTTGATTTTCATGAGCAAGTCAAATGGCCTTATCAAGCCAGAGGAATCAATTTACACATTCTTAGTTTTCTACATAGCCTTTTCAGTTAGTACAAACACTATTCCACAGTTATTTTGGTTTTCATCAATCTTTCATTTCTTCTGACTCCCTGTTGCCTTTGGCATCCTTTTACATACAAACACACACCATTACACACGTAAAATACAAGTGCTAGAGCCCCCACACATTTTATACAGCTAGAAGGAACTTATTCTGAATTTCTCAGGTGTTTTATTGAACTCTGGTTTGGGACAGTGAGTTCAATTCTTTCAGCAACTAGCCACCTGTATGTTGCTCTGAATGCTTCCTCCATTTAACCAGGCTGACAAGCAGATTCACTGATACCAGTGAGATAAGTCATTGCTCATTTAACAAAGGCAAGAGGACCTGCAGCTTTCGGCTTTCTCCACTATTACCAGTGTCAGTTTCTACTACTATAAAACGTTGACATGCAGGCACTGGGGCTACGCTCGTTAATACTGCTCAAGGAAGTACAGAATCTGTGCTTGTCAGGACAGAAGGATAAAGCCTTGGGCTCCTTACTCATCATTGCCATTTGCAGCAAGTGTCTTGTAGCTGTACACAGGGACCTATCCCTCTTTGGTGAAACATGGTACAAACGTAATTGAAATGGGGAAAGAAGAGAAATAGAAAGGGAATATTTGCTGTCCTCTAACATTTCTTCATGGGCAAAGCAAACCTGCCTTCCAGCTTTTTGTATCTAAGAAGTTTGGAAGGATTTTTGTCTTTACTGTAGCTACAAGTATTTGCATAAAAGATTAATGTGACTCTTCCACAGCTGAAAAGCACAATTAATATTGATAAATAACATTTAAATAACATATGCTGGAAGGCGGAGGTATGTATCTTATTTGAAAAACAATATTTTAATTTGATAATGTATCATAGTATGTTCACAGTCTGAAGTTACCCTGCAGATAAACGGATGAACTGCAGCTTATGCTTTAAATCAGAGCTCGGGATACAAATTCTGTATCCAGAGCTCGGGGTTGTTTCTTTTTGGAGTCTGAGGTAGTGTACCTATGCTGTTTTGCATTGGATGTCCATGCTAATATTTTGGCAGTGGGTCACTTCAAGGTTGTCCTCTGTGAGGTGGGACCAAGGCTGACCATGTTGGATGTAGCTGGTTCCAGCCAATTCCAGCCAACTCTAAAGCAGACCCACTACAGGACAAAGGTGAACACATCAGAGAAAAAATATACGGCAAAATAGCATGCAGCAGTGAGAGAGGGAGAAGAAAAAGGATGAGAAACAGACCTGCAGACACGAAGATGAGAGTACAAGGAGAGGCAGTGGTGCTCCAGATGCCAGAGCAGAGATTGCCCTGCAGGTTGTGGAGGGGACCACAGTAGAGCATATATCTCCCTGCAGACAATGGAGACAACCATGCCAGGGTAGGTGGCTGTTTCTGAAAAAATCTGCATGTCATGAAGAGCCCGTGCTGCAGCAGGTTCTCCTGACAGGAACTGCCTCTGGTGGAAAGCACACTCTGGATCAGGGTTATCCTGGAGGACTGCAGCCTGTGGAGAGGACTGAGGTTGGAGCAGTTCTTAAAAGTAGCCCATGGGAAAGAATCATTTTGGAGCAGAGGAAAAGTTTGAGGAGGAAAGAGCATCAAAATGTTTTAATGGACTGACTACAATTTCCTACTTCTCATCTCCAATGCACTGCTCAGGGCATGGAGAGATGGATGAGTAAGGAATGACATTGATACTGGGAAAAATAGCGGAGTCAGGTATTTTGGCTTTTGTCTTTATTTCTCAATATCCAAATCTATTTTAATTGACAATGAATGAAATTAATTTTCACCAAGTCAAGTCTGTTTTTCCTACGATGGTAACTGGTAAGTGATCTCCTTCTCTTTACCTACACACACAAGCTCTTCCCTTTTCCCCCACTGTGCTGTTGAGAAAAGAAGCTGGATGGGCATCTGGCATTGGTCAGACAAGGTCAACTCAACTTGCTGAAAGTTAAGTATCTGAGCTCTTGCTCCTCTCACTGGGCTTCACTTTGTAAACAGTGGATGGAAGTAGGCACCTTTAAAAAGAAATGAATCTGACCTGTCTGAGTGAGCCGAAGTAAGTGTTACCTTGATTAGAAAAAGACCTGGGATTGAGTAGCTCAGTCTTAGATGTCAAGATTTTAGACATCTTATTTTCTATCTATACTTCAGTCTTTTAAGTTCTGGATACCAGCTTTGATGTGCTGTCAGAGAGTATAAAGTCTTTAGATTTTAGATTTTACCAGCTTTGTTTCCTGCAATAATCATTAGCAAGAGAATAGTTGCTCTTCTTTCTATTGCATTTAATTTTCACACAACTTTTTTCTATTTTTCTTTTTTACTCTTTTCTTTGGTTTTTTTCCCTTGTTTTCCTTTTATGCCAGAACAAAGAAGGATCAAAATGGCAGTCAGAGATCTTTGGAAAAGTATTTATAAAATATTATACAATAGGTTATATGTATTTGTTGTCCATATGTCCATTTCTCCACTCTCTTTGATCCTAGTAACAGCATCCTTCTCATCAGCATCCAAAGGACAAAAAGTATTTTTGATCCCTTCCTAGAAATTTTTTGTTCTTTTTGGCTGTTTATCAACACTATTTTCATACAATAATTGACCAGTGACAAGAATCTCATTTCTCAGTGGTGTCTAATGTAATCTGTAAATTATATTACTGAACCTTACTCACCACATCTGACATATTTTGCATTTTGACTGGTTGGTCACACAACCTCCCTTTTGAGATTTAGATTGCCAGAAATGTAACAGAGAAATAGAATGGCATCCTGCCAATCAAATTACAGAACACTGAAAAGGTCAGAGTTACACAGTATATTACTGTCTTTCAGAGATTATACTGGGTATTAAAATTCTCTGATGTTTCATTTCACTGACAAAGACTGTAATAAGAACAGAGAAAAGCACAGGACAGATCAGGCTTTATGACTACCATGTTTATAAGAGTGATAAAGGAAAAACAAACAAGCAAAAACCAAGAAAAGCTGGCCTCTTCTCATTATATTATGATTTCTAACATATGGGGTTCTTCTGGTTAGAAAATCCAAACAAAATTCCTCAGATCAGAACTGTCTGGGCAGCTCTGAGCTAGAACATAGTAATTCTGTCTCAGGAGTAGGATGTGAAATGAATTGTGAGAGAAAATTAACAGATTGAAATGGTAAGTATATTGTCACCAGACAGTTTCCTTCTGTAATTTACTGTGTGTTCTGAAAAATTCAAAGTGGATATTCCAGCTTCCACTTCACGGCAGGGTAAAATCGAATCTCAAATCCCCTTCCACACTGGATGAGTAGCAAAGTAACATGTCAAGAAAGTTGTCATTCCTGGCCCCAGGGACCCATACTGAAATAAATTTTTAAGTTAATTACTATTTTACTGTTTCGGACTTTTCCCAAACATGCTGTAGTTTGTGCCTCAATCACCACACTCAAATAGTGCCACAGCTTGACATTTTAACTCCAGAGTGTTTTTTTACCTTATTCCCCAACTGAAAATGGTAACATAAAGGAATGGATAAGTTGTTTTTAATTTCTTATGGATCATATGTTTATGATTATGTTATGGAACAGTTTGTCTCCAGCTTCTCCTCCTCATGTCAAATAAATGCACCCAACTTTTTCTATACTAAAAAATTCCTTAGCTGGAGCAGATTGTCTAGGCTTAAAGTATGACCATAATAATTAAAAATAAAATAAAGGGAAAAAAGAAAATATGGAAAGAAAGAAATAAAGAGTGACAACATAGGAAAAAATAAGAAGTTTATGAGAAATAACAAGCAGAGAGTATGAACTCTGAAGAGTTAAATATCACAATCTTCCTTTCAGAAAGTAGTTCTTCAGAGTAGGTGCCCTGTAGCAGAAAATATGTTTTTAAAAGGAAGTAGCAGTTATATTGAGGCTTTTTTGAAATTCATTTATTTGTTTACTTTCATTATTGTAATCTGTCCTGCAGAAATACTGTTCCATAATATCATCCTTCATCTGATGTCTCACTGCATTGTGAGTATATTTTAGAAATATCTTCATGTAAGCAAAAATGTACTAAATGTAGGAACCAGAACAGAATTGTCCCTCAATCCACCAAAATTCAGTGACTGCCATAAGATACATAGGTAAACACATATAACATCTTAAGTATGTATGGCATAGGTTAGGAGAACTAGGCCAAATTCATATTTTATTATTTTCTTGAGATTTCATGTATTTGTGTGAAAATCAGTTTCTAAGTGTAGAATGCTATGGTTTTGGTAGTACTGTGGTGGCAAGTGTGTTGATATTTTTTAATTCCACGGGTGTTACTGTGATGGTAGTCACAAATTTGCCTATATTTGCAGCTGCTGATAACTGTCAAGAAAATCTGTTCTGCTTCCTGTAGCATGCATGTTAATCATAGAATCTGGGCTTTCTTTCCCTAATAACTTGATTGGAAATGCTAACTCTTAAAATAGAATTTTTGATAAAAAATTGATTTCTATTTTCTGAAAATCCTCTCTTCCAAATTTATGGCATTCAAACCATTGGTAGCATTGAAGTGGAAATGACAGTTTCAGATGGATTAAAAAATCGTAACCATTTTGGGAAAAGTATAACACAGCATTTGGCCAAATTTTACTTTTGGAACAAATTTCATTAAGTAATTATAAAGTTCTGTTCAAGAGGTTTGAGAATTCAGACCGAGTCCAAGACCAAGTCCAGTACTTCACTAAACAATGTGATAACATTTTAATGTAAACAGACAAGTTCTAACAATGTGCAAATTTTGCAATCTATTTTCATTGTGCTAACATTCATTGTCAATAAAATTGACATCACTCCCATCTCTGACTAAAAGTAATTTTAAAATTAATTTAATTCCTTTACAGATAAACTTTTCAATGTTTAGTACAGAAAGATTATTGGTAATGCATAGGCAAAACATTGGCAACACAGATTACTTTTTACTGAAATTTAACATTTCTTGGTTTGTCTCATTAATTCCTTTCCTCCCTGCCTCTCTGTTTTAGCAAAGTAACTGAACATACCCAAATTAGAGAAGCATTCATATATTTAGATTTGAAGACATCTTGAGAAGGGGAAGTATTATGTTCATTAAATATAAAAACGGTAGTCAGTATTAGACAATATTTTCCTCTAAGAATTTTCAGATATAAAAAGGAGATACAAAGCAAACTAAATTTTCTGGTATGTGACTCCTTCTCTAAACTTCAAACAAAATCAATACCACTACATTAATGAAATATAAATTCTGAGTGTCCAGGGAAGGTGTTGTAGACAACTGTTGTGGTTTAACCCAGCCCGCAACTAAGTCCCACACAACCACTCACCCACTCTCCCTGGTGGGATCAGGGAAAGAATCAGAAGAGTAAAGATAAAAAAACTGACAGTCAGTCTGATAGTCTTTGTCAGTTCTCCAATTCTCCTTCTGTAGAGCATCAATCACCTCTGAAAAAACAGAAGTGAAAAAAAAAAAGAAACTACTACCCACATAAACAAAAATTGTAGGAAAAGACTTGCTTTTGGTTGCCTAGATTTATCAATATAATAATTCCCTTCATGCTAGAAGCTTGCACAACCGATTGCTCATTTAATGACCTTGTCTTGTCTCAGAACTGCACTAGTGACTCTGATCTATGCTTAAAATTAAAATCCTGTTGTCACAAATGCTGTGAGTGAGCACCTGGTGGATTGTTTGAAATAGACATTTGTAGTTTGCATGGGTTGTTCTTTATAAGGCAATAAGTCTGCATTTTAAAGTGTAAATCTAATGTTTTTTAAAAATAAAACAAAAGCTATCAACATTGTTTTGCAAACTAGGTTGTGATTGGGCATAAAAAAACAGTGTGGGCTCTAAATTCTGCTGAGGAAAATCTGTGAGTCCTGTGATAAATCAAATATCATCGATTATAATGCCAAAAGGGACACCAAATGTGACCTACAGTAAAAGCTAGGATTAGCATTCTCAAGTGATAATTTGAACAAGTGAAACAACCCATCTAATTTTTAAAATTCTGTCTGATGCACTCTCTATAGTCTGATGCACTGTCTTAGAACTCTCTATAAGCTAGCCTGGTAGCTAATTATCTCATAATTTAAATTTAAAAGTCCTATTATTGAGCTGAATTTGCTTAGCTTCAATTTTTAGGCACTGTAAATTCTTAAACTTCTGTTGACAGAGCATATTACTGAGTTTTATGTTTATAATGAGAGATTTAGACTGGGATTCATCTAAAAAGAATTTAACAATGATGCTCAGTTGGAGGTGAAGAACCTGAAATTTATGTATGAATATGTAAGAGTTTGTAAGTGAGCCAGATTTCCAAAAACCCCATGTTTTAAACAATGAAGTCAACAGCACTTGGAGGTCTTTTTCACTGGATGGACAAGAGGTTGAGCAAAATTGTTCTCCTGCTCTTTTGACTGTACTCTCCAGGTCTCTACTGAACAGAGCCAAGTTTTAGACATTCATGGCACAAATACTCACCAGTTTTAGGTATCTTAATTTGTGCCTGAATTACAATTTTGCTGAATATCTTTTTTTTCTACAGAATACTGGTAACTCAAAAAAAATTCTGAAATCTAAAAAAAAAGATATGTCTATCATCAATTGCCAAATGCGTACAACAAGAACATGTAGATATCCAAAAGATTTGAGGCTTTGTTTAATCTTAAGCACTTCTCTGTTTCCTTTAAGTTCTAGGAATGATAAAAGTTAAACAGATGGTTAAGTTCTGTGCTGGACTGAGGTCATTGCTTGTACTTCAGAACATATGTGGACTCATGACAAAATGGACTGACAATTAAATTACTGTAACTTAACTTCTATGTATATGGTGTCTCCTGCTTTTGTTTAATCTACCTTTGTACTTTTCAGATCTCAAGGGTTGCCCATAGCATCTGTTCCTCCGTCTGCATCTTGTATAGAAATCTGAAGTATGCCCGCTAATAAGCTTCCACACATTAACTGATTAACACATAGAAGTTCATGAACCTTTAAAAAGAGGCACAGAATCACTGTGAAGTTCAAAACCAACACTGATGAATGACCTTAAACCCTAATTATGTTACTTTCTCTCTCCTAAATAGTTATATGAGAGTACTTTCTACTTCCCTGATTGAGGGAAGCAAGTGAGAGTTGGAGAGACTACAAGGTCAGGAAGGAAAAGGAGAAAGATTTGTTTGTTTGCTGGTTTAATTAAGACATGGATTTTTTTTTTTTTTTTTTTTTC
>VZTJ01000270.1:176743-238880 GCA_013397795.1 Orthonyx spaldingii
GGTTGTGGTGCAGTGAGACTGCAATTATGAAAGGAAAGTGCTGGTGCCAAGGTCCTGCTTTGTTGCAACCTATATTATAAACACGGGTAAAAGCCAAATTATGCTTACACAAGAAAGGGTGGAAAGGTAGAAGTATAACTGATTGTCTTCTCCCTATTCATTATTAAGATAGAGAAAACAAGTGTTACACATTTATTTCAATAATTGTCATGTATCATAAAGGAGACAAGAAACTCTTCATGTTGCTCTGACTAAACAATAGTTTGTCTAGATTTAAATGGATGCAGATGATTTTATATTTCAACACTGATGTAGCAATGGGATTAGGTCCAAATTAAATATGTATATACATATCAAAAAACCCTAAAACAAAAAATGATAGATTTGTTAAATTCTCAAAAATATTTATAAATAGGGAATTATCACTCACTGAATGTTATTCCTAGTTGGATCCCAGAACTTCCTTTCATTCTAGCTATTTCTTTTATATAAATGTTAGAATCACTGGTAAAATATTCAGATGGTCCAATGTCTGGGGACTGATATATAGTAAACATGACACCAACATGGTGCCAGACATAGATCTGTAAAACAACAAATAATACATATTTTGCTATGGGCACATATAATTCACTGATCTAAACACAAATGCTATGGGACATTTCAGATTGTGAAGACTCTCAAAGGGTGTAGGGATAATGGTGGATAATCTGTTGGACATTGTCTTCTGAAACCTCTTCTTCAGCTAAAAATTACAGATATCTTCCTAAGTGAATGAAAAGCAAAATCTTACAGGATTGGGAACAGAGCTTTATCAAAAGCAGTGGTAAGAAGGGCACAAGTTGGAGAACAGAAGTGTCCAGTTATCACTGGTGCAGCTTCCAAACAAGAGAGGACTTACTCTTGCGTGAGGGTAGGAGGAAAAAGAGCTCCAAATCAAAAGTACTTGAGATCCAAATCAAAAGTACCTGAGACCTAAAATTGTATGTGCAGTTTGCTTAACTAGTTCCTGACGATCACAGATAAGTTATTGTTACTCCAGACTTTTCCCATGAGGCCTGGAATTCCTGAAGGCCTGCTTACTAGTAAAGAATGAGACAAAGACGGGATTCAGCATCTCAGCCTTCTCTGTGTCCTGTGCTACCAAGTTGCCTGCCACATTCAGCAGCAGGCTCACATTTTCCATAGTCTTTCTGCTGTCACCTATGCACATAAAAAATAATTTCTTGGTGCCTTTCACTTCTCTGGACAGATTAATTTACGGTTGGCCTTTGGCTTTCCTAACCTCCTCCCTGGGTGCTCTGACACTAGTTTTGTATTCATACAAGAATTCCTGTCCCTGCTTCCAACCTCTGGATCTTTTTGTTCTTAAGTTTGGCCAGGATATACTTGGTCATCCATGCAAACCGATGCATCCATGCAAACTGCCATTTTTGTCTCAATTCCTAGCTGGCGGGATGGACTACTCCTGGGCAGGAGGTGATCCTTTGATATTCACCAGTTTTCTTGGGTAGCTTTTCCCTACAGACCCATTTTCCAAGACACTCTTCTGAGCATATATTTGAAGTGGCCAAAATCTGCTCTCCTGCAGTCCAGTGCTGTGATCTTGCTTTTTGCCCTGCTCAGTTTTAGGATTCTAAACTCCTGACTCTCATGGTCACTGCAGCTAAGACTGTCTGCAACCTTCACATTCCCAATGAGTCCTTTCTCTTTTGTGAGTATAAGGTCCAGGAGAACATCTTTCATCATTAAGTCCTGTAACAGGTGTACCTATCCCAGTGGGATTTCCAGACAGTCATCAGTGGCTGACCTCAGTCATGTCATGGCTGATTTCAGGTACATGCATTACCTGGCTGTGTGCAGGCCAACCCCCATCACATTTGCATAGTGACTGTTGTGGGGCAGAAGGTAAGACCCCTGGCCAGTGAGGAATAAAGAGACCATATTTGACCAAAGATCAGGTTTGAATGGGCTCTAAATGAAGTCCTGCAGAAAGATTAGTTGAGTCAGTTCCTCTTTGGAGCATTGGGCCTGCAGTTGAGGACTCTCCCCACGGCTCAGGTCACCACCTAAGGTAATTTCTTGAGGCTGAAAACACTTGTCTTGTTGGGTGAGTGGATTCTGGAGAAGTTAAAACCTGTAGAATTTGTAAATCAGTCAGGTAGTATCAACTCTATCTGAGATCACAAATCTGCATTCAAATGTTGGCAGAGCTTTGATTGATCTAATTGATTTCTCTGGTTTAACTAATTTGTAAAATAAATCTCATTTTCATATGTTATTTTTCTCAGTTTTATGAGGACCAGAGCCTGGGAATATAAGACTACTAACCATATGTAGCAGTCTACCAGAAACAGAAAGCAATGGGGATTTTCAAATGTCCTGAGTTTCAGGTACTTGTATACTTCTGAATTCCAAATTCTGCCTTGAATTAATTCAAATGTATTTACAATGAATTCTAGGTTAATGAAGAATTTCGGACCAGGATGGGGGGAAAGATTAAAAAACCATCATCAGTTTGAAAATTATGGATGTCAACAAAGAAATTTTTAATGTTCATATTTAACATTGCACTGAGCCTGATTATTTCTGCCTGGGTTTATTCATCTCATTTACATCAACGAGTGCAGATGCATATTTGAATGAGTTTAATAAAATTCCTGTTGCATTACTGCACCATTTTTCTGTTAGAATTCTGTGCTGAGAAATGTTAGTAAGCTATTGGACCATGTACTGGGGAATATATACCAGGAATGTATTTTGGGCCTGTATCATGAAATGTGATTTCTCTTGCACACCAGAGGTACTTGCAAAGCAGAAACAAGAAATGTGTAATGCTGTGTCAGAGCTTCAGAACAAATATTGCTATTAGCATACTTCATTTTCCAGTATGTTAGTTCTTCCCAAGGTTTTACTGCTACTGCATTCTATCCATATGTGCCTTCACATGGAAGCACTAAAACCAAAATCTCTTCTTTTGTCTTTTTTCTTACAGTCACCTTTTATTAACCACTAAGATGGTCCTAAATCTTATTTAAGAAATTCTGCCCTTGATACTGATCCAGGAAAAGCTCTTGTGGATAAGTGCTTGTGTATTTCAACCACTGTTTCCTTTTAATTTATTGTGAACTAGTAGATAATGCAAATTTTATGCTGAACTGGGATTCACAGACAACATTTTTATATGAAATTATCTTCTATAATAAAATTATCATCATCAATAATTGTTGGAAATACATCTTAGGCAGAGAGCTCTTTCAATCAATTTTTGCCTTTTTTCAACTGTTGAAAGTTATATAATGTCTTTTACTGGTTCAAAAAGATCAAAGCAAAAAGGAAATTGGCCATGACTGTCTTCTGTGTTGTCCTATGTTAGAAGTCCCAGTCTATATTCAGAAGCAGCTTTTTTTTTAATATATCTAACATAGCTTTTTTTCTTGGAAAAAAAAAAGAAGAACTGAATATTCTATTTCATTAAAAATTAAGTCTGTTTCACTGGGTTTGTGTTAATTGTTATAGAAATCATACATTTCAATAATTGGTTTTAGAAGGTTTCAGTTTGAAGTTTCCACTGGAGCAAGTGTTAAGCGCTGGTTATTGAAATGTTTGGAGAGATGCCTCTGCCTGAATTAAGGTGCAAACAATACCTTATGCCAAAGTCAATGGTATGGATGTTATGTACCAGGAAAGGAGAGACAGAGAGGGAGAGATTCAGTAGAAAATATCACCATGCTGTGGATTCCAAGTGTGTCCCATTGATCCTTTCCATCTGGTCTTCCTGGGCCAGGTGGGATTGCCCAGGTACGTCCCCTGGGGGGGCAGGGGCAGTTTGGCACTGTCTCTTGCAGTCAGAGTCTAACAGACGCTGCACCTCTTTCATCACATTGCATCATGTCTCTGCTGCAAGGCCCTGCAATTGCAGCAGTGCTCTGCTGCAAGGCCCCAGCAATGAGTCTTTGGAGCACTTTGGGGTCTTTGATGGATTCTGACACCCCCTAAGCTGCCTCTTACATGAATGTCATGTGGATGTGGCATTCCCAGGGTCGGGTAGTGCTACAGCTGAGCCAGGTTGTGTGAGAGAGGATGGGTGTTCATTGCCTCTGACCAGAGGTTATACCACACACCCCAAAACTCTTCTCCTTCCTCCTTGGCTGGGAAGGAGCATGGCCTCTGCAGATGAATCGTTGGGTTATGGCCACCCCCACCACATGGAACCCAGACAGGGATGATTTTCAGTACTGGGTTTGGATTTCCTGTGGATGCATTCCTCTCACTCAGCTTTATTTATTTCTCCCTAGACCTGAGATAATTGGACAATAGTGTTTTATCTTATCTCATATTCCCTTGGGCAGCTTAACTCACAGTCCAGTATTCCAGTCAGGCATATTCAGGGAGGGATGCGCTTCGGTGGTCGTGGCTTCTTTAAACAATTGTGCCATAATGGGCAAAACTCCATCCTAACAATATTTTAGCCATTGAAAGTAATTACCCCAAACTAGCTACGGTCTTTGGTTTCTTTACTTTTGCTCAGGCCATGAATATTTAAATATTACAGACTAAATTAAATTCTTTATCAAGAAGGATTGAGAGAATCACTTCTCAAAAGAGCGATATGAAGATGTTCAACACTCTTCAAAGAAATGGCACGAATTCCTTCAAATCCCTTTAGACACAAGAAAAATGCAAAAGTTTTCCACAATCTAGGTATGGATGCAAATCACAGTATTGGTGAATCAAGAGGAAACCATGGTGTTCTTACTATATTTTTTCCTACATTAATGAAATTACTTTCCTGCTACCACCATTTTCCTAGAAAGAAAAAAAAAAGTTATCTGAACTTCTATAAGGTAACTATTTATTTGAAATTCACAGACATCTTTTTGAAAAACATGAATGCTTTAATTTTAAAATCATTAATATTTTCACATTTTGATTTTAAATTTAAAGAAAAATATTTATTTAGATTTGGCTCAAGAAGGAGAGCAGATTAGAACACCAAAAAAAAGAAATCATCGATTTATTTTTTTTCCTGGCAGCCAGAATTATGATCAGCTGAAGAGCAAAAGAGTGGAACAACTTAAACATTTGTCATCTACTGCTAAATTTTTGGAGATGAAAGCTGACTTATGCACACCCAAAGCTTTCATGAATTGGGCGGTAAACCACAGCACTTCATTAATCACTACTGTAGGGTTAAGGTTAAAGTGCAGTTTGGATAGCCAAATTTGGCTAGCACTCTCAATATCATCAGATAGATTTTTCTTTTGTCACTTTCTGCCTCGTATTGCAGTTTATAATGATCATATCTTGTGGATATGTTTTGTTTTGATTAATAGGGGAATATAAGAGTCTGAGGATGTCATTTTTCTGCTGGTTTTGTCTGGGTTGTTTTGGGTGGGGGGAAAATTATCCATTTTTTAAAAAAAAGTGTTCCTAAATAGAATCTAATGAATTAGAGGTTAACAAAATCTCTCATAAATTTTTGATCTGCTGAGGACTGATTGACATTAGGTGTGGAATAGGCCCTAAGTATCTCACAAGTCATGCATAAACAGAATTCATTTTTCGTAACTGTTTTGTGATCTGGTTGTTGCTGTGGTTTCTTACACCTTTACAATGGATTTTACATTTCGACAAAGCAAAAGTGAGATTATAAGAACAACTGAAATAAAGAAATTTCTAGTAAGCCTGGTAATCAGGAAATGCATATAAATCACACCAGAGTTGTAATAAAAATACAGAACATTCTTACAGAATCTAAACCACACTTATGCTACATGCAACTCAACTGCCAGAATTTGAGTCTTTAATTCTGTTACAGATGAATTAGAATGATTTGGGTATTTTTACTAATTTCCTTTAAAAAAGTGTTCTTTTTGCCAAAGAGTTAAAAAAGTTAAAAAACTTTAACACAAGAAGAAAATTCTCAGGATTGTAATCAGAGAATAAAAAAACCTGAAAATAAACACCAAAATTATATGATTAAAGAGTGTTAAAATTCTGCTCTTTAGAAAGATATGTGGAGGACAATATTAAATTCCCTTTCAAATGTGTTGTGAAGATGGAACTTCTCTTTGAGTGTTTCAAAATGAAGTCCAGTGGTACAGTCAACCTGCTTAAAGTGAAGGTCAGCACATACATAGTCCCCTTGATTTATATTTAATTACAACCTTATTCAACTGCCAAATAAATCACTGTGACTTTTTTGGTTGATTGCAATGGGATTAGGATAGGAATATAAATAATCTAATTTTTTAGAAGCATGTTTCCAAATTTAATGGTATATTGTTTCAGATATTAGGACAGAGGGCCTGGGAAAACAAAACCAAAAAATTTTAAAAAAAAGCAGCCTACATAATATCTTAAGGAGTCAAGTTAGTTCATTGTCTGAATCATTGTTTAAAATGTCTTTTTTTTAAATTGCATCTTCACATTTCTTCACTTTCGATTAGTTCAAATCAGTTATAGAGTAATGCAAAAATTTCCCTTTGTGCTCTTAGTGCACAGGTGAAAATTCCCTTGACTACAAAAACAATAAGACCTACAAGAAGAAGCCAATAAGTTCAGTAGATTTTACAATGGCCTTTCAAAATGCATCATCTACTTGCGTCTTCATACAGATTGAGACTTCTTCTTTTAGCATTGTCTGGTATGTTTTGTCTAGGTTAAGAAAAATCTTGATTGTAGAGTTTCCACCAGTTTCCAACAGGAAGATTAATTTTTATTACTAATACAATTCTGTATCCAGAAAGAAAATGAATTTTTTTGCTGCTAGTAAATGGCAAATACCTTATAGGCTCATGATTTATAAACAAAGACTGACAACTGCAAGGAACATACAGTTGCCCCAAAATCAAGTTATTATTTTGGCAAATCCATATAGGTGTAGTTTTCTATCTGCAAAAGCTAAGACCTGATGAAAGATAAATATTTTCTCTTATTTTCTCTGTTGCTGTCAAAATTGAGTTGCAGTTACTATATTCAACTTTACATGCTCAGAATAGCAAAGCCCTCTTCCTGGTCATGTTTTGCCAATGTGAGAACTCTGAAATAGCCTTCCTTACTCTGTAGAGAGTCGTGTGTCAATTATTATTATTAAACTTCCTGACATAGGCCAAGTGTTTGCTACCTATAAGATAGTTAAATGACATGTCATACAATTTAGGTTTCCTGGAGCCATTTGACTTAATATAGTCAGCATTACCCCCACTTATTTTTTGCTTAATAAAATTACATTTACAAACTGAGATTCTGAATTTTCTTCTTACCCTATGCTAAAACATCAATAACAGCCATCTGAAGAGCACATTTCTGATTTCTTTTGCAATTAATGAGAAGATCTTTTTTCTTTTCCAGTGGACAGGAGGATCAAACTCTTTGTTATTTTCCATTTTCATGCATTTTTTTCCCTGTTGCTTCCTAAAAGAAGGCTGTAGAGAATTTCACCCTATAGCTGAGATAGCAGCTGTTGCCAACTCTTGGTTTCCATCACTGCAAATTAAATAGTGTTGGCAGTACTTGCTTTTAAGCTCTTGCTTGATTCATAAATTATTCTGTCACTAATGCCTAATATGCTGATTCTGTTATTGTAATTTGGGACAATGGTGACTTTCCTTGTCAAATCAAATAATTATAGGGACAGTAAAAAGGAAATCTGAGTGAAAACCAATGATAAAAATTAACATTATTGTATAATTTTTGAAAGGTCACAAAATATTTACTTTCTTCATCCCTGCTAATATCATTTTGTGTTTTTCCACATCACTGTGATTGCATAGGCAGATACATTTCTCTTTATGGAAGTACTCCAGGTATCTCCTGATATATGAATATTTTAGCAACACCTAGGGCAGTTTAATGCTTTGTAAAACTTATTAGCCATCATGTACTGCTATTAATTTAGTATACTACTAGAATCAAGCCCATCAGTCTCATAGCATAAGAATTTATCTCGTGTTAATAACAAAACCCATATATAGGTTTTACTTTGAGTTGCTCTTAGGCTTCAGTATTCAAGTTTGTAATCTGAATTATTTTTCTTCCTGTCTGTAACACCACGAATTAAATATATAATACTAGATGACTCCATACTGAATATATCATAATCTGATATAGTTACACTATACAATTTAAAACGAATAGCAACAGAGTCTCAGAAACACTCATTCAACACCATACCACTGCTTATTTCTTAATAATGCAAAAAAAGGTTAGCACTTAGTTTGTTTTCAAACTTAGGCTTCTGTAGGTGCTCTTAAAATAAAAAGACTAAATAAGTGTTCTATTTTTGAGGATCCATCAGGCTAAGGGGGGCTGGAATGAGAGGTTATGAATGAGGCTGAGGTCTTTTTTCACTGAGAGATGTGAATTTTCTCATGACAAGGCTTTAAAATGTGAAACTTTCAAGGGGTTGTCTCACCACCATATATTTTATTCACACAAAATATGAAAACATGGATGCAGTCGGATGCTGAATTAAATTTCATCACTATTTGTACTTTATCACTATATTAGAAATACAAAAGCCCCTGCACTACAAAGGAGTTCTTCTTAGTTATCTTTATAATAAACAAATATAAAGTATAGTAGTATGTCACCAGGTTGCCACATTACTTATTGTAGGAGAACTACATGCAACAATTACATTTAATGTAATCCAAGCTCCCATCGGGACAGGGAGATTGCCTTCTTTCAAAAGTTACTTGTATGATAAGTTACCTCTGCATAATTTGCAGTTAACATTATACTTAGAGCTGTATGAAAAGGCTTTATGAGCATAATCCTTTTCGTTTATTTTATTTTTAAAGAATTGCACCATTGTCATATTAAAAGAATGATGTTGTGAATTTTAGACTGAGGCATAAACCTTATGTAATTTTTTCAGGAGGGATTTGTTTTTTGGTTTTCTGTTCCTGTGTTTAAGGTCATGATTAATCAGTACAGTTTATTCAATTTGAGGAAAGGTATATTATTACACAGCATCAAGATGAGTTTAAACTGTTAAAAAAACAAACACACAATGAACAACACAAATGAGTCTTCTGTGCAGTTACCAAAATCAATTTCAATAGCAATAATGTTATAACAGTATGCTTGTAATACAGTGAAAAGGTCAGTACAATTTCTTGCCTAGTTAGCAATGTAACTTCCAAGCTTCTCTGGGCAGGAGCTGTGATCACAGTGTCTCACAAAGTCATTTTTCCACAGACCTTGTGTTTGTCACATTATTCTCCACAGCTGAACCGTTTGTCTCTAGCATTCTTAACTTCACAGCCTGCTTTCTTTTCTGTCTTGATTTCTTTTTGCAAAATTGATGATAACTGCATACTTCCTGTCATTAAGAACTGACATTGCAGGGCAGTAATAAAAAATGGCTGATTTTCATGTTACTATTTTTAAACATTCTACCCTTAAACCCTTTGCAGTTTTGTCACTGCAAAGAGAAAATGCTATTGCTCTGTGGTTACACCATCCCGAAAACCCCAGAATGTGCTTTGAACTGTCAGAAAAAGAAATCTGGAAAGTAATTAGTTAACATGATAATTGGTTATGAGCTGATATCTCTGTTATGCTGTAGAAGTGTGGGTAAAAGTGGAATAAGTAAGTTAACTCCCAAATAATCACTTCCTCTACAAATGGAAAGGATAATCAGTATGATACAGAACACTTGCAAATGCAAGTATATTCTTCTGTTTTACCCTGAGATAAATGAGTAAGAGCAGCTGTTACCTACAACACAAAAGATTTTATTTTTTTCATATTCATTTAGAGTAATGTGTGAGTTTTCTTCTGATTTAATTTTTGTTATCTCTAACAGTTGTTTACCCAGTTAAAGTTTTCAGTCAGGTTGGAAGAGCAACTGAATTGTGAGAGGTTTTCTGTTACACATTAAAATCAGCTTTCCACTGATTTCAGAGAAAACAGAGCAGGTGTCCAATTAATTAATGCAATAGTTAGAACGAGTGTGGATGAAACTTGAAATTTATTTAGAAAATACTGCTTTTTATGATTGAATTTCACAACTTTATGATGATGCTTCACAAATAAGAATTGGAAAGAATGTTGTACCATTCTGGCCATTAAATTTACTGCTTGTTCTTATTTTAGAGCAGTAGTTTTTATTCAGCTTTTTTTTTTTTAATTATGTGTCACACATTACATGTAAAACCTGTATTCTTTCCAAAGGGTGTAGCTTCCACTCATTGCCTACCAGTCAATGCTTTCATAAGAAACTGACACACAGAATGTCCAAATCTGCATTGTACATCAAAATTTTTTCCTGAAAGAAGAGCAAACATTTAAGGGCTCCCTAAAGAAATATTCTTACTTCGTTTTCTAAATATATTCAAATAAATTCTGTGAAGAAAAAACATTGAAAACCCTCAAAAGAAGACTGGTAGAAGAGAAAAACAGAATTTAAAAGAGTGAAAGGAAAACAAGATATGAGGAGAAATTAACAGTATGTAAGAAATGTCCCATACGCTTGAATATTAAAAATACTAGAATTTCTAACTTTTTTTACCAGTTTGGTAGCGTATATCACAGTAATTTGCAGCAAAAACTATGGTGCTGAACAAGTTATAAACTTAAAAAATATAACTCCATTTAATGTTTTTAATGTTTTAATAATTTTAAAAATTTAAAATAATATTGCAAAATTACAAAATATTTATGAAAGTGAAACCAGTTTCATCTCTTGGTTTCTGGAAAATTGGTTCTTGATTTTGTCCTACTGGTCTATGATTCACAATTAATATCATGTTAGCAGATCCAGGACTTTTTATTACACCTCTATTTCTCTTCTTTTTCTTCGTTTCCTGCAATCTTTTACTGTCTCCTGCTGTTTTGGAGAGAAAACGATCAGTTCTGCTGCCTATTTGCCTTTATATCTCTTTGATTGTGCTATATTCCCTTCAATTGCTTTTGCCACTTGGGGTCTTAAGAGAGGAAAACTGTCTCCAAGATGATATTTCAAAAACAATTTAGCCAGCCTTCATGCATTATTTTCTGAAGTAGCAGCACAATCAGTAGATGATACAATAATACCAATGGGTTCTCAGATGTAATGTGTCCCATGCCAACAATATTTCTTAGTTAAAACCCTGGTGAGTTCCTTTAAACATATCACTCTATTAGAATTTTCTGGTGCTTTGTAACCTGAAAATAAAAAAGAAAATTGTTTTCCAAAGTATATTCATTTTATCCAATGACCAGTTCCTGCCTATACTTACACACTGCTTGTACAGTAAGTTCCCAATTTGAGCAAATACATCTACAGTCTTTACAATATTTGTGATGGAGAGTACAACCTTGACTAGAGACAAAATAAGTGGCTCTCAGCTTCATCAATTTTTAGGTACAGTTTGCCTGGAAATTTTCTCTAAAAATTATTCTCTATTTTCCCATAAAAGTTAGTTCTGTGTCATTTATGTAAATAAATTAGATAGGTTTTTCTACTCCACCAAAACAAACAAACAAAATTCATTAAACTTTCTGACCAGATCCCAAACCTCTGAAATAGGCAAAGGCTGGCAACAGAGCTGTCTTTGCTGAGAAGCTGCCTTGCTGAGATGGGTTCAGAAAGCAAAAGCTTCTGAACACCTGTAGTGAGCAGGAGCAGAGCTCCACACACCTGTGACATTAGGGCCAGTGTTTTTAGCTCCACTTGGTGCTATTCAAGTTTGGGTCATCTTAGTATCTTTGCACGTAAACCATTAGGATATTTATCTACTACCGGTTGCCCTTGAGCCGCTTGAGCTCCCTCAGTTTTGCTAGATTTGTGTTCATGATCTCTCTCTCCCTTTCTCTCTCTCTCTCTCTGTGACACTGACATATCAGTCTCCCACAGTGAGGGCTCAGTACTTTTATTGTGAAGGTTGTCTTATGCTCAAAACCTCATACATTAATTTGGATTTTTTTGGAAATTAAGAGCACACAGATTCAATATGTTAAGTCTAGGTAAAATGTTCCTGAATACAGAAACTGGGAAAGAGAAAAATAAACAGCTTTTTTAGAGGTCAGTAGAGTCTTCCTCAAACCTTAGGCTGACACTGCTTGAGATCAGACCCCCACTGGCTTCTGCATTGCACTATTTTTCTGAGAAAATGGAATTTAAAATTATAGCCTTAAACAAGCAAGGCACAGCTCTTGCCGCGTGCACATGTAGTCTTACAAATCAGATGGATTACACTATGCAAGGAGGGACTGATTTGCAGAAATATATTTTAACTACCAAAACTCCTAGCATTTAAAAATATTAGGTACCTGAATGAGGCATGAAGTAGCTTTTCCTGTGTACAGTGCAAATAAAACCTGTCCCTCTTCAAGAATTCAAGGAATGCATTTTTCCTGCAATTCCTTCAATCTGCTTCCAGAATAGGCTTCTTCCTTCAGATGTGGGTGAAGAATGCAGCAGGACAAGGGAGACTGGAAGGTATATGTGCCCTCTGTAAAGGTTTGGGGTTTTTTCCAGTATTTTTTCAGTGTTAGGGGGTCAATCTGCCCTCCCTATCTACCTTGTGAGTCCTGTACTTCTGTGTGATAAGTGGATGTATGTGCTCAAACATGTAGCAAAACTTGTACAGATTATGTCACATTTTTCAGATCTGTGTTTTCAGAGTGTCTTCATCTCTCTGGAATGATTTTATTGAGCTGAAAATCTTACTGAGTTCTCTATTGTAGTAATAGAAAATTTTAATTTGGATTCCATTGAAATTTGATGTATTTCATGAGTCAGATAAAACTAAGTATCCTAACAAGATCATTTGACACAGGACTCTGGACACACAGTGCTTCTGAATGTCAGCAGTGACTGATGCTGTACATTCTGTCCATATCACTGACTGGACCACAAATCCTTGTCACAATACAGTTATCTCAGTGTGTTCTGGTTATTAATTTTCCCATTGGCAATTTTTTTAACATGTCACTGAAGAAAAGATTCAGAATGTATAAGTAAGCACCACCAGGTTTGTGAGAAAAAATTGGCTTCCTGGCTGCAGCTGAACTGCTTTGCCTTCATATCCATGGATATCCTCATGGGTTCTAGGGACCCCCAGGACAATGGGCCTTTTCTTCTTTTCCCAAACTCTGGAAGTCAGACAAGGGTTGTAGAAGGCTAGCATTTGGAGTGGGCCTGAGAAACTCTCTGTCTCTGAAAAGGCACCAACTAGGTCCAAAGTAATTTGAAATCCGAAAGGTCTAAATATTCGAATGCAAAGCTGAGACATGATTCATACAAGGAGTAGAGGAACTGGTTGTGAGTAGAGGACAAACCTAGGGAATAAAACTTAGGCCTTTCTGGAAAGGTCTGGTTGCAGGAAAGGCAGGAAATCCCACCAGGTCAAGCTCAGAAAAGAGTGTTGAGCTGTACTGCAGTATCTAAAACCTATTGTAACTTGTGACATACTCCTGTTATCGCTGTCCCCGGGGGGGTGTGGGGCGGGTGAAACTTCTGCGTTCACCAGGAGGGTCTTGGAGATTCCGAAAGACCCCGCTGGCCAGTACTGCCGGGTACTGAGCAGATAATTCTGTCCTCTACCCCAGCCGGTGTTCTGGCGAGTATCCACCTCCCCCAGGCAGATGGCTAAAGCGTTACCAGGGTGAATCAGACGGCTCAGTCGCATGGATTTCCAGAGCACTTTATTCCTGAAGGGGTCCAGTGGCGAAAGAGAGCGAATGGCCTTGGGAGACCCTTTTTATAGGATCTGGCGAGGGGGCAAGGGGCACAGGGGAGGAGAGGGAGGCGGGGGGATACAGAGAGAGCAAATGATAGGGTAAGGGGACAGGTTGCAATTAACATATCCAGGTAAGGTTACACAGGGAGAAACCACTTCGTTTTCCAGGGGGTGGTCTCACACAGCTGAGTTATCCCACCAACGTTCCGGGGTGGGCTGAGCAACCCCGACATCCTGTTGCTGACAAAATTATAGAGCAGAAAGGGTGTCATACAGCAAAGAGCACTCTTCATATGTATGATTTTAAATATGTTGACTTTCTAGGTGATCAAAATAAGTAATACTAGAATAAATTGAAAATGTTGACAAATATGGTTTGATTTCCAAGAAGAGGCAAATAGAAAAAGAAATAAACAGATCTGTCTTAACTCATATCCATAATTTTTTGTAACTACTGCCATTGATTTGGGATACAGATTAGGCTCACTATGTGCTCCACATTAACAAATGAGTGTAATGTGTTTTTTGATGTGAACTTGTCTGTGTTTGAGTGTCCTGTGGTACACATTCAGGAGTGCTTGCAAGGCATTCAATGTCCTGTTCAAAAGTTATTTGTTTGTGCACCTCCAGAGCAAAGCGGACCAAAAGAGTTCCAGCAATTGGCTCCCAGCACAAATTGTGCATGGCCAGAAGCACCACCTGGTACAAGATCCATTCCATCTAAATGCACAATGTGGAAATAAAGTCTGGGAGAGATAATGGATCATGGCAAATATAATCGTCATCATTTCTTCTTTGCACTTTATCAGTATGTAATAGAAAGTGATTTCATATAATCACAGGATGGTTGAGGTTGGACAGAACCTCTAAGGGTTGTCTGCGCAAGTACAGCTACACAGAGCCAGCTGACCAGGACCAAGCACAGACAACTTTTGGGTATCTCCAAGGAGGGAGACTCCACAGTCTTCCCAGGCAACCCGTGCCAGTGTTCAGTCACCCTGACACTGAAAAAGTGTTTCTTCATGTCCAGAGGTAACATCCTCTATTGCGGTTTGTGCCTGTCTTGTCCTGTCACTGGGCACCACTGAAAAAAGATTGGCTCTGTCCTCTTTGCATCCTCCCTTCAGGTACTTGCACACATTAATAAGATTTCCCCCTCAGCCTTCTCTCCGCCAGGCTCAACAGTCCCCATTCTTTCCATCTTTCCTCATAGGGGTGATGAGCCAGATCCCTAATCATAGAATTATGGAATCATAGAATATCCTGAGTTGGAAGGGACCCACAAGGATCATATAAGTCCAGCTCCTGGCCATTCAAAGGACCACATCAAGAGTCACATTATGTACCTGAGAGCATTGTCCAGACATGTCTTAAACTGTCAGACTACTGCTGTGACCACTTCCCTGAGGAGACTGTTCCAGTGCCCAACCACCCTCTGAGTGTAGAAACTTTTTATAATATCTAACCTAAATCTCCCCTGAGACAGCTTCAGGCCATTCCCTCAGGTCCTACCAGTGGTTACCACAGAGAAGAGATCAGTGTCTGCTCCCCCTCTTCCCCTCATAAGGAACCTGTACATCACCCTGAGGTTTTCCCTCAGTCTCCTCCAGGCTGAACAGACCAAGTGATCTCAATTGCTTACCCTCAAGACTGTCTTTGTTGCTCTACTTTGGACACTCTCTAATAGTTTAATATCTTTCTCATATTGTGGTGCCCAAAACTGCACACAATATTCAAGGTGGGACTGCCCCAGTGCAGAGCAGAGGGGGACAATCCCCTCCCCTGCCCGGCTGGCGATGCTGGGTCTGATGCCCCCCAGGACACACTTGGCCCTCCTGGCTGCCAGGGCACTGCTGACTCATGTTCAACTTGCCATCGACCAGGACCCCCAGGTCCCTTTCCATGGCACTGCTTTGGGCCTCTCATTCCCCAGTTTGAACATCCATCCAGAGTTGGCCCTTTCCAGGTGCAGGATCCAGCACTCGTCTTTGTTAAACTTCGTACAATTAGTGATTGCCCAGGCCATTCTTGTGACCCTTTCCTGTGCTGTCTCTAATATGGCCTTGTCTCTCTTGTGCTGAAGGTCTCAGATCTTGATAAAGTACTTTTAGTGTGGCCTCACCAGTGTTGAGGGGAAGGATCACCTTCCTCAAACTGCTGGCAAAACTGAGTCTGATGTAACCATTTGCCTTTACAGCAGGGGCACATTGCTGGTTCATTTCTAACATAAGCATAACATAGCCTTTTATACTATGTGTTCAGGTTAGGGGAAAATATTAAGGAGTCGTTTTGCATCCAGAATCTAGTTATGGCTGTATCTCAACTTCAACCTAGCTGATAATATTAACTATGTAAATAGCTAAAACATCCTACAAGAAAAACGTCTCAATTCAATAAAAGCCAAATCAAGCAAAAATCCCTGAAGAAATCAACTGGAAATGAAAAATGCCAGTGCTTCATTAACACAGAATTACAGTTTCTAGATGATGTCTTGTGGTGTGCCACAGAAGTTCAGTTCATTAAAGTGCAGGTTTCTGAAAACAAACACAGTCAAATCCAAAAAGTAGTGGTGCCTAATTTTGTCATTCCTAGTAAATGTCCCTGACACAATAAGCAGTGTATACGTACCTTCTGTCTTTGAAGTATGCTGAAACTGAAGGTGCCTACAATTGCCCTGCAGTAAAATGCTGAGGGTGAATTTAAACCACACAATGGAGCACAGCGTAGTTTCCAAGGCTTGCAAAGATGAGAGCCAGTATAGCTGCATAACCACTGCAGTCTGGAGAGAAAAGATTTATTATTTTGGTGCAGGATTGTGTGAATGAAGCTATATTTCTTCCAGACTGAATCTGGCTTGTGTCCAGACAATTCAAGCCCACTGTATCCTGCAGAACTTTGTAGGCTCACATTAGTGAGTATAAAGGCCCCACAGACATCCCCTTAGTTTACTCTACAGAGATACAAAAAATCTTTCCTGCCCAAATTATTTCTATTTCTTAAATCTATGTTTCCTCATAATGTGCAACTTTTCTTGCAGCTCAAAGCGTTGAGATACCACTTGCTAAACTTAATTGAACTAAAGGTATATTTTGGTCTTTGAAATTATAACAAATGCACCATGCAAAAATGCATCAATATTTATTACGTTATATATATCAATTTCTTGCAGTGAACCAACATAGCATTGTCTTGATAAAATTCATTGTACAGACATCAAAATAGGAGGTTGAAATTTTCAAAATTTTGAATTTTTACTTAGGTAAAGACATCAGAAGAAGTCCAGAGTAGAGGTCTAACAGTAATTAATTTGTATATTCTGCAGCCTTCACTGGGTATATTGTGTTCTCTGTGAAACTGTGAGGCTAATAAAATTAAAAATAACAGTATGACTGATAATATCTTGACTTTATTTCATACTTTTTATATAAAGATATGGAACTGTAAATCTGTGATATTGTGAGCAAAGCAGCAAGGTCTGCTACAACGCAATCCTCAGTCTGCATATTTATAGAAACTGTTTGCATATTTTGCAAACTATCAAGGATCCAATAATATGCATATTGGTGATTCAATGTAATGATATTTTCAATGATTGTAAATATTTAAGATAACTTTGGTAATCTACTATAAGTAAGGATTTTCACTTAGGCTTACTAAAGACATTGCAATATTCAAAATAACGGACATTTAGTTTTTAACTACTGCTAAAACAGGATATATTAATACTCTTTCAAAACAAAAGAGGCACTCATGATTATATGCATATAACATTTGTTTCTATAATCCATTTATCACAAAGAAGGTATATGAAAATATTCCTTCAGGAAACACAGTAAAGGAAGGAAAAAATTTCAGTGAAATTCAAAGTTTAAATACAAAGTTAAGTCACATGGTGCATAGATAAGGTACCAACACAGGGGAATGACTACACAAACCACAGACACAGTTGGGAAGGTCTGGTTGAAGCAGAGGCATCTGGAAGCCGACTAAATCCTTCTTACTTTATTTGGTAGTCAGATTTCTTCTTGCTGCATGGAAAAACAACAATCTTGCGTTCCATTCTCTAAGACCAGTGACAGCATTTTGAGAGCCTTTGATTTATTAAATCCAAGGGTTGCCTGAGACACTCTCCTGCAGACGGTACCTTCAGCAGGGAGTTCTCAAGGAGTATGCAGTTCTCAATACTCTGTAGAGGGGCTGACAGTAGATCCATATTCCTGCCTACCTCTGGCCATATCCTTGTAGTGCACAGTGCGTACGTTCAAGGGAACAATGATATCCTCATTTCCTGCACAGCCTGCAGGTGACTGACAAATCATTGTCTATCTCTGCATGTTCTGCATATCTCCACCTACCGTATCTTATTTACTTTCATGAATAAATTACTAAAGGCAGCTCAGCCCTGTCATATCCATGCTTCACAGTAAGTGTTCTGAGAGAGCCTGAAGAGCACAGTCATTCCACTGGAAGAGACATTATTAGAAATGAATCCCCAAATGTGGTATCAGTTTTGGCTCTTAAAGGCTAAGGAGCAAAGGTCACCATAATTTGTGACTGTCCTTGCCTATTTGTTAGCCTTCTGTGATTCATAGAGTTTTGTCATCCAGTAAGTTGCATTTTGATAAGAGAACTGGTATTACTATCATGCATATTCCCAGCTCTAAGCTAGATAGAATTATTCTTTGAATCTTGAATAGCTAAAATGTTCACAGATTTTTTATGTATGAGCTGTATATTTCTCCATTGAACTTATTCACTTTAAAAAAAAAGAAATAAAAATAATCATTACTTTGTATAATTTTTTTCACCACTTAAAATGGTTTGTGTTTGTTTGTTTTTTCTTATGATTTTAAGTACTGTTCTGATGACTGCCTTCCTGAAACTCAAGGCCTTTAGGTTCCATCATCCAGCATCTATGAGACATCAACATTTTAAAAATTACCTCTTAGTTGCAGCCTAATCTCATGGGCTCTAATAAACTCTCACATAGCTCAGATCCACACTGCTGTCTTTCATAAAACTACCTAAATTTTGATGTTTCCTGTAGCAAAACCAGTAGTGTAGCTCATATCAAAGACCTGGGGGCCCATACTGTATTCAAGACTAAATACTAACAAGTTCCAATTGAAGTGTGAAAATCAGGCTTTGATTAACCTGTCTAAACTAACAATTTCTGTAACAAGAGGGCTGGAGAAAAATTACCAAATAGTGAAAAAGCGACATGTGTATAAAAATGATGGGGAAGGTGGGGAATAAATAAAATACTAAAGGCAAAAGAAGAGTAAACTATGTACAAGATCTAGAAGCTAAAATAAAATTTTGAGTTTGGGAGATGGGCCCGTGTAAACCTCGTGAAGTTCAACAGGGTCAAGTGTAAGGTCCTGCACCTGTCTGGGGCAACCCAAAGCGAAAACACAGGCTGGGAGAAGCATGGATTGAGAGCTGGTGTGAAGAGAGTGACTTGGGGCTGTTGGTGGATGAGAAACTTGACATGACCTGACATTGTGCGCTTGCAGTCCAGAAAGGCAACTGTGTACTGGGCTGCTAATAAAAGAAACATGGCCAGCAAGTTCAGGAAGGGTTCTGCCCCTCTATTCTCCTCTCCTGAGACCCTACCTGATGTAATTCATTCAGCCCTGAGGGCTCCATGTGCCTGTTGGACTGAGTTCAGCGGAGGGCCATGGAGATGATCAGAGAGCTGGGGCACCTCTCCTATGAAGATGAGTCTCTTCAGCCTGGAAATAAGAAGGCTCTGGGGAGACCTTGTAATAGCCTTTCAGTACCTACAGAGGTCTATAGAAAAGCTGGAAAGGGACTTTTAACAAGACCTTGTACTGATAGAACAGGGGGGAATGGCTTTAAACTGAAAGAGGATAGGTTTAGCTGAGATATCAGGGAAAAATTCCCTACTGTGAGGGTGGTGAGGCACAGAAATAGGGTTCCCAGACAAATTGCGGAGTCCCTGTCCCTGGAAGTATTCAAGGCCAGGTTAGATGGGGTTCTGAGAAACCTTGTTTAGTGGAAGACGTCCCTGCCTATGATAGGGGGTTTGGAACTAAATGGTCTTTTGGGTCCACTCCAATACAAACTGTTCTTTGAATCTATGATTGTATGGTTGTCTGGCTTAGGGCCTTCAAATGAAAAGAAGGTGCATCGCTGAGGAACTCAAAGTTATATCAAATCAAGGAAAGAGGAGATGAATAGAGGAAAACATTTGTGTTCTGAAAGAAGCTTTTAATTTAATTTCATCTCAGAAAATTATTTTGTGCTTTATCTTTTGCTTGCACTATCAACACAGCAAAAAACTTTATTTCAGGAGAAAAATGATATAGTTTAATGTTGTTTTGAAATATTAAATGCCTTTATTTTGTTACAGTGTAGTATAAATAATGAGAATTGAGAAATAAATTGCAGTAAAAAGTTCTAATAACACTAGAGTAAAATATTTTAATTTTGTTCATGTAGTCTATCATGTAATTTTTATCCTGTAAATCATGTTGTCAAAATCTGACATAGTCTCTCAAAAAAGGAAGTTTTAGATAAAACAGCTCTTCTTGATGGACAGCTTCTTCATCAAAAAGATTTTCCTGTAGGAGTTTTAGACCCAAATTATCTCAGAACTAGGAAGAAGAACACGTTGTATTGGCTTGGATATTGATGGGACTGGAGCAAACACCTGTTTCAAAATCAGAAGTAAATAATTATGGGGAAATATCAGTTAATGTTGTTTGTGATTTAGCATAGTAAAGAGTAGGATAGTTAAGAGAAGCAGTTTATATTTTGATTTTCCTAACTGATTGCTCCCGTAAGATATTTCCAAGTGGCTAAAATACTCCTAGTGGAAGGACACAGACTTTACTAAGCCTGAAATGTGGCTCATATGTTTGCTTAAATTCTGCTGGCCTTAAAGAGTTATATTTATTAACCTCCTGATTGATACATGTTCAAATACTTCAAAAACTTTAGTTTTAAAATTTTATTTTTAAAAGGAAATATTATCACTCTGTTATTAAATGTATGTGTTCACAGGTGTACAAATCCTACATTTCTACCAGATATTCCTATTGTGGGATATTGGGATATCCAGCACTTCTTTTGAAAGCTATTGGCAGAAAGATGTATTAACAACTTGGATAAAATAAATTCTGCTCCGAATTTTCACCTGTGACATACCCCAAGCCATGGGGAGAAACTACTTCCCCAGGATGCTTCATTCTATTATGTTAATGCATTCTGAGTTCTCCATTCCTGGTCTGCCCCTGCCTTCACACCGAAGGAAACCCCTTCCCCTCTTCCCATTGGTCCCCAGACCCCAGTCCCCTGAATCCCCGCCCCCAAAGCATGGACCTCAACATACACCCACCAGTGAATATAACTGACATGTACAAGGAAAAGGAAACCATGCAACAAAATGTAGAGGCAAATCAACTGTTCAGTGCAAAATCAATATCTCCTTGAAAATTGCAGCTGCTTAATTTGTTTTGTGCTACAGCCTGTTTTTCGGTATTGTAGCATATTAATACCTCACTACTTGACTCTCTAGACATGGCACTTTATATTTTGGAAACCTCAGCGATTTCAAGACCTGAATCTAGAAGTAGAGAAGCACTGAGCAATCTGTGCTTATTGCCAGAGAACTACTCTTCTTAAATACAAGTCAGGAACTATCCTTCCCAGAGAAATCCTGCCAGGAGTGAATCATGTTCTTAAAGGTCTTTTACAACCTAAATGATTCTATGATTTTATGATTTTACAAGAAGGCCAAACACTGACAGTGGAGAAGAGAACAAGATTACTTCAAATAGGAAGTACTGGTTTCTTGTGAAGTTGTAGGGAAGCTTGCAAAGACGATTGGTAGCTTAAGGAAAAAGGAAATAAAAATTTAGAAAAGAATTATGAATCTAGTATTTTTTTTCATTGACTGGGAACTAATTCTACCTTTAGATAAATCAAATAAATGTCATATTTATTCAGTCTGTGGGTCTGTGGATAAATACAGCTTTAATAAATTTATCTGTTCTAATTTACATTGTTTGAAAGGTAGACATTTATGGTTCGGAAGGAATTCATATAGAGCTGGTTAAATGATATGTTGGACCAGACTAACAGATTCTGCTTCATGTCATATCCCTAGGCTTTAAGTTTCCTATTGAGTTACAATACAATTCACTCCTATATGACATTCCACATTAATGTAACACAGAAACAGAACAATTTCCCTCCCTTTTACCTTTTTATCATTCTGTTTTAGGAACCAAACTCAAAGGCAGTTTTGTTGGCTAGAAGCTCCCATGTTATCTATACATACACGTTTACTCAGGATAGTCGCTGGAGGCTGCTCGTCAGGATCGCACAATGAAGATCAGTGCAGGTTACAAGCCACATGCATCTATACTTTGTGGCTAAACAAAAATGTGATTGCAATTAAAGAAAAATGGAAGATGCTGAGCAAATTTTCATTTACCTCAAGCTCTGAAAAAATTAGATTGTAAGGAAGATTTTAAAGATCTAATGTTTTGGAGTTTCCCCTCTCGCCCTCCTTTCTCTTTTGTTCATCAGTTCTTGGTGTTTTCTGCTTTTTGGGGGAGATCTTGGGTTTGGTTTTTTGGGGGATTTTTGTTTGTTTGTTTTTTGGGTTTTTTTGGGGTTTTTTTTGGTTTGGTTTGGTTTGGTTTTTTTTACTGCTATGTTTTGTCTTGTCTACTTGTATGCAATTTCAATTAAATATGGGAAAATAAGCCCTTGGATTTTCTGTATCCAAAATGTGTTGTTCTTGTCCATTCNTGCTATGTTTCGTCTTGTCTACTTGTATGCAATTTCAATTAAATATGGGAAAATAAGCCCTTGGATTTTCTGTATCCAAAATGTGTTGTTCTTGTCCATTCACATTTATATCATAGTGTTTCAAAGACTTCTTTAGTTATGAACATTGTTGGCTAAAGAAAAAGAAACACCTACCAACACATTAGATTGAGTAGTTATTATTGTTCTAAGTTTTAGATAATTCTTACACAGCAGACCAACTTCAGCCCAGAAGTCCAGCATTGCTAGAATAAAAATGTTGAGTCACACAGTTATCTTTTACACAATAAAATAATTATATTTTATAAAATTATGAAAATATTTGGTTCATAATATAATTTTGCATTGCTTCTAGAATTTTGTTTAATTCATAAGTGAGCAGGTGGGAAGTATTAACAGTTCTCATTCACTCTTTAGCAATTACGGTAGTGTCATATTTTAAACATCACTATTTTGCTAGTCCAGGTATTCTACATGAATGCTCAGGTAACAACATAAAAATATATTATTTCTAAAACTTTTATGGAAGGAATCCTGATATTGGAGTAGTCAAGTTGGAAGATGAGGGAGCGCTTGAGTCAGCATCTTTCCTTGTGCTCCTACAAGCACAGGAATAATATTGCATATGAATTTACTTTTACTGCCATGAGGAAGACACAAATTCACTGAAATTGAAAATATCTCAATAGCATAGCTGAAGAAAATTAATTCAAGAGATGAAAGATCATGCCAAGCTCATTTCTCTGCTGTGGCAGCCAACATTTACATATCATCTCTTTTGCAGATCAAACTTGATCCTTCAGTAATTTCATTCATTCTGTTCCTGGTAGAATGTTGTCCTAGAGTGCCACCTTGGTGGTGAAATATCTTCCATCTTAAATTTCAACCTGATCATTGTATACATAGTTATCTCTTCAGATTTTTAGGTCTTTGTGTTTATCATCCTGGAGAACTCATGAGGAATTCAGCTGTATTCACTCTTGATCTTCCTTTTCTAGCTTAGATATATCTATTTCTTTTAGTATTCCTCAAAAAAATAAGTAATCTACTTAACTGATCATTCTAGTAACCAACCTTTTACTGTACTCCAACCTGAATTAATCTTTGATTGGTACAATAGAATGAGGACACACCAGTCTCTCTCACCTCCTTCAGTTCCAGTGACCAAAAACACTGGAAAGCTGAAGCATTGAAGAACAGCACAAGAGATGATACTAAATTCAGAGGCAAATATCCACACTGAGCTCACAGGAGCTGACAAAAAACACCTGCTTTTACTGTTAGCTAAAAGTAGAGTGTGGGTGCCAAGCATATCTGCAAGTGAGCCCTCAAAGCCTTTAAATTTTACCAGTACCTAGTAGGAGTCATTAGCATTAGAAACTGTTTAGAATGAACAACAAATCCTCCAATAAATCCTCCAGCAACACTCTACCCTACGATTTCTGAAAAAATTCATACATACAAAAAAGTGCGCTTAAATATTTATTTTCTTCAGACACTTGTATGTACAGGTGTTTGTTTTAATTCTGAAATAAACCAACAAAATAAGTTGCTAATGTTGCTATGCTAAACTAAATTCTTTTAAATTCCTTTGAACAATATCAGCTCTGCTTAGTAATCTAATTGCAGTAATTGACAAAAATACATAAAAGTAATACAATAATATAGTAATAAGGTAATTGACATGGATGTTCTGGATTCCTAAGTTGAGGCTCATATTAGTAACTATTATTAGGATTAATTTTCCATATACTCAAGGAATTTGAAATATCAGAATAAAGAAATGAAATTTGGGCTATTTTGATTGTGGTTAATTCAAATATTTATATACTTATACATATCCATAAATGTACTTGGAAATGTAAATATGGCATGTTTGCATACAATTTAAATACTATTGGCATAGCATTTCAATATAGGTACATACACAAGCACATATAAAAATATTTGAACACACAAAATCAGCACTCAGCAAGGAAATCAATGGGAACAGTTGTAAATTCTGTGTCTGAGCATTAGACTCAGGCATATGGGGATTCTTAGAGCCAGGGAAACCCAAACAAGAGCTGAGCATACAGTGGATTTCATTAAAAGGAATGATGAGTGCTTGTATTGTGTGACTCTCCTTTAAGGGGCACTAAGGTGTTCATCTGTCGGCCTGACAGGGAGTCATGAGAGAAGAAGCTGTCTAAAATCAAGGCATCTATTTAAAGTTAAGGTCCTAGGTGCCTTTTACTAACAGACAAATGCATCTGAGTAGAACTGACCCATTTACTATAGACTGAGAAAATTAATATTGGAAAAAATTGCCTTCTGAAGATTTTTATTTATCTTTATTAACTATCTAGACAATCTATTAACTTAAACTACTCTTATAGCTGTAAGAAAATAGTTAAATTCCACCCTAGTCCTTAAAGCTCAGGGATATGAATTTTCTCTGTAGAAAAGCTAGAATATGCTCAGGAAAGAAGAAAACAAAGAGTGGAAGAATCAAATAGAAGAAAAAGGATGAAGGGAACTAGAGAAAAAAGATGAGAGGAGGTGGACAATAAGAAGTGGTCTAAGGGACTCTCCAGTGTTTACTGCTTGGAGTGAAAATGAAAAGAGAAAATCAGGCAGTGGTACTCAAAATTGGAGTGTGCACCATGATCTAGTGGAAGGATCCTCTTTTAAAAAGAAAAGAAAACTTGAAAAAGATTACAGTAAAAATTGACTGAAAGGAAAATTCTTGTGAGACAGAATGAGATAAAGAGATTAATAGAAAATGCCCATACAGAAATGGGTTTTCCGGAGATGGAGTATGAAAGAAATTTATATCATCCTGTTTAACTAATAAAGGATTAATTTTTTTTTAACCTTTAGGTTTTAATAATTCTTAGTCTGACATAGAGTACCACAGAGTGAAATTAATCTCATCCAATCTAATCCACCTAAAATGTAGACATCTAGTTTAAGCAAGTACTATCTATATGATGGTGTGGGAAAAGCCAGAGTCATTTATCATGGTTTTGTTCGGCTAATCTTTGGTAAGATTATTTCCATTCCCCAAGCAGAGATTTCAGACACACTTTGCAATTCTCAGAGTAAACCTGACAAACAAATATTATTTGCTATTCTTAGACAAAAAGTAGATTTGTGATGTCATACCTGTAATATTGAGATGATTTCATTAATTTGTAAAGAATATAAAAACCTTCTGGGGAAAAAATTATGAAATTTTTTATTTGGGTACATATCGAATGTCAAATATTTCAAGGAAAATTATGCCAGTGCTATTCCCCATCTAGAAAACTCTTGCCAATTTTTTTCCACACTGGGCATTTTATATCCACTTCTGTCTTCATATCTCTTCTAGTCTTCATTGTCACACAATAGACCAGCTGCACTGCAGATTAGATCCAAAGATCTCTGTATGTTAAACCCAATTTGTAGAAATTATAGTTCAATCAATTCATAATTAGGACAGAAAGGAGAGAAAGAGAGAAGAATAAGAAAGTCTGTGTTCCCTGTTACAGCTAAGGAACTGCAGCGTGACTAATTCTGTCTGCATCTTACAGACAGTCCTCTGTCAGTGATGGGTTATTTAAAAGTTAGTTGTAAATTAGCTGATGAGAAAAGATGCTATTTAAACTTAAATGAGGAGTATAGGAGAAATGAAGACAAGAAAGATACGTAGTGGGGTGACTGCATCTCTAAGTGTGCCGCAGGAGTACACGTAGGGAGAATGGCCTTAGTCATGGTAAATTCATTGCTGGATGCATTCCCATAACAAAAAGTAATTTTGTACATAGATGTAGCTAACATAGCCTTACAGTGCCACACTGATTGCAGCTAATTACCAACGTGACCCTAAGAGCTGTGTCAATTTTGCTTTTCAAGCTAGTTCTGTTATGACTTGGTACTGCTTAGTGCAAAGGTACCTTGAGTGACTCGTTCAAGATCGTAAAGAGGCCTATGGTAGAGATTAGAGGTCATCCCATTTCTGTTCCTCTGTGTGATCGCTCAATCACAAGATTTTTGTGAACTCCCCGAGGTGCTGACATGTTTAAATGTTAGTCAACCACATGAACACGTTTCTTTTTTTGATGCCTACATAAAAAGTACAGTCTGCCTTCATTACTGAACTGTGTGTAAGATCTTGTTTTCACTCAGGAAAAGTACTATTTTAAACTGTTCATGCAAATAAAGATTCAGTAATATCTATCTAGATGAAACCTTGTCCAAATTAATGACCAAAAAACATTCAAAACCCCTAAAAAGTTTATTGTTGATATCAACCACTTCAATTTACCAGAATTCCTCATCAATGACAAATAAGTACACATTTTTTCGTTTTTAATTGCTCTTAAAAAACTATAAAGCATTTGTTCAGTTTTCTTGTTTCTTAGTATTTTTTAAAATCTGCTTAATACTGGAAAGCCTCAGGTACATTTTTTGCATACCGGAGTTTGACTTTTTTTCACATAATTAAAGGCATAACTATTATTAATTTACTTGTATAAACCATTTTGTACAATGACATGAGGGTATAATTACTAATATTAATTTTTGAAAAGACTTTCCAGTTTCTATGGTAAATGTCAGACTGATAAGTCCCCATTTTCTCTTTTCTCTCTTATCTGTTCCTTCTTTCTCAAATACCATTCTCCAAAAAGTAAAACCTGGACATGGAAATGCAAATCAGCTATATTGAATTTCTTAATCTTATTAAAGCCATGATATGGTAAATAATTTTATGAAAGATAACATTGGCTAAGTCAAGTCTTTAATTGGCAGAAACTCAGATTGCTCATCAGAGGACCATCTATCAACTCTGGAACAGCTTAGACAGAAAACAACTGCGGTAAATCTGAAAACAGCCAGAAAAGATATTAAAGACTAATACATTGCAAACATTGAATGCTAATAGAAAAATTTTTAAATGGTTGTTTTTCTGTTCACAAATACTGACAAAATATTTGAACTTTTATGAGCTGATAAGTAAATTGATTTTAAAATGTCTTTCATTTTTTTGTTTTGATTTTTCTGCTCTTAATTTACAAACATGTCAACTACATGATGTGGAAAGCCTAAAAATAACTGTGAACATGGGTCCTGTAATGATGCTATATATATATAGATGTTAATATATATAGATGTATATATAAATTTACACATTCATGCATATGTAAACCAATATGCTCATTTAAAGAACCATTTTTCAGGTAGAACATGTACAAATATAAGCATAATTTATTAACTGTTATATTCATAAGTTATATTTAAGCAAGTTACAGAGCAACTTCAGTGGGAAGTTAGAGCAGCATAGAAAAAGCAGAAGTTTGAGTGTGGGGTTGTTTTGAATTCTCTAGCAACAAACCAAATCAATGAGTCATACAGGGGCATCTTCATACTCAGTAAAATAATAAATGTAGCCTCTTGTATGAAAACTTGAAGTATTTTTTCTCCTAATGAGATTACATAGAGTGTCAAATATTGGTTTACAGGGTTGATCCAGCAGGACTACTCAGTAAAACTGCAACTGGATGGGAACAGGAGAATGGACTACAATACCCCTTCTTCAGCAGCCCAACTTGGCATCTTTCATAGCCTCCTACATGGTCAGTTCTCTCAGTTTAGCAAAGACATATTTTAAGAGGTGTGTATTATATCTGGCTCAGATGGAGCTCATCTTTTCATAGCAGCCCATATGGGGCTGCGTGTTTTAGATTTCTGACCTGTTTCTCTCTCTGCCCCCACAGTGAGTAGGCTGGGCATGTGCAAGGTACTGGGCGGGTACATGGGGAGGGCAGCTGACCCAAACTAACCACAGAGATGTTCCATGACATATAACACAATCATGAACAATAAAACTGTGTCAAACTTAGGTTGACGGGGTTTTTCCCTAAAGTAGTTGCTGCACGGGAACTGACTGGGCATCAAATTGTTAATGAAAGGTGGTGACTGATTGCCTTTGCATAACTTCTGAGGTTTTTATTTTTCTTTCCCTACAGTTATTACACTATCCTTATCTCAACTTTATCTCAACACAGGGGAGTGAGCAAGAGACTGGATGAGGGCTTAACTGCCAGCTGAAGTCAATACAGCACAGATGACAAGGAAAAATTAGCTTTTAACATTCTGATTAAAAAAAAATAGCTGGCAAGTGAAGTTAGGGTAAAAAAAAGAAAAAAAACCCATATTGCATATGAAAATTGATACAGTAAGATTTAGGGTCTTCACATCAGTGCTGTTAACTAATGAAACAATTTTGCTAGAGATATACTGGAATTTTCTTAGTAAGCATTTACTGAATCCAGATTGAAGGTCTGTGTATTTTTCTACCAGAGTCATGGAACTGTTGTTAGAATCACTTGTCAAAATTATAAAGCCTAAACTTAGCAGGAAATGAAAACAAATTTTTTCTCATATTATTAATCATTGATCCTAGGCTTTCTCAAATGCATATCAGCACTAGGTGTGGAATGGTATTAGACACAATTCAGGGCACACAGTTATTCTTTTAATCACTATCACATATATTGAATATTTCTGCAGCTGCTCACAAAATATTACTTATCTTTTGGCAGAATTTCACAATGATAGGCTGAAGTATGATAAATTATATTTCTTCTTTGATTACAGAGGGTTCTGACAATCGTTTGTTAGTTTTACTATAGAGTCATCATTTGGTGCGAACCACAGCATTTGTGAATCGTACAAATTTATGTATCATGCAAATCTGTTTCCTCAGCAGATAAAGAGAATGCTATTTCTAGTGCTTCTGGTAGTGCCTTAAAAATGTTTAGCTGGAGAGGATCACAGCACGACATACAGTGAACTTGCATGTACACACAGCTGTGTTCAATGCACACAGGTTTCAAAGAAAAATAGCTTCCATTAAAAAATCATTATCAGTATTCAGCATCAAGACAGTACTAACAATTGTCTTTATTTAATATATTAATAATTTAGTTAGAATATTTAGTAGTTATACATTGGAAAATCGAAAAAAAAAAAAAGATAAAATAATTCCAAAAGACCTTGTAACTTGCTCATGTGAATATTTTTACATTCCATACAAGACGTCACAGCTTATCCATCTAAATCTAAGGATAGCCTTCAAGATCTCCACAGATACATGAATGCATAGGAACTTTTAGCATATTTCCTGAACCTGTTTTTCAGCTCAAAAAGCCTGCTTCACTAATATGATGAAATACAGAAGACAAGTACACCATAGTTTCTCTCCATTTTCTGCACAAAAAAACCATAGGCAGGGTGCCAGAACCTTCCAACTTCCTCTAACCACAGCTCTCACTTCTCAGATCTCCCCAGTGCCAGTCAGGGTGGGAGTCAGAATAAAACGATGAACTTGAGCCTAGGAAAAGAGAGGAGTGGAGGAAAAATGTTTTAGTTTTTGTTCTTGTTTCTCACCATACTATTCCACTTTGCAATAAATTACATTCATTTTCCCTAAGTTGAATCTCTTTTGCCCATAACAGTAATCTCTTAAGCAAGTGATCTCTTTATCTTGACTCACAAGCTTTTTCATCTTATTTTCACCTCCTGTCATGTTAAAAAGGGGAGTCAGAGAGAAGCTGACAAATGAGAAACTAAGTCAAACTTATACAAAAAGAAATAACAGCAAATATTAAGTAGTATCTTCTCCCTTGAAAACATCACCATTTCATTTATAGAACATTTTCATATCAATTGCAAACATAGTACCAGAAGGTGTTATAAAATTCACCACAAGAAATAAAAATGAAACTGTATTAAGTCATTTTTGTGTTTAAAAGATGGATTCTGCTTTACTTTAAGAAATTTGACTTGTCTCCTTTCCGGAGCAGTGATACAAAATGAATAAAAGGACAATGTAGGTCGTTACATAAAAAAAAAAAAAAAAAAAATAGCAATCTCTTTGGCTTTCCCCTTTTGTCATCCTCATTATCTCACTGAATTACACTGCAAGTTCCCAACGAATTAATGTTATCAAAATTTTATCCCATAACCTTTCTTAAATATCAAGTGATTCTACAAAATCTCTTAATATTACAGCTGATCTTTTTACAACTCTACCAGAGATGGAAGATTCAAAACTTTAATTCAGTTAACTTTTGAGAAAGATACCATTTTCATATTTTTCCATTTTCTTGATCAAAAACAATTAGCAAGAAACTTATGCTGATTACCTATCCTAATGATATATAAGAGCATATCTGACATAGGTCACAAAGTCTCCTTTATAATCCGTGAGGCATCAAGCACATTTTGACTCAATATAAATGACAGAACAATGTTTCCTTTGCTAATGTCATACTAGTCATTTCAATCTTCTGGAAGTTAATAATTTAATGCTAATACAGTACTTGCCTCTCCCTACTAGCTGTGATCTTATGGTCTTTTTATTGTGTATCAGTCCTCCCACACATTCTTGCTAGGGTTCATTTTTCTCATAAAGTTTTTTCTATCCTGTAATTGTCAGGAAATTTAGAATTAAATGCTGATGTATTCAGAATTCATTTACTGATCCATAGGAATCATCCAGTATGCCATTCAACGTGTAGAAAACAAGCATGCTGTGAAAGAGCACTGCAGTGGACCTGAAGTTCCCTAGTAAAAAAAAAAAAAAAGATACCCTTTGACCTCAAGAAAGCAAGTGTTAAATAGAAAGGATTTATATTAAATTTATGAGTAAGAGATGAATAAGGCATGTGACTATATATGAATAAGAGATTGATAAGATTAATATGAAAAGAACAGCTACATTTAAGAAATCATGAGAATTTATCTACAGTGTGCTTTGTGGCCTTTTCACTACAAGGTTAGGAATATATTTTATATGTGCAAGAAATTACTAAAGCCCTGTGTTCATCTCAATTGTATGCAGAAATGTACATGTTTAACAGCTGCTTCTTCTTATAAATGAGTCTAGATGCATTTTTTGTATTTGACCAGTCAGTTGGACAGTCTGAATTTCCCTAGAAACTCAATTATTCTAAGAGCCCAAGTGTTTTGTCCTATTCAGCCTGCATGTTCCAATGCTGGAAGCTCTCTTTTCAAGTGAGCTGGTGTCTCATTTTTAAACAAGTGATATTTTCCCTTTCTAACAAAATTCTAGCCTTAGTTTTATTCAACTTTCCTGCCACCACATTGAATAAATTTTCCAATATATTCAATGAAATAGAGAGTATTCATATATCATGCCAATATATGCATATAACATTCATCTGAAAATAACACATTCAGTGCCAACATCAGACAGAATTATCTGTTACCTTTCTTCCTTTTTCCTTCCCTTTCTATTTCTTTATTTTCCACTAAAAAGTTAGTGATCAGCATAAAAACAATGATCTGGTTTGTGTAAGAATGAAACAAAATGATTTGTAAAGTACAACACTTTTAAAAATTGTACTATCAAAAAAGACATCTTCAAACTGTTATTAGTGCAAATCAACAAATGATTCATCAGTTACTTCTTAAGGGAAGCAAGAAACTGCTAAAACTTTCAGTAAAGGCCAAGTTCCTCATAACTTTTTCATATTGCATTCAATAATAGAGCTCTAGAACATTTACAAAGAAACAATTTACAAGCAGAATGAAACTGATATTTTTGTTAGTCCTGTCTCCAAGACAAAGAATCTCTAAATCACAATTAACATTAATGCTCATCAAATTCTTAATATGGCAGGCTCTACTGTGACTACTTTCACTGTTGTCAATCTGAAGCCTGGTTTGTATTCCTGACATGTCCTCACAAGTACTTTTATAAAAGTGTTGTTAGTAAACTATCCCAGCAAAATGTAAGCTACCACTATTCTCTACCAGCTGTGATAATCACAACAGCTTCTCACACATCTTTATACAGTGGAAGTGCTATATCAAGAAAGGTAAAACTAAGTTTAGAGTATGTTGTGCCATATGACAAGATGTTTGCAGAAAAATCTTTTTTCAAAGCTATAATCATATTTTACAGATTGCAAAATATATGATGTCAAGTGTTAATCCTGTCATCCATGGGTGAACATGTCCTCACTGGGGAACAGTACAGGTACACATAAAGATGGAATGCCCACATCTCCCAGAGAAGGTGTGTGCAAGTGGGACAACCTGTATGTTCAGGAAAGTGGGTGTTTGTGGCTGTAACCCATACAGTCTGTGAGGGAATGTGTATGCAGTTCTATATGTGCATGTGCATGGGTGTGAGGCTACAGCGCTTTGGAATTGCCTCTAAGAAGTGTTTCTTAGCATTTTTTAAGCTTCCAACATGGAGGTTTCTCTATTATACTGCTGATATCAATCATAAATTAATCACTGAATGACTGCTAATTAAGAATCATTAATAAATCAATAAATCATTTTGATCTGGATTTGGTTTAAAACACATGAACTGAGTGGTTTTTCCTTATGACAATTTTCATTATGCTGGTTGCATCCACGCTTCAATAATTTCATCGACTCTTAGAATCATTAAGAAAATGCACATACATTTTTATATATAACATATTTCATCAGTTACATGGATGATCCTTTATGGAAGGATCACAAGTTGTGTAACAGTTGCCTCTTTTACGTCTGATTTACAAAAGGAATAAATGTCTTAAAAAAATTTAAAAAATGAAAAAGAAAACCAAGAAAAAAAAGAGGCATGGTGACAGTTATCTGTGTCCTGGTTTAACTGTTATGGTTTATGTTACTCTAAGAGTTTCAGTAAATACATTTCCTTGTTAAATTTTCAGACTCTAAGAGGAGTGTGATCTTTTCATGTGATTATGGATCTCGTTTGTTTGGATTTTTTTTGCTTTGTCTTTAAGACACTGCCTAATATTCTAAGGGAAATGTATCACAATTTTCAGCATTTCTACATTACAAATAAACAGCAATAAAAATATTAATCCTAAAAATAGATATAAAATGTAATACGGTTTAATTCGAAATTTGGTAATGTTCAAGTCAAAAGGTTGATTGAAGTCCAAATCTAATCAACCAAGGCACTATTGATTTTCGTGACCCAAGTGAAAATTCTGTGTAGATAACAGAATTAATTTCTCCATTTCCTGTAAATGCTGATAAAGCTCACTGAGATCTTAAAATATTCTGAAGGTAGCTGTAAATATGAAGACAAAGCTTTTAACCCTTTCCCTCAGATCACCAAGAGTTAGAGTAACCGTATACTTGTTCTATAGGACCCCTTAGAGTGTCTGTTTGATATACGTGACAGGAGGTGTAAAATGTGCCCCATCCTTGTGACGGGAAATCACAGAATCATAAAATATCCTGAATTAGAAGGGACTTACAAGGATCAATTAACGACAACCCCTGGCCTTGCACAGAACACCTAAAGATTCACTCCATGTGCCTGAGAGCATTGTCCAAGCGCTTCTTGAACTGTCAGGCTTGGTGCTCTGACCACTTCCTGGCAGGGGCTGTTCCAGTGCCCAGCCAACCTCTGGGTGTAGAAACTTTGTCTAATATCCAACCTACACCTCCCCTGACTCAGGTTCAAGCCTTAGATCCTGTTAGTGCTCACCAGAGAGAAGAGATCTGTACCTGCCCCTCTGCTTCCCCTCAGGAGGAAGTTGTAGACTGCAATGAGGGATCCCCTCAATCTCCTCTTTCATAGGCTGAACAGGCGAGATGACCACAGCTGCAACTTGTATAGCTTCCCTTCTAGATTCTTCAGCATCTTCACTGTCCTCCTTTGGACACTCTCTAATAGCTTCATACCTTTTTTATATTGTGGTGTCCAAAAGTGCACACAGGACTCGAGGTGAAGCTGTCCCAGTGCAGAGCAGAGTGGGACAATCCCCTCCCTTGCTTGGCTGGTGATGCTGTGCCTGATGCCCCGCAGGACATAGTTGGCCCTTCTGGCTGCCCTGCAGGGCACTCCTGACTCGTGTTCAACTTGCCATCGACCAGGACCCCCAGGTCCCTTTTGGTGGTTATGTTCTCCAGCGCGTCATTCTCAACTCCATACAACAAACCTCCCATATTTCCCCCCTCCCAAAACACCCTAATCCCTCAAAACAAATAAGCAACAAAAAACCCCCCCAAAAAAACAACAAACAAAATCCCAAACAAACAAATGACAAAAACCCAATTCAAACAAACAAAAAAACCCCCACCAAAACCAAACCAAACAACAACAGCAAAAAAAACCCAACCCAAACAAAGGAAAAAAACCCACAAGGAAACCCAAAACATCAAACAAAAAGCGATAATCTCAAACCACGGTAAAAATTTAACCAAAATAGTAGATCTTTTAAATGTCATATGGACAAGTAACAAACATAAGAAAAGTATGAAGAAACATACAGGAATCAAGGACAAATCACAGCCTATAGATAACCTATAAATAAGTGATCTTACCAAAACCAGTGTGGAAAAAAACCTTATAAGATTATCTGTGGCTTACACAAAAGTTACACAAACCAGGAATATACTCCTATTAGATAAGTGTCTCAACAAATTATTTTGTTCATACTACCTGGAAGATTTCTCTAGTTTTCTTTTCCAGTCAGAGGGATTAGTCTAATAAAATCTTTCCTTAGTTCGAAGCATCCTTTTTCACTGGTTCATTCAAATGCTTTCATCTTTCTCACCTCTCAACTCTTTTGAAAGCTTTACTGAACTAAATCAACTGAAGTTAACAGATTCCATGGCTCTAAAATAATCTTTTGATCTTTAGTGTAATGCACTAATAAAAACTATATTTTGTACCTTTGTGCAAAAAATGTGGAACTATAAGCATAGTATTTAGCTTCCTTAATTGCATGAGGGTTTGCATCATAGTTTAGTTGCTTCTCTACTTGGCCTCTGTTCTATTTGCCTAAATTGTTTTATGAATAGCAAATACATAGTATGTGGAGATAAAGGAGAAATATAATCATTAGTCTTTCTCATGTTTCCCAAGAAATAAGAGTTTCACATGTACAATGTATCTTTATATTTCTGTACTTTTTCACGTGGACTGATAAGGCTTTAACACTTGACATCAGATATTTTGCAATCTGTAAAATATGATTATAGCTTTGAAAAAAGATTTTTTTGCAAACATCTTGTCATATGGCACAACATACTCTAAACTTAGTGCTGCGTTTCTTGATATAGCACTTCCACTGTATAAAGACGTGTGAGAAGCTGTTGTCACAGCATCTGATGGCTCTGGCTGGCCAAGGCCATCAAATGTCACAGCATCTAATGGCTCTGGCTGGCCAAGGCAGAGGTTCTGATATCATTAGGAGATTTCTAGCAGATAAAGGGATTTTGATGACTGCTGTTTGCACTTCTAGATCTCTCCCTCACAAATTTTATAATTTAAAATTTTGCACATTCTCATGCCACTTCTATATATTTTTTCCAGGTCAATCGCTCTTAATTTCTAAAGTCTCAATGCAATGCCCAAATTAGCCTAGGCTGTCTGATAGTCATCTTCACCTTTAAACTGATCTGTTTGGGCAAAGATGCTCCCAGGGGGTGTAGCCACTATTCACATATCTGTCTGAACAACTGCCAGGCCAAGGGTGGTCAGCTGAAGTATCCCACTATAGTGACTAGCATTACACTAAGAAACTGTTTCCATCTACGTTGTAGGGAAAAGAAACTGAAACCTTAAAGATTCAGTTATGTCCAAAGTCAGTTAGAGATTTATTTTAAGGTATAGCCCAAGAAACATGAAAAAATGTCACTAGTGTTCTCTTCTTATTGTTGAAGATCAAATCGTGAAGATCTCCCTCAGTAAAAACTTAAACAATGAACTGGCTTGAAAGGAAAGGAATGACAAGGGGATCCACATATTTTCTTCCCATGACAATCTTTCAGACACAAACCACTAACCTATCACCACTTCCAAATTTTCTGAGCATTTCTTTACTCTTGATGTTAGTATCAGTCATGTTGCAGTAACAGCCAACTTGAATAAACTTCATGTGTTTTATCCTAAATCCAAATCATCTCAAAAGTTCAGATACACAGTGTAATTATCCATGCACTGAGAAACAACATTTTGGGTTTATTTGTCAAACAAAAAGATTGTATTAAATAAACCCTAAATCCCTTCATAATTCAAGTATGCATACTGCTTGAGAATGAATAAAGGAAAAATGATCAAAAGTTTTTGTTTGTTCATTGATTTTACTGAAAATAATAAAAGCCTTTCAACTCTGTAGAAAATTATTGGTATAGAGACGTTCAAGACAAATCATCAGGCACACAGATAAAACATTTATTCTGTCTGACATGCAGCACTACCAACAATAATTTAGGACAACCCAGAGGTTACACTCAGAGAATCTATATGTAACTGAATAAGAACTATTAATCACATAGGAGTATGCTTCTTTACTTTTTCTCCTTATATCTGTTTTCAAGTACCCTTCACTCTTTTAAATAAGTTGTAAGCACATACTAATAAATTATATGACACATACAATTGCACTACGGCTATAACAACAGCAGCTGTCTTTATAAAAGTGGATTGGGAGCAGAATGGGGATTAGTAATCAGATAGAGAACCTTTGTTAATGCTATGTACACTAGTAGCTAGCATGTTACAAAGAAGTAATAGTAAGAACAGAAAGAAGTTTCATTTACAGATCTTATAATCTAAGAGTTAGATACAAAATTAAATAAGTTAATGAATAGGCATCGGTAGGCACAGACAAGAGAAAATACTGAAAAAAAGTATATAAAGGAACTTCAAGACCTATTTCAGGTCCTGGGTGTGGCAGAGATATCTGAAATAAATCAGAAAACAAATACATAGAAAACAGATTTTTATTCTGAATGCTTGTGAAAATATTTCTTAAAATATGATGATGACAATGCATTTAGTAGAAGAAAAACAATTCTTTAAATATTTCTGTGCAAGTCTTGCTATTTTTTGGTCTTCCAGAAGTAAGGTCAAAAAAAAAATTAACAGTAAATTAAAGTTCTGTAAACAGGGACCTTATGATGACATTTCTGTGAAAAATTCTTTGATAGTGGCATTGTTCATTCACAACTCTGCACACTTCATTACAATTGTCAGTTTTATATAATGAAGGTTCTGTGATATGTTAGAGACTAGATTGTGATGGTTATGGCAATATAGGCATATAAGTTAATTTCTGTCTGAGTGTAGTTTTTAACTTGTGGTGATTAAATAGGTAATGTTGCTATGCACTCATAAAAAGAGCATGAAATGCTTCCTTACTTCAAAGAAACTTAAGCAAGGTAAAGCACCTGATATAGCTATGTTACATGTATGCATAGATTTGACAGCAACTGCCAAATTCTGAAAAAAAATTCATGATACAAACTAGTAACTTNGTGACCCAGCTGGCAGCTCCACCACCGGCTGGGTGACCGCTACATATAGGCATATAAGTTAATTTCTGTCTGAGTGTAGTTTTTAACTTGTGGTGATTAAATAGGTAATGTTGCTATGCACTCATAAAAAGAGCATGAAATGCTTCCTTACTTCAAAGAAACTTAAGCAAGGTAAAGCACCTGATATAGCTATGTTACATGTATGCATAGATTTGACAGCAACTGCCAAATTCTGAAAAAAAATTCATGATACAAACTAGTAACTTCTAGTCACCTCCTTCAGGATATTGTCTGACATCAAATTGGTCAGGAAAGATATTCTAAGATATCTATGGTAAGACATTCTAAGTGCTGTTGCCTATAACACTTTGTCATCGCGGCTGTAGACAAAGGATGATCCAATATGCTGCAACTGATATAAGGAGTTTTTTGCTTGACAGCTGAATGTCTGTTGAAATGATGCACTTTTTCTTGTATTGCAAACCGTAGAGAAGTTTCAGTTTCACACACACAATGTGTTTGGGATTTGTGGCCTTTTAATGTTTGAAAAATATGCTTACGATGGTGTAGTGTGATGTATTGTGGTTTCAAATGCAATGTAACCTTAGTTAACCCTACATGTTCTCCTATTGTGTATGGCAATAAATCAAAAGATAGCATCCCTGTAAGTTTCTTCTCTTTCCCAAATTACATTATTCTTGCTATGATATCCTATGTGGCCTCTCATCCCAGTTCGCTTTCCTTTCTTACCTCCTTCTTCTCCTCTTCTCTTCCATCTGACACTACACTCAGTTACTTTAAACTTTTTTGTCTGTAAATTAGTCCTATCAAGCTTTTTGTTTCACACAAAAGGCTTAACCTTTTATCCTATAAATTTTTACACAATTTAAAGTGCAAAATTGAACATAAAAACATACTTTGAGGACTGATATCTGAACACATTCTACCACTCATCAGGAAACGATGCCTATATTTTGATTTTTTTGTGACTTCATGCTTGTTTTGTCTTAGGATGTTTGTACTTTATCATGTGATATGTTCACTCTGATGGAGCAATTACAATAGATAAGGATCAGTATGTTTGCAAGACTTAGGCAGGGTTGGAATAAGAGGGCTCTGCAGATCAGAATATAGATGCAAATTTCACAAGAATACAATGTTTTCCAGCTCAGTCACAAGACTGATGTCTTGCTCTTCCAGTTACCAAGAAATGTACGCATTTTGATGGTTTTTAAAGAAGAAATCGCTCTTTCATCTTGATCCACTGTGGAATAGGAAATATAGGAAATTTATCCACTGAGTTATATCAAGGCTCCTATTGAGGACTGACCCTCATATGCTGGTAATTCTGCCTGCTAAACTTTCTTCTTGTCCATGAAACCCTCCTAGTGAGCAAGTGGAGGAGCTGGCTTTCCCAGGTCAGGCTGTACTTTTGTATATGCACTCTAAGTTGTTGAGAATATGATGCCAAAGCAGACAGGATGAGTATAAAGGAAATATATAATAAACAGTTTAAGCTTCATACTGGATCAGGCCCAGTGTCATTAATCATTCAGTCAAGAGACATTAATAAACATTCAAGGTTTGAATGAATAACTTGTGCCAAGCACTGCATGTGTGCCAGACTCTGGTATCCATCCTACAACACAAATATTCTGGAGCAGAGCTGCTGGTAGAATCCAATGTTTGTACAGTAGCTGAAGAGTTTAACTTAGGATGCCTATACTTATGTATTTGGGGGTTTTGGGTTTTTTTGTTTGAAGAACAAAATAAAGGTTAAGTGCATACAAGTGCAAGTTAGAAGATGAAATTATTTGAAAGAGAGAATGAAGTCATTTTAGACTGTACACCACACCAGCACAACATAAGGAGAACTACACAGAGCATGCATACTACAAGGAGAACAAGACATAAGAAAAAAAAAATTTAAGTAGAAGCCTCCTTGTAGTCTGTAAAGTTGTTGAAATGCAGACATGCATTAATTCTATAGGAATTAATACAAAGATTATTATGGAGGATCTACTAAACATAAGACTATTGAAAAGAAACCATAGTTTAGCTCTCTATTACCTATGAGCAGGAACATGACATTTGTTTCCTGCAAATGGAGTATTTTTGATCTACCATATATGTTGTCATACTGAACCACGCAGCATAACAATACTGCCTGTGAATGATGTAGAGTTTACTGTGCCAGAGTAGAGTATACAACAAAATTGGAGTGACAAAGAGCTCTCTGAATCTGTATTAGGTTGGCATGGCAAGGTTTTGTTAAAGGGGTGCTTACAGGGCTGTCTTCTGTGAGAAGTTGCTGGAAACCTCTCCAGTGTCTAACAGAGCCAATGCCAGCTGTCTTGAGGACAGAGTCACCACTGGACAAGGACAAGCCTATCAGTGATGATGGCTGCACCTCTAGGAAAATATATTTAAGAAGGGGGAAAGTTGCTGCAAAATGTACACCCAGAAGAGAGGATTGAGAATATGTGAGAGAAACAGCCCTGCAAATGACTAAACTCAGTGAGGAAGGAGGGGCAGGAGGTGCTGTAGCAGAGGTTTCCCTGAACCTGTGGTGTAGAACATGGTGAGGCAGCTGTGCCCTTGCAGTCCTTGAAGATCCATGGTGGAGCAGAGATCCACCTGCAGCCCCTGGAGGGACCTCTACCAAAACAGGTGGATGTGCCCAAAGGAGGCTCTGACCCCCATGGAAAGCCCATGCTGGTTCCTGGCAGGACCTGCAGACCCATGGAGAGATGGGTCACTCTGGAGCAGGTTTGCTGGCAGGACTTGTGACCTCTTGGGGTGCCAATTGTAGAGCAGCCTGTTCCTAAGGATCTGCATCCCATGGAAGGGACCCATGCTGGAGCAATTCATGAGGAACTGCAGCCCATGGGAAAGACCCACACTGGAGAAGTTCAGGGAGGACTGTCTCCTGTGGGAGGGACCCCACACTGGAGCTGGAGAAGAGAGTGAGGAGGAAGGAACAGCAAAGACATCTGATGGATGAACCAAAACCCCCATTCTGTGCACCATTTGGGTGGGAGGAGGTAGAGAAATCAGGAACGAAGTTGAGCTCCAGAAGCAGGGAGGGGTGGGCAGGAAAGTATTTTTAAGATTTGTTTAGTTATGCACATGTGGAAAGTCTAAACCATGTAGACCACAAGTTGTATGAAGGTTTTACAGAATCAAGATAAAAAAGAGACTAGAGAGGCAGTCAAATGAAACCGCAAGCAAAATCTGGCCTTAGAAAGTGTGTCAGTAAGTGATTGAGCTGAGATAAAACCATGAAAAATATATATATATATATATATATATATATATGTGAACATATACACATACAATAAGAGGATTAACTCCAGTCAATGAAAAGGAAACTACAAGATGAATACAAGCACATTATCATAAATAATAAAGCAAATAATTAGTAAAATATGTGAACAAGCAACTAAAGAATCAACCAGTTCTTTAAAGACTATGTGGCCTAATATACAGTAATGATGGCAAAGGTCATACCTTGAGTAGGAACTTGTCTGCCTCTCATTACTTGACAACTATTCCATAAAAGAGAAAACCGCAACAGCACACTAACAGAAACATTATAGGAGAAGCACAGAGAGTGTTTGGTAGAGAAACCAGAAAGTTACTCTAAGTGTAAAAATCTAAATATAAGCATTCAGTTTTATGTAATCAGTACCTAGGACTTTCACTGCCTTTCCCGGTAAAAGGACATAATTGTAAGAGGCAATAACTTAGTGTTGAACAGAGTTTCTTGGCTCAGAAATTCCCATCTGCTTTGTAGCCTTCCTGTTACCCTACAGAACTCTGTTTCTGGAAATTTTCCTTTTTACTTCTTTCTTTTTTTCTTTTATTTCTTTCAAAGCAAATAACTGTGATGAATATTCTTGTGTTGGTAATTCCAGTTAGGGGAAAAGTCTCTTATTCTCTGCCTTTAGCTTTGAACTGCAGCTGCCTTTTTTAAGATGAAATTTCTTCTTTCAAAATATGACAAGGGTACAAAGCAAGTCATTGTTCCCTCTGCTTAGCCTGAGTAAAGGCCGCTGACCTCCTCATCCCTTTTAAAATGCTACTGGTGTTTTCAAGTATCACCTTCCCTCTGAAGAGTATCTTCCTTGTCTTCTGCAATTGTAATTTTTTTCATTAGACCAACTGAGTACATCCCTGTATCAATTTTATTCAACGGCAAAACTTAAATGTACTTCCTTGAGGTCAGGATCTTCCTCTAAATAGATGAAACACAGTACAAGGGTTGGGATGATAATAAATGCCACCCTAATTGTCATATTTTACTTTTGTAGATCTACAGAAGAATGAGCTGATACTTGAAATGTTGCAAACAGTCTTGTATGGCAGAGACGTTTCTAATACTCTGTTCAAAATGTGCTCAATGACGGTCACAATAAGACTTCCGAGCATAGGATGATGTAATGTGAATAGGTATAATCCTTATAGCAGCTTTTGTTCCATGAGGTGTCTGAATTTTATTATGCAGACATCCTGTCTGTAGGTCAGCCTCAAACATTAGCAATTTCACATGCAGTAATTTGACTCTATAATTTGAAGTCCTTAGAAATACAACTCCATCAAGCCCTTATACTGCTCTGATTTAAGGTCAAAACCACTTCTCCAGTGACTTTGTCATTTGCCCTAAGACAGAGCTGTGTATCTCTTCTGCATTATCAGACGTATTCTATTTGCTCAACATGCTGAGCATGGAGGAAAAATTGCTTAACCAAGGCATCCCTGGATGTGAAAAAAACCTGACCTGCCATATGGGGCTCAGAAAAAGGGGTGAGAAATCTGGTAGGATTAGATATGCCAAAGGGAAAGTAACTTGTGTAGATTCACCATCATTCATGAATGAGTTTTAGGCCTTGACCAGAACAGTGCTTAAATTAGGGCTTAGGCATTTTCTTAAAGAAGTGTTGGCAGACACTGAACTAACCTCACATTGGGTAGCCACAACTGCTACTAGCCACGTGGAGCTTCATTGCTCCCCTCTTACAGTCCAACATCAAATTTTAATCACAGGTACTTTTAGTTAGTCTATTTACATTTTAATTAGAAGGGAAATTAGATATGTGCTTGCACAAGTAGGCCTAGTGGGAAGCATAAAGAATTTATTTTAGACCAGGGTCTGTCTCAGCTCTCTCTCCATCTCAGGCTTTTTGCTGAGAATGTAGGAAGAACCTCATAAAGTTGAAACATCCTGCCTTTCTTAACTGAAAGTGACAAATAACATGAGTGCTACTGCCTGGAACTCCCATGTGCTCAGCCTAACACAAATAAAGATTTGGGAGCTGTAGTATCAGACCTAATGTCCACCAATTACCTTGATTCTACCATTTATCAGAAAAAATGTGTAGTAGGTAAAAGAGTGAGCTGCCACAAGCACTGGAGTCCTGATGCCCAGTTCTTTTCTAAAACCTTTAGAGTGAATGCATGGCAAAACACTGCATATGATATAAAGGGGTTTAGGTAGTGAAGGGAGAGAATGTATGTAAAATAAAATTTATAACATTAATGGAGGTTTAAAGAAAGCAAATATCAATACTTGCACTGCTACTAGCTTGTATGGCTATTGCTGAGATATAAACTGGTAAAAAACCATTTTTCTCCTCTTGTTTGCATACCTCAGGAAAATGGTAAAATATTTTAAAAGTATATGACAAAAGCATCTTGGACGCATAAGCATCAAATAAAGAACTAGTACACCATCCTGGAAAATCCAGGCAAACAGTAAATTCTGACTAGAGGTCTAACTGTCAAGAAAGTCCAGCTCTCCCAATGGTTCACCAATAGTTAATGGATATTTGTACTTTGTGTGTTCCAGAAAAGCAAGCTTGACAACAGTATCTCATTAAAAATTGTTGGTTTTCCTTCAGTTTCCCTTCATTTTTCTAAATGTGATTGATATTTTAAACCTGTGCATACTTATAACACTACAATACTTATAACAAGTGCCCCTAAAATAACAATAAAAAATGAATTTCAGGCTTATACAAGTTCAGTCTGATCTTTTACTTAAATTCCCCCATTAAAAAAAATACAGAGCTTTTCAGGCCATCTAATTATATCATCATTGTTCAACACCTTAATAGTTAATGAAAATTGTCTGTGATGGCTCTGTATAAGAATTTGAAAGGATAGAACCACCAAGTGAGGCTAAAGATTTAACCTTGTTTCTTTCTCCAAGAGCACCAGCACATGCTAAAGGAAAAATATGAAGGGGTATCTGCCCCACTGCATCTTATAATCACTTCCAAAAAGCAATCACCATGCTTAATAATCTGAATACCTCTTCCTCTTTAGTTCCCTTTTAATTTCATTTATATTTTTTAGACTTAAGACACTATAAACAAGTGAAATACATGAAATGTGAAAAAATACATTTTACTTTCTTTCTTACAAATTTCATTGTGTGTATACTGATTCTTGCATTTCACAAAATACTGATTGTTACTTATTCAAATTCTTTATAATGTTCTTGATTTTGCAGACCAGCATCACATTTCATTTTTTACTCATCTATTTTATTTTCAGGCTACTCCATTTAATCTTAACTTAATCTTTACTTATCCTATGCTTCCAGTTATCTACTTTACCCTCTTTGCCTTTTGCAGTTCCATTGTCTCTCCGTCCCTGGGTGACCTTGGAAGATGGAATAATCAGAATTACATTTTCTGTTTAATATGTTGTTACATTATGGGCTTATATAGGGAAAGGAGGATTTTTTTTTTTCTGGTATACCTAAAGTGCTGCATGGTGGACCCAATTTCCACAAGATTACCTGTTTATGTTGGAATAAAAGAGAGGAAATTAAATACATGGTAACTATAAGAGTAAGTTCTTACCTAGTTTTTATCAGATCTTGGGATTTTAAAAACCAAATTTCTTGTGAAATAGAGCTGAGGGTAGGAAGTTAATGGGAAATATAAAAAACAGCCTGGTCTTTTTACTCACAAGCAGAATCTATCTAATAAACAAAGTAACGGTCACTGACCTGAATGCACAAAGAGAAAAATGCAGGAATTGACTTTTTCCATGGGGTCCATGGTAAAACAGAAGACCAACATACAGAAAAAGCTAAATCCTTAACTGAGGATATATGAAATAAAGAGACTAAACTGAACCAGTTAAATAGAACTGACCTACAGTTGCTGCAAATCCAACCCATTCCAACCTCTAGTGAACTGTTAGAGTCCATATCTTTCAGAAGACATTTCTATTTTCTCTAGAAGTGAATATATGAATACATAATATTCATAAAAATCATAAATATAAACGCATAACATATTTATAGTGAATATTTTTATAAGGTATATTACTATATGACACATTCTATATATAATACATTGCATATATAATTCTATTCTTTTTCAACAGTATTTATTATATTAGCATAAGAAGTTCATGTATATCCACAAAACACATTTTCAGGCTTGTAGATTTTAAGGTAAACTTTTACTCATAATTTATGTGAGATATAGCAGTAAAATTGCTCTAATAATCAATAGACTTGTTTAAACCTCCAGTACTGACTGTGCTGTGGCAGCTCCACTGCTTTCCAGCTGGTGGAAATCTCAGCTGGCAATGTCCTTCCTGGTTCAGTGTGTACTTTCTCTTTGGTTGTGTGCTGCCAAGATTGGTGCTGGCATTTTAGTTTTCTTTGCTTAGTGCAGGACAGAAATGACATTAAGAAAGATTTCATTGAGGGTTGTAATGTCATGCTAGGGATGGATTTTACTGTTCCCAAGGGAAAAGCAGCCCAGCAATCAGAAATGAATCAAAATAAACCAGCTTGACTGGAAGGTTCCAAGTTTAATTTTGTAAGACATTAATTCCATGTTTTCTTTATTTTTGGTCATGTTTATTTGGGGTTTATGTAGAAATTTTTCTTGATTGATGGGATAAACTCAGGATATATTTTTTGTGGATTTCCATCCAAAACTTTTAAAATAAGGAAGGAAGAAAGAAATATAGAAAGAACAGAAATTATGGAAAAGGAATGGAAAGACAGAAAGAAGGAGAGTATATTTAATGGTGCTGTCATTTGCGAGTACATCTACGACATTTACTGTGAAAACAATTATTGGGTAAGTTACACGCTATAAAGCCATGTAAAACACTATGTTCTACTGCAAGTTTAATTCCTGCAGTATTTGTCTTATCTGACATTGGTCAGAAGGCTGGACACTTGGTTTCAAGTCATGTTCTGAAGTTTTCTGATTGATGATAGGGGACAAAACACAAAAAATTTTGATTTCTTCTGGACCTGTTTGTTGTGTCTTTTCTTGTTTCCTTGAAAAAATCAAACAGCCCCTCTCCTGAATACATTAACATAGTAATTGTAAAAAAATTTAATTTTTTTTCATATTTTTCTCCTCTTACAGTCACTCACATTCAGGAACTCCCCAAGCCCTCCTAATCAAATCTCTGTGAAAACCTAGACTCAGGAAAAAAAATTACATAGAAATTAATCGCATGTACCAGAAAGCAAGGGAATATGCCTGACAACTTTTACCTTTAATTTCTTTTTTATATATGTACTATTTTTTTCTTTACCCTTCTGTTTCCTCTCTGATAAGAAATTACACATTGCCACCACTCTATCTGAAAGCTCAAGAGAGCAGTAGTAATGGACCAGTGACAGTCTGAAGGTTTGAGCAACTAAAATTTAGCTGTGACCTTCGTGGAAAAGCTGAGTCCTCCCACAGCACAGAGGGAAGCAAAATTGGGATACAGGTTAGGGAGTGAGTTATTTTATGAAGCCCATGAAATTTAGCTTAAGGTTTCAAGGAAACAGGCTTGCCAGGGGAGAAGATACAAAAACATAAAAATAAATAATACGCAAAGCCACTGCTTAAATAATTTCTTCCATGCACACAAACCCTTTGTAAAATATGTTGTATTTGTGGGCACACAGGAGCAATATTTTTGAAATTTATTGGCAGATGTTTTCAGATGGGCTGAAAAACTTAGTTATCGTTTTTTTCCTAATAAGTAATAGCCAGTGCCTGCACAGATCATTAGGTAATATAGCTAAAATATGACAGAGTCTGATGCCAAGGTCACAGACAGGAACAGTATTTACTCTTGGGGACTTTGGGGTCTATGTTTCCTTGCCGTAGTGGCTCAGCAATCACAGGCTGGGGCAGTCTGAAATAAACAGCAGGAGGCTCTGGCTCACCTCTGGGGATTGATGTTCTGCCATCCCAGTGTCTTAAATAACATGGCTAAACAACTCAGACGCCTTCAGTCTTACTGCCAACTGTTCCATGTTCAAGATATTATTGAAGCTATTCTAGTGCAAGTGTAAAGTTATAGATTAAAGTCCTTTTAGCAAACTTTTTTGCTGGTGTGTATTGGGTGTTCATGTCCAGGTTTGGACTGTGGGGAGGGTGCAGTGCTCTCTCTGAGAGGCCAGGAGCTGCTCTATGTCAGGCACAGCTGGTTCCAGCCAGCTCCGATGGGACAGAGCTGAGCCCAGCCCCCACACTGGTGCTTCATCTAATGATAACACATTTAAGAAAGGCCCAAAACACCTGAGAGCAGAGAGGAAATGACAAGTTTGTTAGACAGAACATTGTAAACACCAAGGTCAGGGAAGAAGGGGCAGGAGGTGTCCAGGCACCAGAGCAGAGGTGGCCCTGTGGAAGCAGGTGGATACAACAGGAACTGCATCTGGTGAAGAGCTCCCACTCAGGAGCAACTTTATCCTGAAGGACATGGGAAGGACTCACACTGCAACAGGAAAAAGTGTGAAGAATAAGGAGCAGCAGAGAGAAGCAGTTACGAACAGACTGTATCCCCATACCCTCTGTACTGCTTGAGCTTCAGGAAGGATAGAGATGAGCTGTGAGTGCAAAAGTTATGTGCAGACTAATAAAAAAGTGGTGGCAGGGGTAAGGTGTCTTTTTCGTTTGTCTCTATTTTTCACCATACATGTCTATTTTAATTGAAAATTAATTACATTAACTCCCTTAAATCAAGTCTGTTTTGCCAAGGATAGTAATTGGTTACTAATTTCTCTGCCTGTGTCTTGAAATGCATGATTTTTTTAATCTTATTTTCTCCCCTCATCCTCTTGAGAAGGATGAGTGAGAGCAGCTGGGTGGGAATTTGGTAGCTGGTGTACCTTGTAAGCAAGACTTAAAAGAGTTCTGACAAACATGACTTATATATATCATTGAAAGCTTAATACTCATCTCAAAGTTTTCAGGCTTCACGTTAAATGTTCCACATTTGCAAAACTCCAGGGAGGAGTGGAAACACACTTTTACAACAAATGATCTATAGTCTGTTCAAGTTCAGTTATTAATTATTTGTAGATGGCCAAGAAGAGGCGGCAGGATTCTTTATTCTGATGGAGTTTCAGGTTTTTTATCCCAGCCCTATTATTCAGTGTCTCTATTTGTGATTTTGACTCTTTTCCGATTAGTGATTGGGTATCTTGAAGATTTTTGTCCTTAGTTTTGTGATAAACTTTTCTGTAGGTATGGGACACATCACATTACTGAGGGCCATGAAACATGCGATGTCTTTAAAAATGGATTTTCATTGCAAAACTCATATCCCTCTACACTAGTAAGAACTAGCAGTACAAGTATCTAAACAATGAGAAGTGAAAACTCAATAACAGAAATTGCTTTCACTGTCATTTGAGTTTATTCAACCCTTTCCATAATACCTTTCTCTCTTTTGTACCACAAAGTAGAGAAGTTCAGAGCTACAGCAATATCCCTGAGCTTCTACCAATATGCAATTTGTAAGTAATGTCTTTCATTTCCAGTTCCCAGCATTTTTTCCTGTGCTATGAATCTGAAAACAGACAATGGAAACCAGTCGTTCCTGTAGAGCTACAAATGGCTTGGTACATGAGAACAATATTTGCTGTGGAACAGCATTTTGGTTCTTCATGATACATATCCATCCTATATTCCCTAAATATGCTCTAAATTTGGGTTCCTCCCACTTGATTTAATCATTTTTGTTAATGGGATTTTCTCATTGTCTTCAAATTTGGCTAAATATATATGTCAGAGTGGGCATTTACAAAAGGCTCAAGTGAAAAAAAAAAGTGTTGGGTTACTATATATATCATATATTATATCCTGTTTTTAATTAGCTATTCCATTAGGAAAAACATTGGCACATGTGTGTCTTCATATATTTATACCAATATGTGTAAAGAAAAATGTCCAGAACAGTCAGGGTTCTGTCTACTAGATCTTTCAATATGAACTGTTCTGTTCTTTGTGGAATACACTGCTCCTATTAGTAGTTTTGATATATCAATTTCACTTGCAAGTTTTCTCTAAAATATTTTCCTTGTTGGAACATCTATTTAAATAGAAAGTATTTCAAATTTTCTTGCTATTACTATCACTCTATTTGCATCCTAAATTTTCTAGTATTGCAAAACACACAGAATCATATATTGATCGGGAATAGAGTTTCTGCTTTACAGTATTTTGTTTACATTTGAATATATTCCCAAGTCACTCAAAGTATCTCTTTCATTGTCCCTAGTTGTCACACTAATATTTTCACCACACTAATATGTTGTTACAAAAAAAAAGGTTATCAAATACCAAGTTCTTTTTATTACAGTGGTTCTCTACAACACAGTCTGTTTCAAATGGAAGAGAAATAATAGATTTAAAACAGAAAAAAAATAGAAAAAGAGTTGTTTTATACCTACAGAAAATAATTTTTTAAATGTCACGTGTCACTTTCAGAAGTGTTTGGATTAGCCTTAGTTTAGTCTTTTAGCTTTGGAGCTGAAATATCCTTTAAATGAACTTCCATTGATGAAAATTAACTTGGTTTATGTTTTGGTAATACAGGAGTAGGACAGTACTGATGATAAAAAGAAGAAAGCAGGATGCAGTTCAGCTATATCTCTTCTAGGGAATTTTTAAAAGATAAGATACAAGCACCTGTACAGTCTGTAAAGTGCACAATTTATTAGTTAATTTGGTTTAAATAACTGAAAAGTTTGATATTTCCCAAGAGCTTGTCCCTCTGCATAAATTAAATATAGCAAGTCTTCTAGTTAAGGAATATACTTCAGAGTCTGGTTTGGACAGTACTGGTATAAAAAAAATGATGAGGACTAAAAGCTTATTCAGCATGCAGTCACATTTTTATACCATACACCTCTGCAAAGTCTTATAAAATTCTATTACAAGGCTATCAAATTTAATCAGCTAGTCTGTTTTTAGCCAAAGTCTTACACTCCCTACATCTTAACCCTGTCATATTAATACAAAACAGGCACTAGCTGTTTCCAATTTTTAAATCTTATTTTGATCATATAAATAAGTAAAGCAAAAGATTGCCTTAAGCCAGGCTGGTTTTCTTGCTTGTCATAAAAGCAACCATTTCCCTCCAATCTTCCTCTTCTTCACAGCTCTGTCAGTGAAATACATTGAGACTACATGGCCATGTGGAAATGTGCACATGGCTATAGTACTTCAGTGGAGGGATACAGGCTCTTTAGAAGGAAATGCTTGGGAAGGTGAGAAGCAGGATTTGCCCTTTATGTGAAACAGCTGGATTACATGAAGGTCTGCCTCCATGTTTTGTCCAGGAATCGGTCAAGAACTTATGGGTAAAGATTAGTGGGCAGCCCAGCACAGGTGCTTCTGTAGTCAGAATGCAACACAGACCTGATCAGGAAGTAGATATGGCCTCACATTCACAGGCCCTGTTTCTTATGGGGGTCTTCAAATACCACCCACATATGGTAGATGGATGATACAGCAGGACTCAGGCAATTTGGAAGACTTTCATGATGCACTGAAGACAACTTTCTGGTCTAGGTAACTGAAGATCCAGCAAAGAAAGGTGCTCTGTTGGATCTGGTACTTACGAACAAGAACTGTTCAAGGATGTGAAAGCCAGGGTAGTCCTTGGCTGCAATAACCAGGAGATGGTGTTCAGAATCCTAAGAGAAGATAGCTTAAGTTTAGTCCTTGGGAATGTTTTGGAGAAAATCCACCTGGAATCTAATTCCAAAAACATGAAGGACAAGAAGGTGGTCAAGAGTAGTCATAATGGATACATGAAGGAAAAATCATACTTCAACAACCTCAGTGAGGTGATGGTTTGATAGGGGAGAGCAGCTCAAGTTATTTAACCTCAACTTAGCAAAGCTTTTATCATGATTTCTAATAAAATTCTCACAGAGAAGTTAATAAAGGTAAGGAAACAGTAAGGTGAATTGAAAACCCACTGAACAGCCAGGTCTGGAGAGTTATGATGAGCAGTGAAGGGTTCAGTTGGAGTCCTGTCACTGGTGGTATACCCTAGGGGTCAATACTGGGACCAGTACTGTTGAAACGTTTCGTTAAGACCTGGAGGAGGAGACGGAGTGTACCCTCAGCAGTTTCAAAAACAGAACTGAGGGAACTGGCTGGTACACCAGGTTGTTGTGCTGCCATACAGAGCAGCAACCTGCTCGTTAGGTTTGACAAACAGACAGACATGAATCACGTAAAATTCAGCAAGGGGAAATGCAAAATTCTGCACGTGATAGAAATAACTACAGACACCAGTACACACTGAATAGATTAACAACCACTGGTTGGAGAACTTTCAGGACTGTCTCTTTTAGGTGAAAATAGTAAAACATTCACAACTAACGTGTCTTAACTGCCTCACTCGGTTGTTCTCCTTGGCTCTAAGGTAGCATACGTCTTTCAGGCATTGTGTGCACAGGTGCAATGTAAATCCAAAAAAAATATGGTAAAGATATTGATTGCCATGTCCAAAATTGTTCATGCCAAACTTAATAGATACACTAGACAAAGATATCAGATCATCCCAACATCACTATGCCAACTATGTAAGATTTGAAACTGACTTAATTCTATTTAGATCAGTGTTTTACTCACTGATGTCTAATTGCAACATATATTTTTAACAACACCGGAAGCAAATTTGGGCTTGATTATAGTTTTCCACATACTTAGTCATGAGGAGAAGAGAACCAGCTGCAGGGTTCCTGGAGGTAAAAGAACTTATAGAATTCCTTTCTTCCTCCTTTCTGTGTCATATAAGGCTGCCACTTAAGACATCTTTCCCACATACTGTATTAGCAAAAAGATGTAGGAAGCTAGTGACAGTGAGAGATGACAACAAGGTGTATTAAGCTTGGAGGCAGGTTGCAGAGCTGAGCTCAGAAGTGCAGCAAGTGTTTTTTGAAGCAATACCATTCTAATAGCTGATTTTATTAAACCTGATCAAGTTATGTCCAATATGCCAGTGCATTCGTGTGAAGAATGTAATCTTTAGCTAATTTTTAAAGGAAGTTCATACTAAAGCAGTCAGGCCACCAAAGGAGAAAGCCTGGGCTGGAAAAGACAATCAGTTTCAGTAGCTGTGCAAGACAAGTAGCCATTCCTTTATTTCAGAAATTTAAAATTATGAGCTGCTCAAGGATCCAGAGAGGGTACAAACAAGCTAAGAAGAAAAGAAGGAAGAAGGAAGGAAGAAAAAAACCGGTGTACTAGAACAGTGAAATTGGAAAGTATGTATTGTTGTCTGCTAGGCACTGAAACCTAGGAAACCTAGCAAATAAACTTATACAACAGCTGTGCCTAATCTTAGCATTTCTGCTGCTATCCAGATTAAATTTAAAATTACATGTTATCACATACTAAAGCATTTCCACCCATACTTTAAAAATATGTAAATCTTAAGGTGATGTCTCATATCATGCAATAATGTGTGGTCTGGAGGCAGAGAAGATGAAATTTAAACGTTTTGTGTTCTCAAAATGAATTTTAAATGAATCCTGAATACCATGTGAGTCAGCCACAAAGAGGATTTATTCTTATATCTGTCAGTTCATTTGGTCCTGTTTTTCAGCCAAGCAAAAGTATTCCCAGAGTACCTATTTTAAAACAAGTATCCAATTTTTTACTTAAAAGGAATGCTTAATGACTCTTTTGGATATCTCTGCTCCTTTAAAATCATACAGCACTAGTTACCACAGCTCTAGGGAGCAAACACTTATTAGCTGATAACATCTCTTGGGCCAGTAATGGTTTGGGAAAAAGTATTTTCATACCCAAGCAAGCTGTGGCAATCACATATTTATGCTGCTATTATTTGATGTCCCCAGTCTAATTTCAGCTTCCATGAAATATTCCTTAGAGATATGTGGAACAGAAGAATTGCTGTTGTTCTCAAAATAATTTCTTTTAACATACTTAGAGATAATTCTTGATTATTGAACGTTGAGTTTTATCTCCTGTGGTATGCTCACTTGGTAACCAGATGCAGTAAGAACATAGTTCTTCTCCTGTGAGAAGCATAACTCTATCAAGGAAATAGTGTAAAACCTCCAGGATCATGCTGCCACTTCAGATTCACATGGGAAAAAAACCTATGACATGAAAATTCTTTGGGAGGTGTTAAGGGTTTCAAAGACAATGCTAATATCTAAAAGCAGACTATGGCCTGGTCTAATCCAGTTCCTATTTTTCTTTCTTTTCTCTGACAGAGCAGTGGTCCAAAATCTTTCTTAGCTCACCTTTACACCAGCTTTGGTCAGTATTCTGGTTCAACCAAGGTAGACAACAATAACATAATTCCAAGTATAAGGCATTTTCAGAAGTGGAAGGTCATGATTTAAAACCATTTTCTCTTGAACTTTAAACAAGGTTTCAGAATAGGGTATCCCCATGTTTCATGTTGAGCTCTAAGACTCCAGCTGCAGTTTGATTCTATTCATGTCTGTGGGGTGACCACTTAACGCATTCCAGCACTTATGATGACCCACTCAGTAATATATTCTGCCAGAAATATTATGTCTCCTCAACATTCCTCAAGCACTGATTATTCAGTGTACCTTATGCAGAGATATTGGATAAATAATTTAAGAACTTAAGGAATTTTTTCAGCCTATGTAGTTCAAATTTGCCCCGTCTAATAGCAAATCTTAGGTTTTTTTCAAGAGAAGACTGAAACTGTCAGACCAATATTGGTGAGAAATTTAATGTGGTCTTACTTATGGGTTTTTTTCAAAAATTGCTTTACAGTAAGAAATGGGGAGGGAATGGGAATTAAATTTTGACCTTTTCTTCCATAGCTCAGGTGGTCAACTAGCTAGTAAAAGCTTATAAAAGTCATATGCCAGGATATCAAACTTCCCTGCTAAACTAAAGAATAATATATGGCAATATTTGTTGAATTTTGATTAACAGTAATTTCTACTGAATTAGTAAAACAGTAATGTATCTGGAGGATGCCTTCTCTCTTGCTCACATTGTCTGCTCTTGGTCTTTAAATTGAAATTGGCTTGCTATATAAAGGACCATCAGGTTCTGCATAATAATTTAAATAATAATTTCTTTTGTATCTGTCATACTATTTTCTTTTTTTCTTTTCATTTCCAAACTAATTTTTCCTTAAAATGAATTTAAAATCTGGTGAGGATTCTTAAATTTTTAGATATATTTGCTTAAAGCAAGCATGGTTAAAAATAGTTATTTATTTTCTCATGATCCAGTTCCAGATCGTTGGACAGCAGATCAAATTACCAATAAGTGGATTAAATGGAAGTCATTATATGTAAAATAGGAAAGCTGCTCCATAATACAATAAGAAATAGATAAAATTCAATATATGACAAAATAATTTCAGAGGCAATTGCTGAACTCTGAAAAAAACACTTTACTTAAATATGTATCTAATTATGTACTACATGTTTATGGGACAGTTAAAGAAATATCCATAAAAATATTTTTTTCCTCATAACTAATTCTCGGTAGGATTTTCCTACTTATTAATTTCTCTAAGAGAATTTTATATTTTCCAGATATTAAGAAGTAAATTCAGCTACTTAAATATCTTCAATACTGATGTGTATAGTGATTTTTTTGTAATGAATAAATGCTTTGAAGGATTGCCTACTCCAAACATTTCCTTTTGACTGCTTCTTACAGTGTCAGTGAGGAAAGACAAAGAGCGGTTTAGGATTTCCCAAGAATTCCACTTTATCTTTCCAAAACTGGATTGGTCTCTTGTGTATTATATAAATAAATAGATAATGTAGAAGGGCTAATTTCCAAAGAAAATGTCACCTTTCCACTTGTCTTTTCGATTACAAGTAATTATACTTGCAAATAATTGTTGGTTTTTCTCAAGTACTTAGATGTCTAAGTACCAGATTGGGCCCACCAAAGAAGTAATTAGACTCAAATGTACAATAAAATGAGCCCTCAATTAACTACAGATTTGAAAATACAAACACAAAAGTGGAAATTTAACTACAATACAATTGAAAAGGAGAGAAAAAAGAAGAAATCCTTATATGGCAAATCATATATTCCATTATTTCTGTCTAACCACTATATTTTTATTTAGACATTCCACTTAACAGGAAACAACCACAAAGCCCTATCCCAAGATTCTTCCAGGAAAATAATAATTCTGCATCTTATACTAATAAAGCTTAAAACATAAATAGCCTTGCACTCCCATAGGACCCTAGCCAGCAACGACTTCAATTTTCCCATAGAAGTCAGATTCAGAAATCGCATGTGACGGTTTTCTTGCCTTGTACCTGTGAAGGTACTGAGATTTCTGCAGAATGGTTGTGAAAAAGTTACATTCCAAGTCAAGGATATTTTATTATTGATTCATATAATTACTAGACAAAGAGTAAAAAGAGAAGTGTCAAAACACTGTTTGTGTCTGCCATGCAGTTTTCTATCTGTAGAGGAACATTAAAGCAGCACCACTTTTTGATACTTTTAAGGAAGTGGAGTACCTGAACTAGAATCCTTATTCCTATAAAAGGACTTATTTCTACGGTTTTCTTCTTTGATCTCCAAAGGTTTGTCCTGTATATCAACCACTTCATTCTCAGAATCACCTACTATATGAGCCAGCACATTAATGTGCCTGCCAATGTCTCAGATGTTTCTTCGTCTGCAATCGCTTTGCAAGAAAATGCTACAATTTCTCATTTCTGGAGACAAATGTCTCAGGCTGTTCTCTTACCTAATGATCACAGACTTCCCATGTGAGCAGACACTATTAACTTATGTGAATATCATGCTTTAAAAACCCATTATAAACTTCTTGTTGTTTTATAGCATCCTGGTTACCACATTTAGTTCCTAGCAACAGAATAATATTTCCCAGTGAACTGAAATCATCATCAATAGTGGAAACACTCAAATGGCAGAAAACTGATCAGAAGAAAGATTTAAGATAGCAGTATCAAGCAGAGTAAAAGATTTAGGAGCAGAAGTCACACTGACCTCCTATTGCTTATTTTTGAAAAACCTCCTTTACTTGCTCATAATTTTTCTTGGGCTCACAGCTAATTTCTCTGATTTTCCTCTGAGCATTTGCTGAGTTTGCTGTCCCTCTACACCCACCACTTCCTCTATCAGTTAAATACTGTGATGTGAAAACAGAAAGGATTTTTTTCAAGAAAATGCTTTTCCATTAAATCGCAATGATATGTCAACTGTAACTTTTAGTGGCAATATGTCTGTTTTCACAAAAATTTCACTAGAATCTGGAGGTCTGGAGTCAGAAACAGGAGACAAGACTCATTACTAGAGAAGCACTCTAATGATCAGTGCTAATTTGAATGCATTCATGTGGGTGTGGGTGTTAGAATTCTGCCCTGGTTACCACTGGCAGCTCACAGCAGCCCAGCGATTCCCTGTCCCACTGACCACGAAACAGGGAAGTCCTCTGGCTGCAGCACTGCATTCCCACCACTCTCCTGTTGTCCAGATGGGGATGCAGGGCCAATTTACTCCTCATGTCTCGGGACTGACTCTGGAGCACAGAGCTGTGCAACCATCCACACTGCAGATGTGAACAACTCTGGTGGAAGCATTCCTTTGGAAGGAGATTTCAACTTGCTCTGTCCTATGCCAGAAAAATGGCTTTACCACAGACCTGTTGACAGAGGAGGCGGGGCGGGGCGGGGTGGGGCGAGGCGAGGCGAGGCGAATGGAGGAAATGGTCTCATTGACTTGCTTGTTTTTTGGCATGTCACTGAAACAAACAAATAATTTTCCATGACACCTGAAGTTTGATTTTGTGTTTATTTTATTATTTTTCCATGATGTAGCATTCCTGTTATCTAACCAGCTGTAGTTAATATGGAAGACATACTGACAGCCAGTGCTTCCCAAACGTTCAAATCCAAAAAATAACACCTCATGCAGTAAAATCCACTGAAAACATATCCCTGAATTTATAAAACACTTACACACTGCTATATTCTCACAGTGAACAAGGAATTGCTATACCAGCTTTGGATGATAGATACCATATGTGGAGACTGTCTACAGCCATCCTAACTTCCTGAAATTTTCCTGTTTTACCTGCCTGGTCCATATAGTGAGGTGCAGCTGGTGGATTCCATTGGCAAATGGAAGTCTGTTCACCAGCTGATGGCTATACACAGAAGATTGTCCTGGTGCCTGCAAGAGCAATTTGTAAGGTATATGGGCCTTGATTCCAACACAGAAGTCACTGTATTGGAGTCCACTGAAGTCAACAGGCTTTAGATGGAGCATTCATTGCTGAAAAAGGATCTGGCACAATGAATTCAAATGGAAATTGGAATGGTTACAAATATATGAATAACCTGTTGGAAATGCAAAATTCACCAACTAACTGTACCAATAATCCAGATGCTGAAGTTGGAATAAATTTCATTATTACTTACCAAAAGAAGAAAGGAAGAGAAAGTAATGCATTCAACACAATTTTCTATGCAAGTTTTTTCCAATATGTTTTTTATAAATAATTGTTATTATTATTTATGTACTGTGAAAATAATTCCCCTTTTTGCACTTTTCACCTGACATAATACTTTAAGGTTGTGTCAATGTAGAACCAAAGCTTCCTACTTGGAAAACAGAACTGAAACATGAAGGCTTTGTGCTTCAAGGGCACATTGATGCACAAGTCTAGTGCAGAACTGATGCTGAGATACAGGCATTTGCTGAGGTCATCCACCTTGGTACAGTGGCTTCCTATAAATAGGGAAACATGAATAATTTACTTATGTATGAAGTAGCTGATAACTCTTTACTATAGACATAAGTTGAAATATGTGTCTGATGTTATCTGTTACTGAACATTGACTGCAATTACCATGAGATGGTCTTACTAAAACCAGTGTTTGATATATATTTTAACCATAAGACCAAACACACCAATAAAAAGTCCTTTTTTTCAGAATTATTTAGCAAAAGCAACCTTCCTAAGACACTGAATGTTTATATGTATGCATGTATGTTTTGTGTGTAGAACCTCCATATTACACCATCATCAAAACTTTCATCTTTCTACAAACCTAGCAACAATTATTTTTCCAGGGACATAATTCTAAAATCTCAATAACAGGCAAAAAAAAAAGATTGAATCTGGTCTTTACTTGAAACAACAGCCATAAAGCATTTTTCACAGTTCTTTACACTTAGATATATATATAAACACATATATATGTACATTTGTTTCTATATACGTACATTTTATATATATGTGCATATATGTATAAATTTATGAACATATTAATTATTTAATTATAGTTTAAACCTAATGGTTAGTCTAAAGTTGATCTGGTACTACTTAAGACAGTATAGAGGTTTAAGCCCTATCTATCCAGGTTGATGCCTTTGTAATCCACATAAATTTTAGTGCTCTGTGGTTTGGAGTTTCTTCACATTAACTGTAGGACCCAGCACCACCCTGTATAAAGCAGTCTTAGGTATTGCTCCTCCAAGCCAGGGCTACAGAGTTGTTCACTCTCCAACCACTTTGGCATGGTACCTCAAAGGAAGTCCTGTGCTGTAGGAGTGAAGAGAATATAGATTTTGGAGGGAAAGCTAGGACCGGATGGGGGAAAGAGAATTCATAGCAGCAGGAGCAGCAAAAGCAAGAACTATCCATCCCTAAGAATAACTTTTTTTCCTTCTGAACTTTGCTGTGGCAGGATTTCATTTACCAGTCTTTCTGAGAAGTCTGTAGCTAAGCCTGTGTGAACTAATGGAACAAAAATAAATTGTTGCAAATATCTTTTTGCCTTTGTGCATGGAGGTTTTTGATTAAAATTAGTACTTATTGTCACTAACGTAATGGTTATCATTAGGAATGGAACAATAATACAAGTTTGACTGTGCACAATCCTGCTGTGGTAGAAAAATTAGTGGTTTTTTTCTTGGACAAAACATTACTTTAAACCATAAGAAAAATATCCCTTATAGAGAACAAATAATTCCTTACTCTTTAGACAACAAGCAATGGATAGCTAAGACAGATAACCAGTATCATACAATCAGATTTTCAGAGTAAGTTTTATGCTCAGTTTTACTGAATCCATAGCAATGGACATTTGATTTGTGGCTGTATCACAAGTGTCTTACAAAGAGATTTAAAGGGGAAGAGCATAACAGTTCTTTAGATGTTTTCTTACATGAACCATAAATTCCAAGTAGACATGAAAATATTCACAGTGCTACTTCTCAGGAAATGGAAAATCAAGGACAGCTTCTGTCAGATAGGAGAAAAAGACTATAGCTATATACATTATAAATGAGAATTTGCAGTCATTGTGCTATTCAAAGTCTTAAGACTGAAAACTAGTGAAAAAGTATATGCTTCCTAGCCCAAGATGCAGAACTCTTTTACCTGTTCTGTTCTGTTTTCTTGATTTAAACAATGAGCTTTACCTAGATTAAGCTGATTTTCTGCAAAACAGTGGAACATATGTGTGAGTATAGATTTGTCCTGGGAAAGCCTGCTGCACTATTAACAGCTAAATTTTTAGGGACTGAAATACCCCGAAGAATTCTTAAACATCACTGAGATCCGGTCATGCCCTTTGACACGCCAACATCAAAAATGTATTTCTAGTTCATGGTAGTGCTGAGCCTGACTGTGCTGAGCCTGACTCCTGGGCTCAAGCCAAATATTTTAGGTGTTTTAGTTGAATGTGTTTGTTCTTACTGTTTGTAATTCTCTTCTACATTTTGTGTAACAAGTAAAAAATACGTTCACACATTTAGCTAATTAGAAGACAGTAAAATTTCAAAAAGAAATAAATTCAAGTTAGAAATTATTGATTAAGGGAAAATCAAATCACTTTTCATGGGTTCTATAGATATTTTTCACTTTTGCTCCTTATTTATAAAGGCAAAGTGAACAGTGTTCACATGAAGAGGAGAGAAGTAGATGTCCTTGGAAAACTGAGGAATGTCTCTACAGCATACTTTCTGCCACGAAAAATTTGCATGCAACAAACAAGAATATACCATAACATGAATAACTTTTGCTGCCAACACATTTCGTGATGATGAAAGTGTCATTGACCACAATTGTGATCCGAAACTGCTGGCCTCAAAATTTCTCAGGCTTCCATGGCTAGGAGATTGATAGAAGTATGAGGATAGAAATTGTTCTTGGATGCCATGTTATGCCAAGGTTTCCTGTAGGCCTTAACTTCTTGTCTCTTTGCTGTGATTTTGCCAGCTCCTACATTCCCGTCACAATGCTGCAGTTGTTCTCCAGCCTTTCAGCATGAAGTGTGAGATGCAGGAGACTGACTAGCTGATGAACTACAAAGGAATGGGAATTTTCAGAGCAGGAAAGATTGCACTGTGCCACAGACAGAAAATATTTGTTTCTATCCGGTTGAAGTCTAGCAATGCATTTTCCCTATGTTTATGTGCCCAGGAGGAAAATGTGCCACCAGTACATGAAACAGTACAGCTTTCCAAAAATTCCCCTTCCTTACTCCCCCTGGGATACCTCCCAGCTTAACTTCCTTTTAGAATGAATCATACTCCCAGCAAAACCAGAACACAATAGACTTTGTCTGCTTAAATTTGGGTAGTACTGTGCAGCATTTTGGATTTTTGCTGTAGTCAGTGTTTATTCCTGTCTTATTTTTCTTAGAAACAGATGTGGCTTTTTCTTATATAACCATTTTTCATTATACTTCACCCTGGATAAATTTACAGAAGTTCCATTAATTTCTGTCAGAGTAGGATAGAATATCCAACCCTAGGTTTAAAATTAAATTTGTTTCCTGTTGTATTCAATGTCACAGTAAATTGTGCAGAATTTTAACTGAATATAAAAGGTGAATTATCAGGTTCTTAAGACAGCCACCATGTTTTCTCAATTATCCAAAATTTGAATAGTTTTCTGAATTATTCAAAATGAAGATCAGTGATCCTAACTGCTATGAGGCAATACCAGGACACAACAACTAAATAATAATATACGTATGTTAAAAATACTTCTGTAGCTAATAAAACCACTCACACTAACTTCAGGAATTACTGTTTAGACTCTTGGTTTTCATTAGAGATGGAAAATTTTTAAATTAAAACTTGATTAAAACTTGAAATTATCTATGTGTACTCCTTCTATGTGTTTCCCTTTTTTTTTCTCCTTATGGCTCCTGTGTTTGTAATTCATATTGTATGTTTAGAAATAATGCTGAAATATTAACAAATACCTGAACTTTTACATCCAACTTACCATCCTTTGGCATCCTTTTTCTCTATTGTTTGATTTGATGCAGTTATAGAGTTTTAAAAACAAAATAATCAGTCAATATGATAATCCCTCAACAATTGCCAAAACTTCCTTTGACTGTTTTGAATTGTAAACTGTGCAAATTGGCTCCAACATTCCATTCAAATGGCTTGCTGCAGAAGATGTCCATGTTAGAAACTGGGCTTGATTTGCTTTTAATGGATATAATTTGCTTTGTGTACTGTTAAATCAGACCATGAATAAAGGTTTAACTTTCTGACATAAAACATACTTTAAAAGAAAATTTATACAGTTTAAAATGAAAACAGTTGAGATCCCAGCTCTGAATCTAGTTTGATAAGAGGAGAGCTAACCATTGATCAAGTTTATCAGTATTCCACTAAAGCACCATGTATTAAAACATTTGGTATCCGAAGATTTGATCACAGAAAACTAATGAAAGTTCTTGTTTCTTTACAACAGTAGAAATCCAAACACTTGAATGTTTTGTTGATCCTTATTTCAAGACTTCTGAAGTACAACATGTGGTAGGTTTTTGTCTTGTATGAAACCTAAATCATTGGAACACTCTTTTGTCTAGGTGGGAACGAACTACAAAGAGAAAATATGGTTCCCTAAGTCCTCTGCCCTTTTACAGCTCATTTATTGCTCATACACAGAATAAGCCTATCAGCATTTGCTCATTATTAATATAGAGAGAGTGGATAACCTGAAAACCTTCATAAAACCTGAGAAAGGTAGAGAAGGAAGGTAGAGAAGGTAGGAAGGTAGAGAAGGTAGGGAGGAAGGTAGGGAGG
>VZTJ01000270.1:239263-258899 GCA_013397795.1 Orthonyx spaldingii
AAGGAAGGAAGGAAGACATAGCAAGTTTTGAACTGAAAAAACCACACAGATTAAAAATTGTGATGTTTTGTCAGAGGAAGGAATTAATTTAGACTCACATGGTCCACAGGGGAGAACTGAGCAGAATTCAACTCTGGTTCTCAACAACTCTTCATAAACCTCTGAGTACTTTACTGTCTCCCAGGCTGAGCTCAGAATATACTTTTTGTAAACAAAATCCAAAAGACATCTTTAGGCCAGTTGCTGTCACAGACGAATATTAAGACATATTAAGTGTTTATGCAAACCTAAATGTGCCCCTGCTCTTAAATACCTTTCAGCCTCCTAGCCATAGCAAGTAGCAGCTCATTAATCCTCACTGGATTTCTTGCAAATGAAATGTTGTCTAAGAGATTAGCTCACATAATACTGTACAAAAAGTCTGTATCAGAGATAAAATGGGAAATCAAGTTTCCATTACCCCTGGTGTGCAGTGGGAAAACTGTAGCATTTCCCCCTAATTCTAAATGTACCTATATCTTTAATTGTATTATAGCATCACCTTTCATTATAATTGTTTCATTATAAATGGAACATATAAGAATACCATTCACTTATTTTTTGACAGAAATAGCTCTATCAATATCTGAATATAAAAAAAAGGGGGGGAATAAAAAGAAATAGAAGCTTTTGAATTTTTTTAAAATAAGTACTAACTCTAAAATTGATAATAAAATTAACAAACAACTTTTTAATCAGTGTTATGCATTATCCACAATGAAATATATAAATATATTTTTGTTCCTCTTTTTTTCACTTATGAAAGAGATTTTTTGTTTATTTTTTGTTCCATTTGAAAATGTGACTAAATGAAAAGTCTCCAAGTTTGCCATGTAAAGGGAAAATCATTTTCTGTCAACTTTAATAAATACTCATTAGGCTCAGAATGGTAAATTTTTCACATTTCAACATGAAAAGACCTATTGTTGTGGGTCTCTAATAGACCTATTGTTGTGTTATAAGCCCATAGTTTCTGAAATCAGGATATATGGTGTGTAATTCATATAATCATTGTAGAAATCTATAGAGTCAAAGAAGTGTGTTGAGCCAATCATTGCTATTGAAGTATTGCATAGGGTGGAACAATTAAAGAAAGCATTTGACTTTCTCAAATACGATTCTCACAAAGTAAAAGTAACCTTTTTGTCAATAAATAAATACTTAGCAAGGAAATATTGATTTTAAAATCACCAGTATCTACCATGTTGGTAGACATTCCAGCACTGATTGCAGAAAAGTGTGTAAGTAGCTCATCAAAAGGCTCTCAACTTTAAAACAAAAACCTCCAGTGAGCATTGCAATACTATTCTAAAGCAACAATTCTTTTTTGTTTTTCTTAAGCTTTCATCATCAGAGTTTACAATCTGCAACAGTATGATTTTTAAGACTCTAACTTTATTGGGAAATTGGTGCTGTTATTAAAAATACATAGATAGACATACTTCTGTAAGTTGCCATCTTGCATTTTTTCTGTCTTCATCAATCACAGTTCATTGACAGGTTGTTCAGGTAGTTTATGAATAGACATCCAGCTCAAAAATTTTATGGGAGACTCTCTGCCCATGAATTTATTTGAAATGCCAAGTTTCTCTTTGTGGGAAGAATTGATGCATATAGATTTGCACATATTTAATGCCTACAATACAATTTAGTGTATTCTTTTCTGATATCTGCAAAGAGAAAGTTCTCTTGCAACATCTCAGTTTAGTTACTTTTTTGTATTGGAATGATGTGCCTTTATTTGGAAAATCTTGAGCTACTGGATAAAATTAGCAATCAAGTGTTCTGTAAGTATATAAATTTAAAACAACGCTGCCAGTTCTTGAAAAATCTAACCAGTTCTATTAAAGCTTTTTTTTTTTTTTTTTCTTTTCCATGAAAAGCACTGTAGGATCAAGTAATTTCCTTTTGGGACAAACAGTTCAGCTGAGATAAATTCTCCTGTTAATGATCAGTACAAAACAGTGGTGGATATGAATCAGTGAATTAAATCTTATTAATTCTAAGAGCTTTTCTTCCAATAACACTTACACTGCAATTCTTAATGCATAATCCAAAAGAAATAGAATAATTGAATTGGTTTAGAGTGTCAGATACTTTGAAACTACCTAACTATCACTAGCACTGTCAAGTTTTTGAAATTTAAGAAGGTGTCTGATTTCCTTTGGGATAAAAACTTTAAAAATAGGTTTGCCTGCTGATTTTTATTAATTGCTTTTGTGTTTGAGAATAGTTTCCAATGCAGCATTTATACTCTGGTTTCACAAACTGAAAATAACAAATGTACATATTGCTCACATGCATACATTTATACATTAAAAGAGAAAAAAGGATCAAATGTTTTAATTTGTTAGTGATATTTAATACATATTCAAAGAAAATTATATGAAACAGATGTCTGCAATAGGCATAGAACGGTATTCAATTCACTCACAGAGTGTTTTTTCACCAATTAACAATATTTTTTTTCTTTATTGTAAGTCACTTTATTGAATGGTTATACCAAACCAACTTTCTAGTCTTCTGAACAGCTCAGGGAGAAATAAAAAAAAAAAAACATTTATATGACAAAATGTAAATTTTTATCTACATGTGAAAGTCCAAAAAGCTGGTCAGCAATTCCCACTTAACTACTTAGGTGCCTAACAGCCTGCAGGCAACCAAATTGTACCAGAAAAAATGTTAATGCCCAAAGTTTGGCAATGTATTTACTTAGAGAATCTGCCCTCTTGGCTGAACTGAGCAGCTCAGAGCCCCATGCAGCCTCCAGTTGTTCAGAATTCATAGAACCTGTAACACTGTCTTGAGGTCCCCAAGGAGCGAAACTGATATGAACAATCTTTGTACATGTAGTACTCTCTGGAAGCCTAAACAACCACAATTATTTTTATTAAAATCCCTGGAGGAAGGGTTGCTGCCTACCTCTTCAAGGTAGCTTAGAGGATAGCACAGATGGCCACCTTTAGCCACAGAGCTAAAGCATTTACCTCAGAGATCTGCTGTAACCATCATGTTTTACAAAGCTGGAGATATTTCCCATGTTCCCTTCAAACCTGTGCCAGCCTTCAGTTAAGTAAAATTCAATGCATAACTTTGAAGCCTAGAACGTACTGTAATTCTTTGTAAGCTTCTATCAACACAAAGAGCAGTCATTGGGCCCATCTCTTGTGGGCTCTGAGTTTCACTTCCACACATCCAGATTCACCTGGGTTATTATTGCTGGGCAGCTCTCAGCTTTTAGGCATTGAACAACAAAATAAAGGATTAAAAATAGTTACTTATAGTATGTAACTACAAGATAGGGCATTTTAAAAATGTATCCCTTTAACAGGGAAGTTGGTGGTCAAAAGTCAAAAAGAAACATATACAATAATGGCAGAGGTAAAAACTCTGATGCACACTTTCTGAATTGTGAAAATCCGGTTTACCCAACACAAACCTAAATGGAGCACCATTTACACAGGTTAATCACACAAATAATGCTGCAATGGAACATGGATCTCTGCTTCAAATATTCTTTCGCTTATGCTTCTACTTTTTTACTATTATTGCATTCAAGATATACACTAGCAAGCAAAGTGGTCATGAAATGAGCTAGAGAAAGAGTCACACATGGATATTTGTGAGGAATAGACTTGTGGTAGATCATGTCAGATAATCTGTGGTCTGGTCTACCCTCTGCTAGGAAATCTTTTATGATCCATCCCTACATTGTAGATGACTAGAGCCGAGTCAGTCTTCAAGACTTTTCTTAGCCCATGAAGGGGAATAGGCCTATTTACAGTCAGATACTATTCATCTTGCTGTTGATGTCTAAATTGAGGCAGAAGTATTGCAATACAAAAACCACCTGTTTCTTATGAGCAACTCTAATTTAAATCATCCTAGAATAATAACATCATTGCAGATGAGTATAAGCCCAGTCATCTGGTCTGTCTCACAGATGTGGAGAAAAGTGTATTCATATCTTCCATGTAAAAGTCTTTGTAGTGTCCTGATGCAATTTAATCCTCTGACTACAAATAAGGTACCTTTTTCAGACAGCTTGTAGCAAAACAATGAGGTGGAATTTGTACAATATTTACACTCAGAGACCCAAGGAGCTTTTTTCCTGTGTCATCTTGAATTTGTCCTAATCTAAAATTAAAATACTATATGAACACTCATTGCTTACACTTGCACTGAGATTTTAAGGTCTTACAAGCTACCCTCTGCTGTTGACAGATTATATTGTTCAGTATGTTTTTCTCTCTCAATGTTTAGCAACTCGTGACATGGGCTGGTAACCTTGGGAGTGCTTTGTCTGACAACTAAATATTCCTGTTATTGTCATAAGTAGGCTGCAAACCTGATTGTGAGAAAACGTACCCTTCCAGCAACTGTTGTTTACATAGGACATCATAAACATTTTTCCAGATTTGGAAGGACCTAGGTTTGTTAACAAGGCTCCTCATAGTGCCTTTCTTCTGGATCTTGCTTTCAGAAAGTTCTTTGACAACTAGTGAATAAAACATGTTTCTTGAAGCAGAAAATCTTAATCACCAATATTTGTTCTGTTGGAATATTACCACTGTAGCCAGCAGAAAAGGAAGCTCTGAGATTATCATGGAGACTAGGGCTGGGAAGTATGTCTCTATCTCATGTCTTGAGATGTGAAAAGAAATAATGATCTTAATTTAAAAATTAAAAATAATAAAATTGTATGCAGTATATCAGTGTGACAATATGTACAGCCCAAGCAGAATGAGGACTGGACCATAGAAAACCATTAATTTGCACAAGATTATGTTATTTAAACTGTAAACAAATGTCCATGTCATAAATGCTCTCCAGAGGTCACCTATTCTTGTCTCTGGAAATCAAACACCAAGGCAAAAATGACTGCAAGCTTTTCTATCTTCATAGATATCACTCATCACTGCCCTACATCACACCATATTTCCATTATGCTATTGGATACAGGACAAATAAATGCAATTTTCAAGCTTGAATCTAGTAGTTAATTCCTGCTATGGAAAGGTCAAACATTCAAACAATTGTGCAGTGATGAATAGAAAATGATCTCTGTCTTGTATGCTGACCACATCACAAAGCTGTAAAAATCGGAAAAACATCTGAACAAATTAATATTGATTTTTTCATGTTCCTCTTAAAACCAAATATGCTCAGTGCTTGTTGAGAGTGCACTTGGGTAAAAACAAATGAAAAAGTAAAATTCGTTAGTTGATTTTTTTTAGGACTTTATTTCAGATGATTTTGAAGAAGCTGTTGTATGGGGAATATATTATAAATTCACAAAGAACTATAATTTCTTTCCTCATTCCATTGTCACTGAGTAATAACTTCATTAAGTTATAAGTATTATAATTTGATTGGGTTAATCTAGTTAAATGTTGGTGACTGCAGTGTTAAAATCACCTGAGGTCCCTCACTGTTGGCAAATAATTGATCGGTGTGGAAGCTAAGGTATAATTCACTTCTTTCTAAATTAAACTTCTACATCTGGACAATGAACTTAAGACTAAACTCCAGTGAATATGCTGATTAGACCTCTGTTATATAGAATGGGAAACTAAGCAACTAATTCCAGATGAGGGAACCTACATTATGATACTTAGGTTTGAGTGAAATGAACCCTACACACAAGTGACTCTGAATCCGTATATCTTTCCAAGTCATTAGAAAATTATTAAAATAATTGCATTATAGCATACTCATATTACTTCCCTATTTCAGCATTTATATCTTTTGTGCTACTGTATACAAAAATGTCTGAGGGAAGATAAGATTTTAAGCCAAATGCAGGCAACAGAACAAAATTCTTGATCTTCTGAAGGTCTAATCCTGCAAAGTGCATACATATCCAAACCCTTCCAGGGACAACCACTAGGTTTTATTCCATCTTTGAAGATCAGTCCACTTCTGCATAAATAACTGTCTTTTAACTAGGGGTTTATTTACTCTTCCTAATTTTAAGCAGTCAAGTATAAAAATTTTGGACATAGATCATTATTTAGTCACCTAAATACCATTTTAAGCATTAATTTAGGGATTTGCTTACTGGCATCTTATGCAGTCAAGCCTGAAAACTGGTCCTTTAATGCCAATGGAGCAGCAAACTGGAGCCAGCCTTTCATGTTTCAGTAAGGCAACTGATTCAAGCTCTATGTTTTCAGAGGAATAGCAGTCAAGCTACTGCACTAAGTAATTTTTTTATTAATTCTTTTAACAAGCAGATGGTCTTAAGTACCTGAGATTTTTGTTATTTTAAAGAATTAATTGAAAACTGAAATACTGTGGTGTTCTCATTGACCTTTTTTTATTTCATTGTTTAACTTTAATTGAGCAGTAATCCATTAGCTAGGAAGGGAATAGACAATACAAAATACAGTCAATGTGCCCTGACCTTAAACAGCTCTTAGGGATTGTTTTATAGTGTTCCAATGAAAAACTTTGTGAGTTTGAGGAAAAGAGACCTTCCACATAAACACCATCTTTCTCATAATTATACCTGAAAGGCTGATAGGATTGATTCTGTGATGATGACAAATGCACACTGGTCAAACCTCTCAGCATCCTGAGGATACTAACAACCCTTCCTGGCCCCGCCCAGCCCTGTCTGGAGCCTCCCTCACCCCGCCCCATCAACACTATAAGAATGGCCATTCCTGTCCCCTGGATGGACATCTTGCACCTACACTGTAGGCTCGTCTCCAGTGCCTTCTTTTTGCCCCCAGTTTGGCTCCTGGAGGGATCCCAGCTGTTACCAGTCCAAGTCTCTGCCTCCCCATGTTTATCCCCCATAGGACTGTGAGTCACTGGTGAGGGCACAGCCTCTGTGGGGTCGCCCTCAGCTTGACCCCCTCATGGGGCAGCTTCTCCCTCAGTTCTACATCACATTCATGGCTGAGGCCTGTCTGAAATACAGAGACACACTCCTCCACATCAGGCATGAATACTCCTCTGGATCTTTCAAGCAATGCCACGTTTGATTAATTTTGGCACAAAAATAATATTTTTAAGTAAAAACATTTATTAGTTATGCTTCTGAAACTTTCTGAAAAGAAAAACAGGCAAAACAGGAATGGTCCATTTAACTATGTTTTGCTATTCTGATGAAATTTGAGCTCAGGTTTCAGTTGTTACTCATCATTCACAGCAACAGAATTCACAGTTATAAACCCTGTTTGTTAAAGAAATAGCATCTTTTCCAGCTAAAATAGCTGAATTTTATAAGTAATTTTCACACTTAATTAATTGCTTTTTGTCTGTTCATAAATATGTCCACTCTTTATAAATAAAAAATCTGTCAAAATTGCTTCTTAGGAAACTCAATTGAATTACTGGGTTTCCTCTTACTAAAATTCCACATATCCATAATTTCAGCACTGACATATATAAAAACATTGCTGCTATATATGTGATAAATACCTGCTGGTTTTTCTGATGGACCTGGAGATGGGACACAAATACCTGCTGGTTTTTCTGATGGACCTGGAGATGGGACACAAAAGAGGAAATAATTAAATAGTTGAAGACTCATTTGATTAAATGCAACTCTATTATTTTATTCAACTTCCCAACATTGTATATAAGTATACAAAGTAACAAAAATCAGGCAGTCCAGGTCAATAGAATAGCCTCTACTGTAAATAATATCATTTTCCTGGCTCAAAAACCCTAAAATTATAACAGATTTCAGTAAGAAAGACAAAAAAGAAAGGGTAATTTGCTGCTAAGAAAGATGTTATTGGGTGGAGATGTCTCCCAGTCTCCTGATCAGTCAAAGCTAAGAAGACTTTGTATTATTGCAGCTGGTTAATTTATAATTGATTTTTCCTATAATTGATTTTTCTAAGAAATAAAACACACCATCAGGAAAAGCATTTTAAGCTACTTACAATTAATTCTTACTTGGATGGTCAGCCTGTCAAACAGTTCTGCAGAAATCAGTAACTCTTTTGAAGGGGGGGCTTGGTGCCATTTAAGCAGAAGAAAAGTAAGGTCCAAAATGCAGCCTTACAGAACACTCAGTAAAGCAGGACAGAAGAGGAAGGACCAAGAAGCAAAGGAAAAAGAACTCTTTCACTAAGTTAAGGATTTCTGCTTCTCCATCCAAAACCTGGAGTAAGAATCAAATATATAAAATATGTAGGAAAACATGAACAGATGTGTGTAAAATCTCGATGGGAGAAACTTCAGTGACTTGTTATTTTTTCCTTAGTTGCCATTACAACTGAACCAATATATTTATTATATATGACCTAAAATAAAACCATGTGTATAGCTATTATTCTTCTATAGATTTTTACTTTATTGGGCAGCTTTTTTTTCCCTATTCTACTTCATGAAGCTTTCCTACTGCATTTCTCATCCTCCAAACCTGTGCTCTTTGCCTTATTTTGAGTAGGAGTCTCATAACAATACAAGATATAGTCTTGTCTGCAAGGTTAATATTTTAGCTCAGAAAAAAATTAAAAAAAAAGAAAATGATTCATGAAAAATGTAATAGATATATGCTTAGAAAGTAAGTGAAACATGCAAACAAGACTCTGAAGAAACGTTTAGAGAGTGACAGGGAAAGATTTTAAACCATCCTCCAGAATAAAATCATCACCCTATGCTATAAGTAGCATTTGTTTATCCTCTTCCACTGATAAATTGTTGCATACCAACCCCATTAATTATTAAACACAGATCTGTGTGCCAGACCTGCACAGGATGAGTCTTTAATGGCAAATTGTAATTGTTTGATGGTGCTCAAACTGACTAAATTGTGTTCTTGGATCTTGTAACCTTGTTAAACCAAATGTTAGAAAATTGTTGGATCCATTTCCAGTTTAACCAACAACCAATTGCAGTCGATGCAATAAATTGCAACCACACCTAAGAGCAGTTGGTCTTCAAATCATTAACCATGTGAGCGATTAATTGCTGAGCAGAATTTTGAAAATGAAAAGAACTCAGTATTTGCCGTGGTTGGTTTGGAGACTACATCTTCTGCACTGTGCTTGTATTTTCTTTATGGCAGTAGAAACTGAGCTTGTCAAAGAAAAGCTTATTATATTAACACTTCTTCTTTGTTATTAGAGTTTACAATTGTTATTGGTAGGGTTTTATTTTTCTTTTTTTTTGGTGTTTGTTTTTTTGTTTTCTAAGAGATGTTGGAGAAAAGGTTTAACAAACTTTTCAAAATTACATAGAAAACACACCCAGGCTTGATGACATGGAACTCTTCATATTATGCGATTCATTGTCTAACAATACATCTGTTCATCTTTGCAATTACTGTAGATTTATTTAAGAATAAGAGCAAGATTAAAAAAAACCAAAAAAACAAACTTCAGTCTACTTATGTTTCTAATTCTGCTTTTTCTTCTTCTACTGTACTTTCTATTGCTTTTTCTTCTGTTGGCAAAGAAAATACAGATACCAAGAGAAACTCCTTTAAAAGAATAGATAAATCCTTATCCCAGTGCTCCTCCTGAAGCCAAAGGTATTTTCCTAAATACTTTTATAGAAATATAACCAGGCAAGTGATTAATATTTTTTAAATTTTCACTTATATTCTTCATTAAATGTACAGTGACCCTGGTGGGAAAAATAGCAAAGACAATTAAAAAATAAAAAATAAAAAATAAAAAAAACCCAACATCAACAACAAAATACCCAGAAGCGCCAAAAAAGCACTCAAGTTCTTTATAAAATAAATTCAAATACCAGAGTTAAACATTAATTTTACAGAGCTCTTGCACTGTTTATAAGGAAATTGTCAATATTTAGAAAGACTCACATTCTGAGTGAAATGGTCCTTGAAAGGTATCTTGCTTTAATGGTCAGCAAGGAATGAAAACATCATAATTCCAATATGATCATTCAGTGAAAGTATCTGTCCTGCTATAGAATTTTTTCATGCCTGACAGTCTGTCACAAAACACAACCTTGATATTTTAATCTGCATTTTGTCCATACAATTCATAATTAAAATGCTTTCTGCTTGCTTTCCTTTTTCTCTATGGACTCTCAAAATATGACTTTCTATTCTTATATCCCTATCATATATTTATTCATTAATTTGAAATGCCTAAAAATTTAACATCTTCTCTGAAATATTCTGAAATCCTGATTTAAACATCAGATACGTAACCTAAAATTAATGGATTTATGAAGCAACTGTAAAAAAAGGAAAAGACTTCTCATCTTGACAAAACTGAATTAATTTAAAATTTTGATTCCTTTTTTCTTGTTTCTTATTGCTATCATTGTTTTCCTGAAGTAAAAGGCTTAGGAATTTGATCTTCACTAAAATATTGAATGACTTTTTGATTTCATTACATTCAAGTTCCAGGAATCAAGTGCCTTTGAATTTGTTCATGTGTTACAAGCCAAGAGTAATAAGGCAGGAGTCGCCAGAATTTTAACAGTCTCAGAAAAGAACACAAAGAAATTAATCTTTTTGTTACAGAATTGTTGTAAAAGAAAACAACATAAAGCAACTTCTCCCATAGTTTTTACTTCATAAGACTGAAAACCGAAAACCTGTTCTGATTCTACTTAATTGTAGCAATCAGGCTGATTGAACTAAAATTGTTTTTAAGTCACTGAAACTGAAATAGTGGTGAATTTGTATCCTTGTGTCTCTTGATTTAATGTGTTGCAATTCTATTGTAGTTTCTGCTATCTAAAAATAAATTTCAGAAAATGTTTAATATTTTCTTGTTGAATAGATACTTTCTTTTGCAATCTATACATGAGTACATTTCACAGTGATTAGTGGTGTATTAAAACTGTGTCTTCTATTTATTTATAAAAATTTAATATATTTATTTCTCTTGGAATATCATTTCAAAATACTACATAGCAATGATAATATCCATAACATTCTTCTGGTCACCCACAAATAAACCTTGGGCACTCTTATTGTCAGTAAATGTAGTTTGGAAGTCTTAAATATAATTAAGTAACTAGCTTGCGTTAAAAAGTTAGCTAACTGCTTACTTTGAGATTTTTTTTATTTCTCTCACCTTTTTACCCCAGTCATCTTCACTAGTGCAGGAAAAGCTACAGTCCAAAAATACCTAATGACTTCAAATACAATTTCCTAAGGAAAACTTGTCAGACAGACTTAAGAGTAAAAAACCTTCTATTCTTTCATCTAACATTTTTTCTTTCTCTTTTTAAATCTATATTTGCATTTTTATTATAAAAGAAATTACAACAACCCTGGAAAATAACTAGAGGTATGAAGTTTATTGTTGTCAATATCACCTATTTTCTCCCTTCTCTTTGCTTTGAGACATTGATCTTCCCCTGTACTATCTTCTATTTCTTTGTTCAAGCTCTGGTGATTTTGTTAACTTTTTTTATTATTCTCTTGACACTGATTTTTCCTTTAGCTCTGTTTTTATCTTTGTTAGACTTGATACTTTCTTCTCCCACCAAAAAAATGTCAGACATCTCCTCAGGCCCCAGCATCCTAATTAAAACTCTGTATTGATGTACTACTTAGTTTCATTTAGTAGTACATCAATAAATAGAGAGCAGGTAGGATGGCAAAGTCTGAGAATTCTCAGGTGTTCTGTATTGATTTAAATTGCTTCCCACAGAGTAACTTTGTACTTCATCTGGTGCAGGTCATATTATACTCTCTCTGGAGCCATTAGTATGATGTTGATTTCAGATATTATGGTCAAAATTCTGGTCACTTTTGCAATGGGAATCCTCAGGGATGAGAAGCATACAGGCAATCCTGTCTCTCTTTTCCTTTTTTTGAGGCCAGTGTGAGAGACTGGAAGGATTGCTGGCTCTGAACATTTCAGGTGCATGTTTGGGGGAAGGGACAGCTCAAGTCTCACTCTGGTGAAGTCGGGCCCTGCTCCACTCACCCCATCCCACCCCACCCTAGAGCCCAGCCCTGCAGTGGCCACCAATCCCTGGCACAATGCAGGCAATGCTCCACACCCGACCCTGGAGGCCCTAACCCAGCTCCCCAGTGGCCACCAGACTGGAAGTCCCACCCCAAGGAAGGGCTCAGGAAAGCCAAAGGGTATTTAAGCCCAAGCATGAGGCAAACACATGTTGTGTCCCTATTGTCCTTGGATTGTATGGCAGCTGCGATCATACCAGAATCTAAGAGGCAGTAGCTGCATCTGGCTTTTCCCCCTTTCTTTTCTTTGTTTCTCTTCTTTTCTACTTTTAATTTCCTCTTCTAGTAATATGGGTAATTTAAGGTTGTATGGGTAGTTTGCTAAGCTGATGGTTGGTGAACTGAAGGAGAGAATGGGACCTGCTTTGAGCAGTTTAACAGCCTGCCCAGAAGAGATGTACTTGACCCAAGGCTTAGAATTCATCTGAAATACTGTTGCACGAGCCAGGTTTGGAGAAGCTTCCATCTCACAGTTTTTCCCAAATGAGATGAGGATAACCTGTTAGGTGTAGATACTAGCACCACCAGCTTAGGAATCCAGACCCCTGCAACAGTGTCAGGTCTCTGTAGGGGCCAGTATATTTCTGAATACTCTCTTGTTATTTCCTTCTCATCTCCACTGCAGCTGGTGTTCCATAAAGAAAGGGATTTCTGATGGGTAGCGAGAGAAGGTGGAACCATCTGTGACCACAGACATAATAAGACCTGAGATTAGAGAAGTTAAAGTATGGAAAGGACTATGATTATTTTGATGCAGTAACTATACCCTTCCTTACATTAAGGAAAGGATTTGAATATAAGAAAAAAAAGATTATAACCTAGAAGAGCCTAAAGGATGATTCTTTTGTCCAGGATTATATGCAATAGACTCATTTACTCGTGATTTAGTTGTGTTGTATTGAGAGGAAAGGAGGAGTTGAGGACTTGGTATACATAAGATATTACTGAAAATATTTGCTCATCTTTTCATCTTTCTCATTTAGCAACATTAATTCTAAATCTGAATAGTGAGAAAGTCACACTCAGCAAGATTATTTTAATGTTCTGATATATAGGAACAGCTCAATGACCCTTTTCTATCACTACAGTTTTCCTTTCTCAAGATGGTACTGATCCAAAGCATGTTAGCAACTTAATTCCTTGTAGAGACCAGGACTTTCAAGCCAAGTACATACCACAAAGCTGCTCTGTAGGTACTGTTCATTCTAGAAATCTCACCAGACAAATGACTGAAGGAATTTGGAGAGTGAACTGCTAATTTTCATTATTCTCTTAAAGTGCAGGTGAAGTAAACTATGCTTATTTTTTAGCTATTTGCTAACTAAGCTGTTATTAGAACAAGATTTTTCTGTGCACTTTAGGTTCATTACTAAATTTGTGAAGAAGTCTTTATAATTACCACTTGGTTCTACATAGCAAAGGTTACACTTCAAAGCATGTCTTCTACCAGTACTTTTTTCCCACACTGGGAGTGCATTTATGGAAGTGCAGTTTAGCAGAATATATGAAATACAGACTTGACTAGGAGACTAATTGTATTAGGATCTCAGCTGGATACTTTATAGAGCATTTTTATGGTTATGTTGAAGCTAAATACAGAGTGTCTAGTTAGGAACTGAGTGATTCCAAATTTATTCTGTAGTTTAAGGTTCCCAGTCATGAATGACTTATCGTCCTGTATAAGGTCAATTTACTCAATAGTGAGGATGCTCATGGGAAAACTCTAACATAGTGGGGCTATTTATAATGTTGAGACAGTCATTTGTAGAAGTAATCTCTCCTTATATAGCAATAGCAAAGATACTGAGGATTCTACTGAATAAATGCTCTGAAAATTTAATAACAAGGCCTAAAATCAAAGGTCAGTGACAATCTGCATAAAGCTGATCATCTAAATTTTCACAGAATTAAAAGATATAAAAACAATCAAGTCAGTGTGTTTACTGAATATTTCTGTCCATATAATTTAAAATAATTAATGTGGTATTAAAAAAAGAAGTCCAAATCTTTTGAATTTTATTCACCAACTTTGGTTGAATTAAGCTTTTACTGTCTAAAATGGTCAGTGTTAGACTGTATTTCAAATTGACCATGGTTAGCACAATTTAATTACAGTGACTTCATCAGGAAGAAGAACCGGAGATAATTAATCAACTTACTCTGTTTCAGACATTTGTCTCTTCTCACTTTTACAATGATTTCCATGGTATTGTCTTATTTGAAAAACAGTTATGATTTATCCACCAAGGTGATTATAGCCAATTATGTTAAATTTTCTGTATGGTCTTGGGAGAAAAATAGCCTTTAATGCCTGTTGGAACAATAGCCTATTGGAAATTCTAAACACAAACTCTCATTCAGATCTAAGCTTACCTGCATGGTCCGTGCTGCATTTATTTATTATTACTATTTATTCAAAGATGGACATTAGCAAAAGTTGATCAAAAGTTTGGATCCAAAATTTCTATTTTGAAAAAAAGAGTTAGAAGGATCTGGAATCAAAGTGAGAAGCAGAGGGCTGGAAAAATATTATATCTGCTAACAGTAAGCCTTGGAAGTGAAAACACAGCTTGAACATAAGACTGTGGTTATGCTTTGAGAAGGTTATAAATAAGAGTTTCAATTGTTTCTGAAGGTATAACAGATTACTAGAGGACCTGAATGCCACAGATACCAGAGTTCTGTACTGGTTGGCAGAGAAGTGTTTAACAGCAACAAAAAAGATTAAAAATACATACAAGTTTGCCTACATATTTTATGGAAGAAAAGGTGTGGTTCATATTAACAGAATTTTTACAATCTTATTTTTGTGTTAAAAATTCAATATAAAGTAACGGAAATAAAAGAAACTGCCTCTATGGACATTTATGGATACATATGCAAGGATATATGTATAAACATATATGAATATGTATTGTGACTAAATAGTTTTGCATTGTAGACAATATAGCAAAAGAGAGCATAAGCAAAACTTTGTGGTCACCAAGAGTCATAAACCAAGTTAAACCTTCTGTGGGAATACCTGGGCCATGGTGGGTTCTTCAAAAGACATATTACCTGTTGCCAAGGAACCTGTTTTGTAGTTCTTCCAGACATATTTCTAAGTAACCCCATTTTTCTGCCATAGAGGACTTAGCCATATTTTTTTTCTTATTCCCATTCAAAGAAAATGAGGCAAGAATGGCCACTTGTTTTTCTTAACAGGATCATGCCCAGCAAAAATGCTTTACATTAAAATGATGAGCCAATAAAATCTCAAATTTATTGCACTGACACCATAACAGCTCCCCAGCAGCTGTTACGCTACTATCAATATATAGCATGGATGTAATTGTGATATGGGTTGGTGGTGTTATTCAACCTAGTAACTCCTTCAGAACATATGCAGTGTAACTGTATGGCCTTACCTGGAATATTGTGAGCAGTTTAGTTCATCATAATATGAGAAAGACATTAAGCTATTAGAGAGTGTCCAAAGGAAGGCCATAAGGGTGATGAAGGGCCTTGAGGGGAAACTGCATGAGGCTGAGTTCACTTGATCCACTCAGGCTGGAGAAGAGGAGAATGAGGGGAGACCTCATTGCAGTCTATGACTCCCTCACAAGGCAAAGAGGAGGGGCTGACACTGATCTCTCTCTCTCTGGTGACCAGTGACAGAAGCTGAGGGAATGGCCTGAAGCTGGAGGAGGAGAGAGAGGTTTAGGTTGGATATCAGAAAAAGGTTCTTCAGTCAGAGGGTGGCTGGACGCTGGAACAGCTCCCCAGGAAAGTGGTCACAGCAACAGCCTGAGAGAGCTTGAGAAGTGTTTGGACAATGTTCTCAGGCACATGGTGTGACTCTTGGGGATGATCCTGTGCAGGGCTGCGAGTTGGACTCAATGATCCTTGTGGGTCCCTTCCAACTCAGCATATTCTGTGATTCTTTGATATATCTTTGCAGGACTTCTTTGAAATCAAGTCACAAAGTGAAACATTTATATATAATATTAGTATTTGGTAGATGTTGTTCAGTGTTTTTTGACTTGTAAAGTTTGTGAAAACAAAGGAAAAATTTTTCTTTTTACTTTTTATATAGGTATTTCACTTAGTCTTCTTGAAAGTCCATTTTGAAGTTCTCAAGTTTGATCTAGAGAAGAAGGCATCATTGAGGAAATAGAGGAAATGGTTAGATGATTTCCTCCCTCTGTCCTTCACGATTTAAAATCCATGATGTTCAGTTAGTTCTGAGGAAGAGAAAAAAAAAAAAAAGAAAGAAAATTTCCTACATTTCTATTGTCTTTTTCTTTTATTTCCCACAAACATTTGGGCTATCAACTTGCAGAAAATCAGAGCTCAAAATGGAATGTGTTTCAGACTTTTATGTGCAGCTGTAGGAAAATATAAAAGTAGGTTTTTTTAATAGTTATGCAGTTGAGAGGGATGAGAAATTTGGAGGCTACTAGAAACAAGGTGACCCATTCACTGTCTTTTTAATTTGTTTTTTAATATAGGTATTTCTTATATTTTAAAATGATAAGATTGTGATTAGTTGAAAATAGCCCAAAATAAAACTTTTCTCTAAGATTTTCGTATGACAAAAACCTCAGTTATTTAGGACATTTCACTCCTGCGCTCTCATACGTCTCTCTCCTCTCCCTTGGAATGGTGATGTCAGTGCTAGAAACAGCTAAAGTTAACTAAAGCTTGATTTTACTCACCTGTCTCTCCCATGTGCTGTCTACAAAACTGATTTAGCTTAATTAATCTAACCAGCAGAAGATACTGATTAATAACAAATTGGCATAAATGTACTCATAACTTACTTAGATGGAAGCCATTATGCTCATCAAAATACAACAGCACATCTTTAAACTATTTCCTCAATACTACTTAAAATTGTACTTTCTAATTAGCTTCTATCCAGCAATATTTCATTTGTCAAGCTGTGAGTTGGGCTATATTCTGTCTCTACTTGCGCCTGACAAAATGTTCCTGACAACAACTAAGTTACATTTGCCTCAGATGAAAATTAAGATGAAGGTTCCACCTTGCTTAATACAGAGTATATCCACTTGTATAGACACAATAGTGTCTTTTTTGTCTTTTTTGGTAGCTCCGCTGGTGGCAAAACACAGATGTTAATAAAACCTTTCAAATATGTAAGCATAAAGGAAAGCCCACTACTCGTATCCAATTAACACAATGGGCACCATGGTGTAGGCCTAAGGCAGCCCTAAGCACCATGAACCTTGAAACTTCCTGCCAAACTTGTATTACTTCATCACTTAATGGTGGTTATGAGGCCTGCAATGTGCTATGTCATTGCTGTTGTCATGTCATTTTCTTGAGCTATGACTAAAGCTTGCTTTTATATGGTCTGTTGGATATTAGAATTTAGAAAACTTAGAAGACTAGAAAACAAGCTTGATTCCCATAGATCCTGTGTTGCTTTTTGCTTCCAAACTGATTACAAGATATTTACTGAAAAGAGAGTAGATTATTTTTAGACCCTTGTTAAAATTTTCTCATGCCATATTCAGCTTTCATGTTTCTTTCTCAAACAAATAAAAAAGCAAAAAGCATTACCAGTTGGCAATCAGAGGGGACGAAGAAAGCACTTATATCTAGTTTGAGTTTGCTTCTTGTTGCCAAAGGACATCATTCAGAGAAAGGCAAGGAGATTTACCAGAGACAACTTAATGATCATTATTGTTGGAGCAGTGAGGGCTCAATACCATGCTGTGAGACCACATGAGCTGATTCCCCAAGATTTTTCTTGTGTTCCTAGTCATTGGTAATGTAAAGATAAGGGAAGAGAATTTGTGTAATGTACCTTGGTGCTGCAGTCATTTGACACAAATGGTCTTGAAAGATAGATGATTGATGGCAAAATTAGTGACTGTGTATATGCTGAGCCCAAAGACTGAATGTGAAGTGTTAGCACTGAAACTGAGGGGACAAAACTATCTTATAGGATCTCAGAAAGTGTACCAGCCTTTGTTTCATTCACGAAGTCTTCTCCTAAAAATCATTTTCTTGTACAAATTTATGAGAGTGTATTTTCCTACCTGCAGGATAGGTGGAACACTTCCATTCAGCCACAAAGGTGCAGAGGAAAACAGTACTATCAGACTCTCTTTTATGCCCTTTTGTACTGGGTCCCACTTAATCTGGAGAAAGAAAACCAAGGGGCTTTTTGTTTCGTTGGATTTTTTTAGCAACTTCAAGATATTAATTGACATTCTGACTCCAGAGAGTTCATTGCACAACTCTTACTGGCTTCATCAGGAACATATATAATTTTTTGTATGAACTGACAGCCAAGATATCTACATGCTGAACTGAAACATAGGAAAAGTCTAAGGTGAAATATCCGTAAAGCATGAGAAGGGATTAATGAGAGAAGAGATGAGGAGGAAGGGGAAAAGCTAACAGACTGGCTATCTATTCTACCCGTAAAGGCCAGTCTGTGCTTTTGAAATCTGGATGCACTGGAAGGCAAAAAGATGTGTGCTTAAACATTAACTTTTCCATTTAGCCACTACAAGTTTTGTGGAACAATGTGGTCCCAAATGGCAAATAAGAAAATAAAAAAACCCCCAAACCTGTGATACTAATGAGCACTTTACTAAAGAAGCCAACATACTAAACAAGAAAAAGAAACAAGTCCAAATTCAGGACCAGGAAGGAGACTCACCTAGACATGTTTTCCTAAGTCTCCACACCACTTCAGCTTTCTTGCAACAGAGTCTGTGTGTTCACCAGGAATAAGAGAGAAAACTTGCCTTTAGCTCTGTTTATCTAACATGAGAGTACACTGAGATGTAACATGAAAGTTTCTAACATGAAAATACACTTCATATCTGTAAAATACAGTTATTTTGGAAACTCATAGTGCTGTAATTCTCATAAATGCATATGTGGTAATGTGTGCCATTAAAAATGCTGAAAAAAGTTGCTATAGAAAATTTATAATGTCTGCTATCACAACTGTTCTGTTGCAATTGCACTTGAAATAGGATGTGCTTCAGCAATTCTAAAAATTAGACTGGTAATACACTCTGATATACACAAAGGAATTCTCAACAGATTTTTCAGTATAAGCTTCACTTAGGAACCTAATGTTATTACTTAAAAAGAAGTAATTGTTTTGTCTTTCTTTATATGTTTCTGATTTTCATAAGACACTTCTGCTGTTCAGAAAATAAGCCTTTCTTGTCCTCCTGGGACATACAAATAAGCACACTGTCTGAGAGTTTTATGATCCTGATGCTTTGTGCATATTTCTTGTGACAGACAAGTTATGGTAAAGTGACAGCAGGGTGTCCACATGACCTTACTGTTTTATACAGGCTATCAGTGAGAGCTACCACAAGGCAGCCTTGGATATGACTTGGAAATTGTTGCAGTGAATTACTTAAAACATTAGTATATGCAGCACGGTAATAACAGAAAAGAATGTTTCTTCACATAAGCATTTGGCATTTTGCAACAAATTAATCATTAAATTTTAGATAACTGGAAGGTAGTTTACCTTCTTTTATTATTATTCCTAAACTTCTCCAGTATCCCTAATGACCTCTGCCAAACAAAAGTGAGGCTGACCTTGACAGGGTCATGAGAGATGTGTTTAAATTCTGCCACCCTGATTTGTTTAAGGAACATGTGACTGATAGCAAAAAAAAAAAAAAA